>BGPT01000342.1:191582-214895 GCA_003297045.1 Symbiodinium sp. clade C Y103 | reverse complement strand
AATTGAGAGCTCAAAAAATGAAAACATTCATCATCACTCACAACACTCATATGACATCTCACAAATAATCAATGCCCAGTGGGACAATTGAGAGCTCAAGAAATGAAAACCTTCATCATCACTCACAACACTCATATGACATCTCACAAATAATCAATGCCCAGTGGGACAATTGAGAGCTCAGACAATGAAAACATTCATCATCACTCACAACACTAGTATGACATCTCACAAATAATCAATGCCCAGTGGGACAATTGAGAGCCAAAAAATGAAAACATTCACCATCACTCACAACACTAATATGACATCTCACAAATAGTCAATGCCCAGTGGGGCAATTGAGAGCTCAAAAAATGAAAACATTCATCATCACTCACAACACTCATATGACATCTCACAAATAATCAATGCCCAGTGGGACAATTGAGAGCTAAAAAATGAAAACATTCATCATCACTCACAACACTCGTATGACATCTCACAAATAATCAATGCCCAGTGGGACAATTGAGAGCTCAAAAATGAAAACATTCATCATCACTCACAACACTCATATGACATCTCACAAATAATCAATGTCCAGTGTGACAATTGAGAATTTACGAGTGGATGCTACACCTCCTGCCAACGACATGTCTGAAAATGCTTACACCGTCGACAACACCTTCGATGCAAAAAATGAAAGTAAACTGCACGCGCCAACCAAAGCCACAACCGTTGTGAATCAACTCGTGAACTCACATTAAAAACATTCAAAAACCAAATCCATGCAAAGCCATGCGGCAGTTGGTGATGCCAATAACTTCAACAGTTCCTCCACCATCGTCTCCTTCCCTTTGTACTTCGATCCTTCTCTTGGATCGATTCCAACCTGGCGGCAAAAGTTCTTCAAAGAATCTTTATCTTTCTTGCTCAGCTCCTTCCGCATCCAATCTTCACCGCGTACACGCAGAACTGCTGCCAATGCGCCGAAGAATTCCTCCATGCCTCTGACAGCGCTCGCACATGTTCCGCCTTGCTAGCAACCTGGAGAACTCCGAACTTCTTTTCTCGGCAAAGGGCCTGTAGCTCACCATTCGTCTTCGCTTCAAGCTCTTCCTCAAGCCAGTTGCGTGCCTCAAAAATGACACCTTCAACCCGGAGCTCCTGCAGAATCTGCTCTGCAGACCTCTGCGGTGCGGCAGAGCTAGAAGACCCAGCCTCGCAAGTCAAACACTCGACGCAACCAAAACTTGCAAAACCTTTTCTCACACAAAAACACACCAACCACCCCCCAAGTTTCGCATCAGATCTTGCACCAGATCCTTGTCGGCTTTCAAGTCGCCATCACCATGCTGCTTGACGGGTATACCAGCAGCACCGCATAACTTTTGAAGAGCAGCTGTGTCCATGCACGAAAGCTGCCCTTCTGCCGCAGCAGGACCATCGCTGCGGAAAATGCCTTCGAGCCCATCAGTCTCTGGAGCGGATACAATCACAGACAGCAACCAATGATACTCAGCTGGTTGTTTCGCACAGCTCGCGGTCACAACAACAACGTGTGTATCCTGGCTGCCTGCTGAACACTAAAAAATGCTGCCTGCTGTTGGTCTGCACATGTATCGATGTGTGCCACATGCTAGGTCCTTTCTAAGCTACAGCAACAAAACAAAATGAGAAGTGCCGGTGCTAAGACTGCTAAGAAAGTAACATCATTCTGAAACCGAACACTCACGCTGTGGCTTGAGCCGACAAGCAACACAAAGCAACAATATTCAACAACACTAAGAAATGCGCATGATTCGAAACCATCACCGCAAAAAGCCTCCCTTTCTTTCCCTTCAAACCTCACAGCCTCTTGCACACAGAAAGGATGTGCTGACACGGAAAAGTTTTTAGACACAGACCCGTTCACAGCTTTTAGAGGAAGAGGGAACACCATATCGAGGAACACCATCCCACTGCAGGATTTCGCTCATGTGATTAGGGCGCGTGAGTTTTTCCACATGTTCTGTTAGAGGGGATTGGAGAAGCCACCCTGTGACCAACTGTTTACACGCACAAGCTTTTACACACAGAAACTTTTACAGAGAAGAACGCTTACGCAAGACACAATTACACACAGGAATTTGCATACAAAAGAAGGGCGTTTACACACATACACGTTTACACAGAGAACTCTTTACACACAGAGGCTTTTGCACAGAAGAGCTTTTATACCCAGACGCGTTTACACACACGCGCTTTTACACAGAAGAGCGTTTACAGACATACACGTTCACGCAGAGATCTCACAAAGACGCGTTTACACAGACAAGTCTTTACACGCAGAAGCTCTAGTTTTGGTATAGGGAGCCCCTGCACCAGTCCTCCTTCCCAGCACCAAGGGTGAAGCCGCTGCCTTTTGGCCCTTCTCGGCCGCGGGTCGTCTCATGCTTCTTGCAGGGATCTGTCGATGCTCGACAAATCAGCAGCTTATGTCACATGCACAGCACAAAAGGAGGAACAGCCGATGGGCATGCAAAAGGTCTTGATATTGCTTCGAAGCTGCGAGTAGTCGCATTGTCGGACCTGCAAGGCTGGTCATGAAGGCTTACAAGGATGGTTATGTAGGATGTGGCATAGGGTGGACACCTCTCAACTCAGGTTGTCCTTGGTTATGCTTTGCATCAGGCATCTGCGACGGAGATATGCGAACAGCATGGNGATGTGGCATAGGGTGGACACCTCTCAACTCAGGTTGTCCTTGGTTATGCTTTGCATCAGGCATCTGCGACGGAGATATGCGAACAGCATGGCCAATCTTCCACAGGCCATCACGTACCGCAGTCTGTAAAGGCTCTCGTTCAACTGTACCTTTGTTCAATCCATCAGCTTGCATGCATCTTGTATCGCACCAAATCACCCTTTGCAGCTTTCCAGTCTGTAGCAGTTCGCGCAATTTCAGACCATGGATAGTCATAGTAGAGTCATGAGGTATTCGTGCCTCATCATGCGATATATGGTCATACACTGCGGCTGCATCAATCACCAGATCTGATTCCAGGGTTAGCTTACCGTCTTCGTAGCGCTCCGCCAAGATTTCAGCTGAACATGTTCCCTCCAACACTTCGCACATGGTCAAGGAAATATTGAAGAGCAAACCTGCAAGGTCTAGGGCACTCTACATTTCCGCAGCACATGTCGATCGGCAAACTCTCGACTGTTTCTTTGAAACAAACTCGACAACTTGAATTTCATTGGATCCAAGTTTTGGGAAATCTTGGTTTACCAGACACACCAAACCGCTTCTGACTGCCAAATGATCATCACCTTCGCCTTTGAATCCTGAATCACTTATGGCAATTAATCGCCAAGGATTGCTCATGCGTCGGAACCGCATTTCCAGTGGATTCTTTTTGATATACCTCAGAAGTCTGTTGGGGTGCTGAACATCAAGTACGCAAGGCTGTTGGAGCTTGCGTTGCAAGGAGCCAACATAGACTGCGACATCCAACCGGGTCTGAACAACCCATGCTACACCAACCCGCAACGATCTGAACAAGTGCTTATGGTGCTCATCCACAAGATCATCTTTGGACATCATGCGAAGCTGAGTCTCTGGGATTTCACGAAGTTCTGATATGTAGTGTGTCTGGCTGACTGAGATGCTTCCATCTGGATTCAAGGAATGAGCCAGTCCCAAGTGGACAAAATTGTCCTTCTCCAGCTTGACTGCATCGAAATGGCTCAAGTTGCTTCACCACATCTTGCATCAAGGACGGATGTCCGCACAGCTTTATATCGTCAACATGAGTGGTCATCAGTACCACCAAATCATTATTGCGATGCATGCACAGCAGTTGTGGATCAACCTTCGTGGCACTGACACCTATCTTTGTCAACACTCGCTCGAGAGCTTTCAACCAAAGTCGCGGAGCGTCTCGCAGACCAAATCCAAGTTTCAACATCACTAACACTTCATGATCAGGATTATATAGTCTGCATAACCCTGGATGGTGCGGAGGAGATGTTCACCACCTGATGGAAGCGAAATCTGAACTTCACGTAGCTCACCACCCTCTTCGTGCAGCTCTTGAAACCTCAAACCGCGCAAGAATGCTTCGGAGATGTCTGCACTTATAGGGACCATTGTCGCTGGACAGCGCTAGTGATGAGGAGTCTCTGACTCCAACGTGTAGAAGTTCCTGCGTAGGTGCCTGTGGGCTGCAGAAGCCCTGGGCCACCAGACGGGCTTTGATTTTGCGGGACTTGGTCTGACCATCTTGAACATCTTTCCATTTCAATACCCGTTTGCTCTTGACAACATTTGAGGCGCTGCTGCGTCTGCCACGTTTCCATGCACCATGCTTGACCCAGTGCGTCAACATGTGTCAACTCAAGAATCATTGCTTCACGGCACAAATCCACATTGAGCAAAGCTTCATTGCGATCGAGGATGTTGTTTGTTCTCTCAATCACTGCTGTGGTTTCGGTACCAGCTGCAAAACTAAGAGCTAACCATTCATTAGATCTAAGCTCAGGCCGCCAGGCCTATGACTTGTTGAAAACGTCACATATGTTACTGTAACATACTGTCAGGCAGCAGCAACTCAGGAGGCTCAGTGAGTTCTTCGGCACTCACATGGCTTGAGAATTCTCCGCACACAACATGGCCGGAGCAAGCAGGCATGGCATCGTTGAAAGTTCTAAGGAAGGCTATATCGGAGGTTGCATTTTGGAATTCGAAACTGTATGATGAATCATCAACATCAGCAAACATGGGGTTCGCTGCATCATTGGAGGTTGGTTCACTTTCATCTTTCTCCATGTTTTGGTTTTTGAAATTGGCACTTGGCTGTGGCCCATTCTGCAGAGGCTTGGGCCCTCTGGAGCGCAGCACTTCATCGGTTTTGTCATTCACGTCAGGCATACCAGGCTCATGTGATCCGCCAAGGTGCGGTATATCAGGCGCAACATGCCTGAGCGACATCACTTCGGTCATGTCAACCATCAGGAACTGAACTATTGCAGCATCTGGATCATTGGTGATTCGTGGTGCATTCAACACTTGATTTCCAGGCAAGAAACATTGGTACCACTCGGACATGCCAGGCTCCTGCAAGTTCCACCACAAAAGGAGTGCGTCATTAAAAGCTACAGCTGGGAGATTATGCACATTCACCCCGCATCTGAAACCTACGACACCTTGCAGATTCACGCAAACTGCTGACAAGTAAAGTCCGGCTGCAAGTAGATTGGGATGTGTCCTATTGGCTTGACACTCAATCCAGTTTTGACCTTGACGAATCCAACCACGTCTAATCGCACCTGCAGTTTGGCTCTCAACTTCGGACTTGAAAGTGCGAATTGGTCCAGAAGGACGCATGAGAAAAGTGAGTAAAACCATAGCTGTCCTCACATCTTGGATGCGCACTGCCAAAATGCGACCCTGCCACTTGACATTGCAGGCTGGTTAAATTAACTACTTCATCAGGCCCATGCCATCCCACAGTGTCTTTGTTCATGGGCTTCCGATAGAACTTAACCAGGTCTCCAAGTTTCAACTCAAGCAATTCACCTGATCTGCAGGTTTTGGAGGCATCTGCAATCCTGGCTTTGGAATCGGCTGTTGCTTGGATCATACTGCTGATGGCAAGTCTTCTGATGGTGTAGGCATCTCTGTCTGAAACTCCTTCACCGGACTCTTCACTGACAGTTGCCATCAGAGGCGGATGGCGGCCGAAAATGGCCTCATATGGAGTAGCATTACCTAGTTGAAACATCGCATTCTTGGCAAAAACTGCTTCGGACAACACTGTTGAGAACGGCACTGCAAGTCCTCCAGCATTGGACTGATCTTCCAACAAGTGCAATTGGCGTCGGAGGATTTCATTATGACGTTCAACAAGGCCGCAGCGTTGACCTCTTGCACGAAAGCTCACTTGAATACCATGTCTGTCCATCCAGTCACCGACCAAGTCAATGATCAAACCACCCTTTTGATCTGAAAGAACACATGTCGGTGGGCCAAACAGGCGGACCCAGCAGTTGGCAAATCCATCTATGATTGAACTAGGCTCTCGGTTTGGAAGCAGGCTGACTGAGGTCCATCTTGTGCATGAGTCTATGCAATGCAAAACAACGTGACCCCGGGGGAGTCTTGGCATCAATCCAACACTTCCCAATCCAAGTGGAATTCATATTCCCAACAGACGGATTCCTGGGATTACAAGTCCCGTCCTGACACCTATTATTCTGATTCCAAGCCCAAGTGACCTTGTCCGCTACACCTCCAGTCCATCTCTCTCTCTCTCTCTCTCTCTTCGCGGGCATCTCGTCCACCAGTTCATCTTCGTGAAGCCCATCAACGCCCGGGGGAGTCTTGGCATCAATCCAACACTTCACATTCCAAGTGGGATTCATGTTACCAACAGACGGATTCCTGGGATTACAAGTCCCGTCCTGACACCTATTATTCTGATTCCACACCCAAGAAACTTTCTCCGCTACACCTCCGGTCCATTTCTCCCCCTTCGCGGGCATCTCGTCCACCAGTTCATCTTCGTGAAGCCAATCAACGCCCGGGGGAGCCTTCGCATCAATCCAACACTTCCCATTCCAACTTGGATTCCTGTTACCAACAGACGGATTGCTGGGATTACAAATCCCTTCCCGACACTTATTATTGGTTCCAAACCCAAGAGACCTTCTCCGCTACACCTCTGGCCCATTTTTCCCCTTCCGCGGGCATCTCGTCCACCAGTTCATCTTCGTGAAGCCCATCAACGCCCGGGGGAGTCTTAGCATCAATCCAACACTTCCCATTCCAACTTGGATTCCTGTTACCAACAGACGGATTGCTGGGATTACAAATCCCTTCCCAACACTTATTATTCTGATTCCAAACCCAAGGGGCCTTCTCCGCTACACCTCCAGTTCATCTTCGTGAAGCCCATCAACACCCGGGGGAGTCTTGGCATCAATCCAACACTTCCCATTCCAAGCGGGGTTCAAATTACCAACAGACGGATTCCTGGGATTACAAGTCCCGTCCTGACACCTATTATTCTGATTCCAAGCCCAAGAGACCTTCTCCGCTACACCTCCGGCCCATTTCTCCCCTTCGCGGGCATCTCGCCCACCAGTTCATCTTCGTGAAGCCCATCAACGCCCGGGGGAGTCTTGGCATCAATCCAACACTTCCCATTCTAAGTGGGATTCAAATTACCAACAGACGGATTCCTGGGATTACACGTCCCGTCCTGACACCTATAATTCTGATTCCAAGCACAAGAGACCTTCTCCGCTACACCCCCGTCCATTTCTCCCCTTCGCGGGCATCTCGTCCACCAGTTCACCTTCGTGAAGCCCATCAACGCAGTTTTGTAAAACAAAGGATCCATCCGCACTTCTTTGTTGAAGGTTTCTGCAAGTCTGGTTGATGCAACCGATGTTGGGCCAGGTCTTTGCCAGTGTCGGCAGATATCACATGTGTGGATGGTGGATGGAATCATCGCAAGGATTTGAGGATGAACACCGGCAGCCTCAAGTAAAACCTGCATCTTCTTAGAACCTGCATGATACCATCGCAAATGCAATTTGCGCAAGGTGCGCCGCACAACACCTTCACGGATTGACCTCAGTTGCTGCAGGGCAAAACCTAGATCATGCTTGGTCCAAATTGGAAGGCCATCTTTGGGAGGCTGTGCTACTGCGGCTATGGCTTGTTCCGCAGGCACAGCAACTGCTTCCTCGGCTGGTGCATTTGGACGGTACAAGGAGCTAGGCTCTTCAACTTGAACTTCAGCATTGGATCTGCGTCGCAACGGCTGAGCTTCTGCGCTCTTCTGTGTCCTCGGGACTGAGGATCTCTGGAGAGGCTGGCGTATCAGCATCAGCAAGAGCAGGCGGTTCGGCACCTGGAACTCCTTCTTCAGGCATAGAACGGGCAATTGCCCAGAGACATGTGCGGTCATAGGTGTGTGACTCATGTGCACGGTTCTTACAAGCAACACATCCGGGACATGACCAAATGATGCTTTCTATGCCCTTAAACTTACAAGTGTCATCCCTCACATGTTTTGGGTCGGTCTTTCGCAAGTGACTCTTGCATGCTGGACATGTGTACCTCGTGGCTGGGGGTGGATCGCCGGATGGCTCACCGGCTGCAGTGCTTGCTGTCGGGTAATATCTGGCTTCTTGAGACATCATGTCATGAATGCATTCAACAACTCCGGCAGCAATGCATTCGCACAGGTCAAGCGGCCAAACTTGCATGTCTGAACAGCGAACTGTTGGCTTGTTTGAGTCCGACCAACTTCCAATGAGAGCATGAGGATGTTTTCCACCGCAACGCAAGTTTTGAAGGTGGATTAAAAGCAAAGGATGGGTGGCTTTACACTCAGTGGTCTTGCGGACTGGCCATCATGGATGCTTATTCATGCGCAGGCCTGTCATGCATTGGTCAAACACGGCAGTGAAAAGCTTGGGTTTGAGCTTCAACCATTCGGGTTCTTCATACAAACCACTCCCATGCGGCTGCTCTACAAAGGCATCGCGTCCGGCTGACACCTGTTCTGCAGCAACATCGCCACTGAGGCGTGCTAAGGGCACACTCAACTGTCGGCTTTCCAACCAAACTTTATAGTTGATCTTCTTATTCAAGTGCCCCCATCTGGAATATCCTTTGCATGGAGGGAGGTGCAAGCAGAATCACTTTGGGCTTGTTTCTGCGAATGAGGTCTATGCCGCATGAAAATTCAAATTTCACTCCGGTTTTCAAACCATAGTACCTGACAAGCAGAAAGGTTGTGGTACCTGCTCCTCCGAACAGCTCCATACAATCAATGCCAGGTTCTTCAAACTTCGATCGCTGGTAAAAGGCTGAAGCCATGGTGAAAATTGAAGCATGATTTCCAGGTGTTAGGTGGGTCTTCCGTACCTGAACCATAGAATTGAAAAGTAGGACTTCCAATTGCTAAGCATGCTAGGTCATAAAAAGCTTGCTCGCCTAATGACTGCTCTTTCTCATTGGCTTCGGTGGTTTCGGATGTTGCTACTTGGAGGATATCAAAGTTCTCACCGCAATCGTCTTTGTGTTGTTCCACATATCTCTTGCGGGGCTGAACGATGTGTCCATCAGCTTTCTTCTTCTTTTGGCGCAGCGCGCTCTCTGTTGGATACAACTGCCATAGTGAATCATGTTCCTTGTTGTCAAACTGTTACACTGAATCAGGTTTGAGTGATTGCCCTGAATAAGGTCGAAAAGGTCGCTCTGAAATTTGTTTTGTTGTTGATAGCTTTGGATCTTGTTCAAACTTTCGCAATGAATCAGGTTTGATTGCAAAAGATGTTGTTCCCATCCAGTGGAAACTCATTGCATTAGAGGTGGAGGATTTCCAATCATCATCGATGATTATTGGTGGAGATTGCTGAAGCAAGTTGGAAATGCATTGCTGAAGTCTTGTCTGTCGCTGGCCTTCAAGTGCATGCAAAGGAATGGGGCATTCACTGCTGCATGGAACATACGTGGAATTTCGGGGTTCCACGTGCACACGGATCAGGCCATGCTTGCCATGAGAAATCCAAAAGTCACGTTGGCTATCCAATTGGCTGGACATTGCTTGGATGTTCTGGAATGGTGGCTATGGCATCTACAGGCAATGACTTTTCAGCAACATGCAGGCTTCCAAAACGGACTGCTTTCTTCGAACCATCGGCGTCGGCATTAAGCTTTTGGCTAGCACAGGCACATGGTTGTTGTTGGACATCAACTCAGGTTGTCCTTTTTGTTGGCATCTGCGACGGATCACCTGAGCACACTTTGAAAAGGCAAACCCTGTGCATCACGGTTCGAAGAATATGTTCAAAACGGGCAGCAGCACGTGCACCAATTTCTTTTGACTTGACATGTTAAATTGGGCCACATTTGCATTCACTACCGTACAACATGAAAGTTGGCAAGCAGTCTGATCTTGGAACTGCATGGCATTTCATTTTGTTTCAAGGCATTTTCATAACGGCACCATCGATGGGTTGTTTGCAGCAAGGATTGGGTGCATTCACGAACTGCTTGGAGGTTCCACACTTGGCTGCGTTCACTGGCTTCCACAATCACAAACCTGTTGGCATTTCTTTGGTGGGCCTGAAGTCTGATAAGGTTTTCGGCTCGCAAAGCATCCTGTTTGTTGACTGAGCCGGCACATGGCCCAGCAAAACGAATCCACAGGACAAGAGGACGTTGCAAAGTCAGTTCGTTCAACAACCGTTGACACTGGAGTCTGCTGTGAAGATCATGATAAAAGTGCGATGTCCTAAAGTTGAGCTCTTGCAGTAAACGTTGTCTTTGGCCGACCTTGTCTGAAAACACACAGGCCAAGTTATCAACCCTTGAAGTTATCTTAGGCTTCATTATTGCCTCAGGCTTTTCAACGGCTGCTTGGATGCAATGGGAAGGCTCGGGGGCAACAGCAGGGGCATCCATACTGTTGCCGGCCTTGGCATGCGGTCAGTCGCTCGCGGCTTCCCGCCGCTTAGGAGGCGGCGATTGCGACCTGTCTTTTCTGCATGACATGTTGAAGGAAAGCTCCTTCTCATCCGCTGTCTTCGGTTGCATCTGAGTCCTGGCATGCAATGGAAGAACCCAATGACCTGAGCCCTGAGCTTGTCAACTCGAGATCAAACACTCGGCTTCCTAGGCTCATTTTGACTTCAACTCCACCAGGATCTGGGATTGTCAACTTGCCGCTTCCGCAGTCCAAGATAACTTGCATTTTGCGAAGAGTGCGGTTGCCAAGCAAGGGGGCAGCATGCTATCGTGGATGATCGGAGCAGTGTATGTTGAGTCCGTCTTCTTGCCAAAGACATCCATAACTGACATCGGGATACATGCTGCTTGATCAGCTACTTGTGCACCTTTTCCAACCCCTTCTACTGGCAAACGTTTATCATCCATGTTTCGCACATGATATCTGGATTGCAGTTCGTTGCGCGTTTGTTGAGCTGCTAAACCACCTATCAGGTTGTCATGCGCACCAGGATCTACAAGCAGGCCAACAGCGCTATCACGTCTTCGAGTTCTGAGGTGATATGAGCTTTCGGTGTTTCTGATTTCATCATCTGGCTTCTCAGAAACTTCCCACCATGGATAACTGCCACTGCTGGGGTCAAAAGGTGGAAACCCTGTGGCACCTGAGCTCGGCTGAGCTGCACTTCCAGGCTGTGCAAACTGATGGCTCACATGTGGAGGCCACATCGCCTTCGGAACAACGGCCGGCACCTGAGGCATGGCATGTGGGTGAACATTCGGCACCTGAGTCATGGCGTGCATGGGAATCAGCCCAGGTTGAGGCATCAAGCTGTTTTCCAAATTGAGCACATGACGTCCTGATAAAACGTTTGCATTTGGAGCTTGAGAACCAACAGCTGAACCAATTTCACTACGATTGTCAAAACCACTCAAAACATTTTGCAAACCAATCACACTTTGTCAACCTTTGTTGCTCCTCACGGGACATACTGCCAGGCTTGGCATCGGATGCATCGGATGCTGTTGCAGGCTCGGCGGATGCATGTGCACTGCTCGGCATGGCAGTGCTCGGTTTGGCCTCATCTGGTTCTGAGGCATCTAGTGGCGTTTCAGCATCTCGTCTCACACCTAGCAGGATGGTCGCAGGAGCAGGTTCTGTTGGAGGGGGTGCAACTGGCTGAGGTGCATTGGCAATCAATGGTTCAACTACAGGATCATGTTGCGTTGAGGCAGTTGGAAAGAAACTCGGACTCCATCTTGGGGCTGCTTTAGTGGGTGCATTAGGAGTCACGGGCTCTGGCTCATCAGCGCTGGAGCGTTTCCTGCTTTGGCTGGATGAAACCAGACTTCCAGCTTGAGACACACTTCGGAGGTTTTCCATCTCGGCACCGAGGAAATGCACTCCTGGCAGTGACGTGGTGTGTCCGGGTCCCCACAACATGTTATTACAGGGCATCAGAGCTAACTGCTGTTGGGAAGCAGGTTGGACAACATGGACACCGGATCCTGGCATGGCATTAGTGGCATATGAACCATCACCTTGTTGATTGCGCCTTGACAATTGCGCCACACATGTTCTTCTGACTGGCATATGTTGCATTCAGGGTCTGACGATTCTTGTCCTTTGGGTTTCTTTTCTTGACAGAGGATCCTGGCTTACCCCCCTTTCCACCCTTTCCACAAGCAAAAGAGTTCGGAGGCAAGAAAGCAGCATATGTGCTTGGTCGGAAACCCTTACCACCCTTGAAGCTTTCACGATATCTTCGGGGGTACTTGTTGGAAATTCGTCGCCATCGTTTGCGGGCAAATGCATATTGCAAATAGGCTTCATCATCATTTTCACCTGGCATGGAACTACCATCATCGGAACGTCGGAACTTGTGTCAGTACTGTATCCATCATCTTGGAAATAATTGCCACGTGTTGGACAGCAATCATTGGCACCACTTGAGAGGTCAACCCACTGGTTCCGCTCGCAGCGGCTGCTGCGTTTGCTGCTGCCCATGGATCGGGTGCCATGGGACCACCGGCTGCATAAGTACTCACCCGGTCCTTCTGGAGCAAAAGTTGGAAAGAAACCTTCAGTGTGAAAATTTCCAGCATCACCCAATGGCTCCTTGATGACCTCCATGTTACATTCTACTTTCCTTCAGATGAAAGAGTCTTCTGATTCGTTCCATCAAAGCACCAAACTCCATGTCATTCTGCGGCATCTGTCCTCCAAGTGGGGCAAGCAATCTGTCCCAAGCTTCAGCACCGAGGCCAAGTGGCAGCAGCCATGTCAAACCAGTCAAGTTCACAGCAAAGCCGGCACGATCCTCCGCAGAATGCCAAACCTGACAAGAAGGCTGTCGATTGTTTCCCCAGGTTGGCGACGAAATGACAGAAACTCAGCAATGGATGTTGTATTCTCTGCTTCTAGTGGCGCGTAGCGCCGCGCTAGAACTGTCACTAGCAGCATGAGGCCAGTGAGCTGCTGCCCAGTGGCCGGGTCGATGTCCCCGTGCTGAAGCTGCTGAGGGGGTGAGTTCCCTTCAGCTGAGCCTTGCACCTGAAGAGCAGCGATGGGTCCATGTCTCGCAGGGTCGAGCTCTGCCGCGCTCGCCCACAGCATTAGGTCTGAAATCCACGCTCGCAACGTGTAAACGCGGTTACGTTCCACACACCCGCTTGGTGGGCATTTCAATGTCGCTGTGCCCACAAAGGGCGGGCCAGCATCTGACTGATGTACATGAGTCCGGAATCCATGTTGCATAGGATGTGGACGGAATGGCTGTTGTTGCATATGGCATACACTCACAAGCATCACACCTGACATCAGCACAATCAATCCCAACGTCCAATTACTTGATCTTTCCAGGGTTACACGTCTAAGCATTGTGCACCAACGTCTGAATCGTTCAATCACCGTACCATGACTGCACCCAGCAGATTGGAAATCATCTGTAAACGCAGAGCTTGCAGAAGCATCATCCTGCAGTTTCCGGTCAATCACCCATCCACCGTCCTCATTTGTCCGATGTTCGAACGCTTCGCTCACAAAAGTCAGTGCACGAGCTCTCTGTCTGTCAAAACTCGCAGAAAAACCATCACACAAATGCTCATCATTTCTGTAGGCAGCATAGAAACCAGTTTGATTGGCCAAGGATACTTGCATGCGGTCTCGTTTGTCGATTGAAACATCCAGGGTCAAACTCAACTGAAATTCCGTAGCTGCTTGCATATTGGGCTCACTTGTTGTTGTCACCAGGCTATCATGCATGTCGTGATCTGCAGTCCAGGGATTCCTCGTCATAATCCAGCTGTCTGTGGTCGTTGTCATGTCAGAATCTCCAGTCCAGCAAAGGTCATGACAAGAGTAATGATCACAGTCGTCAGAAAGGTACGGCAGATGCACAACATAGTCCGTGGAGCTTCCATGGGCTCCGCTACCAAGTTTTGGTAGGGAGCCCCTGCACCAGTCCTCCTTCCCAGCACCAACAGTGAAGCCGCTGCCTTTTGGCCCTTCTCGGCCGTGGGTCGTCTCATGCTTCTTGCAGGGATCTGTCGATGTTCGACAAATCAGCAGCTTATGTCACATGCACAGCACAAAAGGAGGAACAGCCGAGGGGCATGCAAAAGGTCTTGATATTGCTTCGAAGCTGCGAGTAGTCGCATTGTCGATGTGGCATAGGGTGGACACCTCTCAACTCAGGTTGTCCTTGGTTATGCTTTGCATCAGGCATCTGCGACGGAGATATGCGAACAGCATGGCCAATCTCCCAAAGGCCATCACGTACCGCAGTCTGTAAAGGCTCTCGTTCAACTGCACCTTTGTTCAATCCATCGGCTTGCATGAATCTTGTATCGCACCAGAAGAAACTTTTACACCAGGACAAGTTCACACAGAAGACCATTTACACACAGACACGTATACACATAGAAGTCTTTACACACAGAAAGTTTTTACACAGAAAAGCTTTGACGCACAGACGCGTTTACACAGAGAAGCCTTTGCACGCAGAGGCTTTTTTACACACAGAAGCTTTTACACAAAATATAGCGTTTACACCCAGAAGGCCTTACACGCAGGAGCTTTTACACAGAAGAACGTTTACACACAGGAGCTTTTATACAGAGAAGCCTTCACACTCCGAAGCTTTTACACACAAAAGCTTTTATACAGAAGAGCTTTCACATCAAGACACGTTTACACACAGGAGCTTTGTCACAGAGGACCTTTTACACCTAGAAGCCTTTACACGCAGGAGCTTTGACACAGAAGAACGTTTACACACAGACACGTTCACACAGAGAAGTCTTTACACACAGAAGCTTTTACACACAGAAGCTTTTACACAGAAAAAGCTTTTATACCAAAACCCGTTTACACACAGGAGCTTTTACACAGAAGACCTTTTACACACAGAAGCGTTTACACAGAAGAGCGGATACACACAGACGCGTTTACATTACACACACAAACTTTTACACAGAAGCTTCGACACAGAAGAGCGTTTACACACAGACGCGTTTACACACAGATTTTTTTACACAGAAAAGCCTTTGCACAGAGCAGCTTTTGCACTTCGAACCTCATTTCGTGCGAAAGGGTTACATCGAGATTTCAAAATCGCGATTTTACCTCATTTTTTTCCACTTCGACCCTCGTTTTGTGCGAAAGGGTGGCATCTGAGATTGCAAAATCACAATTTTACCTCGATTTTTGCACTTTGACCTTCATTTCGTGCGAAAGGGTTGCATCTGCAACTTCAAAATCGCAATTTTACCACAATTCTTGCACTTCGACCTTCATTTCCTGTGAAACGGTTGCGTGTCCGCACTCGAAATTGGCAATTTCACCACATGTTTGGAACGTTTTCGTACATGTTTGTGCATTTGACACGCACGATCCCCGCAGAGGGTTGCAGGACCAAGCCGGGACCAAAGTCAAAGTTCAAAATCGCAATTTTATTTCAGTTTTGGAGGATCGAACCTCATTTCGTGCGAAAGGGTTGCTCGAGGACAAGTGAAATCGCAATTTTACCTCAGTTTTTGACGATCGAACTTCATTTCGTGCGAAAGGGTTGCTCCGGACAATTTGAAATCGCAATTTTATTTCAATTTTTGCACATCGAACCTCATTTCGTTCGAAAGGGTTGCGCTTCGCAATCCTGCATTTGGCTGCCCTGCCGCTTTAAGAGAGAATTTAGAAGAACTTGTGAAGTAGGAGTTTTTGGTAGGAGTTTTACTCCTGAGTGTTAACTCCTGAGTATAAACTCCTGAATACCAAATCCTGAGTACTGACTCCTGAATATTAACTCCTCAATATTAACTCCTAAGTAGATGATGTTGATGATGTAGATGATGTTGATGATGTAGATGATGTATATGATTTGTTTGAGATGTATGTGATGATGTGAGTAAGAGATGTTAGGATACTATGTGATGTAGATGTAGGTGTACATGATGTTGATGATGTAGATTCTTAGATGATGTAAATGAGTTGTAAGAGATGTATGTGATGTAGATGTAAATGATATGATGTTGATGATGTAGATGATGTATATGATTTGTATGAGATGTGTGTGTGATGATGATGTAAGCAGAAGATGTAAGCAGAAGATGTTATGTAGATGAATTTGGTAGCTGTTCTTTGGGAAAAACCCTTCACAGGAACTTTCGGGAAAAAACCAAAAAAAAACGACGAGCGTCTCTTACACTATCTTCATTTTGTGTGGGACACTGGCCGAAGTACCATGGAAAAGTGTGTTTTGAGCAGGGGCCTCCCCTTTAGCGGTAACTAAAGTAGGAAAGAGCCATTCAATATGTGAGTATCTGAAGTTATTACAGTCGCTTGACATCTGAAATTATGAGACTGTTTGTTTGAATATCTCCGATGTTCTGGACATATCATTGACCACAGTACTAGACAAGTGGGAACAGGATTGGGCCGAAGGCCGCCCTAAAGGCATAAACCAAAGATCCTTGCAACGACAGATAGATAGTAGCCATACCACATTAAGACCCTTGAAAAGAGAACATTCGGCAGAAGAGGGGCTCAAGGCCTTCCCAAAAGACATTAACCGGCCACCCTGGCAAAGACAAATAGGTACTAGTTCTATCTGGTTCTATCACATTCGCAGCCTTCAGAAAAAGAAATAAGGCGAAGAAGAGAAGAGTAATAGGCCGAAGGCCTTCCTAACAGACATAAACCTACCACCCTTGCAGCAACAGATAAGTACTACTTCAGAAAAATCACAATGAGGAATGGAAAGAAGAAGACAAGGTGCAGAGCAGTTGTCACAGTACTAGGCCGAAGGCGTTCCTAAAGCACATTAACCAGCCAATTTGCAACTACAAATAGATACTAGCATACTAGCCCTAACACATTCCCAGCCTTCAGAAGAAGAAATAAGGCTAAGCAGAGAAGAGTAGTAGGCTGAAGGCCTTCCTAAAAGACAAAAACCAACCACCCTTGCAGCAACAGATAGATACTACTTCAAAGAAATCACACCGAGGACTGGAAAGAAAAAGACAAGGTGAAGAGCAGTCGACACATTACTAGGCCGAAGGCCTTCCTAAAAGACATAAACCAACCAACCTTGCGACGACAGATAGGTACTAGCCCTATCACAGTCACAGCCTTCAGAAGAAGATGTGATAAGGTTAAGAAGAGAAGAGTAATGGCCGAAGACGTGCCCAAAAGACATAAACCCACCACCCTTGCAACGACAGATAGGTACTATCCCTACCACATCCAGAGCTCTCAGAAGAATCACAATGAAAAGTGGAAAGAAGAAGACAAGGTGAAGAGCAGTGGACACGTTACTAGCTCCAAGGCCTTCCTACAAGACATAAACCTACCACCCCGGCAACGACAAAAAAGAAGATGGTGAAGAAGAGAAGAGTAATAGGCCGAAGGCCTTCCCCTCCCAAAAAAAGAACGCCCCCTCACGGGGGAATGATTTTGGCTCCAAAATCTATCAAAAATAGTGCTATTAGAGCAAAGATCATTCCCCCTATGCATGGACAGTCTCAAAAAGGCTGGTATTCACAATATTTGATGATATAAGGACCAAGAAGGGGTGTTTGAAATCATCCCAATATCCCACATGCATAAGTGGTACCAAAGAATGTTTGCTCAAGTGACAATTCCATGGCGTCATGCTGCACTTTCTTACAGAAACATCACCCTCTTTCAAAGGGATTGCTATATACATATATATGACAGGGTTCCTTGTAGTACGTGAACTTAAACAACGCGATACTCTTTCACAATGGCTGCTGCGTGTCCTGAAGGCTACTTTCTCAAAGGAATGCCACACACTTTTGAAAGTAATATTGCGCATACATGTACCATATCATTTCGTCAACGCAATTTTTGTCAAAGGATGGCTGCAGAACACCATGGTTTAAGGTTTTTTCTCATGAAGTTATCAAATATTTTCCTAAACGGATGCCACACTCTTGAAAATCTAATGAGTGTATATTCAAAGTTTATCTTAGAGAGATATACTACCATCCTCTGAGAGGAGTATTACCTCTATGTAAGAAGCACCATACTTGTTCCAAAATATATGGAAGATATGATGCACTCTTTCTAAAGCTGTTTCTAAAGGAATGCTGTGCACATCTCAGGGCCCTGTGCTTCAAAGTAAAGATACACTTTAGCAGAGGGATGCTGTCCTCTCTGTAAGACAATGTTGCATGGAGGTATGCCACAACTTCCTTGAGGAATGCCACATTCTTGTTGATGATGACTTATGGAAAGCATGCTGTTGCCTTTAAAATCTGACTTGAAACTTTGTTTTAGAAACACCAATTTTTCAAGAGAGCAGCATGCTTATCCTTACAAAAAGTTCTATATCTCTTTTTGATGCAAGGAACTCCGTCAAAAAGATGAAGCACTGCTTGGAGACAAAATGAAAATGTTCGAAGGAAGTGTAGAAGTCAAACTTCCGACAACATGGACAGATGGAAAGCCAAAATGGGAAGAGCCAGAGAAGAGAGAATCTCAGACAGGGAGAAAGTCAGAAGAAAGAAGATCAGAGAGGAGAAAAGAAGAGAGAAGATGCAGGTGCGCGAAAGGGTAGGAAAGTCGCGAAACACTGTGTTTTTCCAATGTTTTGTGGCTCCGGACGGTCGAAAAGTAGGCTCGCTAAAACGGCGGGTGCGGAGCCATCTAGGGAAATGAGAAATGAAAAAGTGCATCCCGTTGTGGCGCGAAGCACATTTGGAAGTCAAGAGCGTTCGAAGCACTTTTGGAAGTTGAGATGTCGAAAAAGTGCACGGCGTTCTGGCGCGAAACACATTTGGAAGTAAAAAGTCTCAAAACACACCATTCTCGGAGCACTTTTGGAAGTTGAGATGTTGAAAAAGCGCACGCCGTTGGCGCGAAGCACATTTGGAAGTAAAAAATACAAAACACCTCAGCATCGGAACACTTTTGGGAGTTGAGATGTCAAAAAAGTGCACGCCGTTGTGGCCCGAAACACATTTCGAAATCAAAATGTTAAAAGCACCGCACAGTCGGAGCACTTTTGGACGTTCAGACCTCGTTTTGTGTGGCAGGCGCAAGGGATTCTGCACCTTGTCAAAAATGAGCCAAACGTGTAGGTTTTGTAGCATTTTCAAAAACGATGGCAGGCGTGGGACATTTGAAGAGGATATGCAAAGATGCATGTCGCGTGGCAGGCGCAGTACAAGAGACACCTCAAGCACACATGTTAAGAGGTCAGGGCGTTGATTTCCTGAGGGGGTGTCATTTTGGAGGATCAGATCCAGGTTTGCTACGATGCTTTTGCGTGACAGGTGCAGCACTTCGTATGACCTGGCTTCACTTTTTCGAGGCAGGCGCAGTCCTTTAGAGACATGGCATGGAAAAATCACAAAACGCCTTAGCACGAGGCCGTCAGCTCTGCACTCAACTTTCCATTTTTGAAGGAAGTCTCGGAGAGTTGCTTTGTTTTTGATGTTGTCACTGTCAAACATTGACGGAGTCTCGCAGAATTGCTTCGCTTCGGAACGTTTACTTCACTACGCTACACTACAACTACAACTACAACTACAACTACAACTACACCCACACTACACTACACTACAACTGCACTACAACTACACTACACTACACTGCACTACACTGCAACCACACTACACTACACTAGACTAGACGAGACCACAGCTACAACTACAACTACGACTACATCTACCACAACTACAACTACAGCTGTAACTACATGACAACTACAACAATACAACTACAGCTAGAAGCACAACTACAAGTACCACTACACCTACTAATTCATGACAACTACAACTACAACTGCAACTACAAGCACTAATACAACTACAACTACAAACACAACTACTACAACTACTACAACTACAACGACATCTACAACTACAATTACTGCAACTGCAACTACAACTACAAGTACACCTACAACTACAACTGCACTACAAGCAAAACCACACTACAACTACACTGCGCTGCCTCCAACCACTTGTCGGTCCATCAGCGAAGTTCGCTCTGGCATCCATGATTCACAACAACTTCTCCTATAGGTTTCCTATCTTTGAAACTTCCGCCACCGCCTTGTGCGGTACTACTGGTATGTCAATCAAGAGTGCTGTTTCCTCTTGCTCATGCTTGCTATAAAGACACGCAGCACAGAAGCAAATACAACCCTAGTGTTTAAGTGTGGCGCAACGGGTCGAAATTGAATGCCATTTCTTTTTGATATTCATTGACCCCATACGATATTTCATAATGTCATAAAAAAAGCAGCTGCATTCAGCATATTTCTGGCAAACTGTTTGACGGGGTTGCTTTCAGGATTGACAGGCACCAAGAATAACAAAATCGCAGCATCTAGTCAAGACTCTGGACATCTCTGGACCTACATAGATTGGAAATCGTTTGTTTTTTCCCCAAACAGTGTGTCCACACTGAGGGGTTCTTACAGTAGTAGTAAAGGCCTGGTGTGGTCGAGGTGCGCGCCATTTTTACTGTAAATTTCCATATAATGTGTTTCATCCTCTCGTTTCGATTGCGCAGGCTTGCAAAAAATGCTGCCCTCATTTCGTGGTCGGATCTGGGGCGCGCATATTTCCTGTAGATTTTCGTATAAAAGTTCCTCTCTGAGATGTCCATGTGCGTTTCGATTGCGCAGGCTTGCACGGATTTGTGGGGCGACGGTGGCCATGTCGAAAGGCATCGTTTTACCTGCGTGCCGTGCTCGTTTTTGGAGCTATGTCCATTTCGTGTGGCAGGCGTGGGACATCCGGGACATTTGGAGGTCCGAAACGTCGTTTTGTGTGGCAGGCGCAGGACAAATGGCACTTTTCAAAAAGTGTGGCATGCGTAGGACATTTTTGCACGTTGCTAAAATGTTGGCAGGCGTGGCTCAAAATGAGAGGTGCTTTTGGAGCTCATTTTTCGTGGCAAGCGCAGTATTTGGTGAACTTGGACGACGTTTTCAAAGGGTCGAAAATCGCGTTCTGTGAAACTGTCGTCGATTTTGATTTTGGAAGTGATGATGATTTCACGTGGCAGGCGCAATACTTCGATGACCTCGGGCTCGTTTTTTGTGGCAGGTGCAGTACTTCGTGGACCTCGACAAAAGAGTGGCTGAGACCTAGGCAAAACGTCGTTTTTGACATTTTCAATGTTCGTTTTTCGTGGTGCGCGCAATGTTTTGTGAAAATCCCACATGTGCTCGCGCGACCCTCTCGTCACTTTGCGCGTATCGGATCGCTCTCGCTGTGGCGCGGTGCGAATTTTGTAACTTCAGATGCAACCCTTTCGCACGAAATGGACGTCGACCTTCAAAAACTGGTGTAAAATTACAATTTTTGAACTTCAGATGCAACCCATTCGCACGAAATGGAAGTCAACCTTCAAAAACTGGTGTAAAATTGCAATTTTGCAACTTCAGATGTAACCCTTTCGCACGAAATGAGGTTCGAGTCACAAAAACTGGTGCAAAATTTCAATTTTGCAACTTCAGATGCAACCCTGTCGCACGAAATGAAGGTCGAACCTCAAAAACTGGTGTAAAATTGCGATTTCGCAACTTCTTGCAGAAAGATCTCTTAGAGACATCTTGCAAAGAGATCTTGCCAGGACACCTCTTGTGAAGATCTTGCGCAGAGACATTGCATAGATCTCTATTGCAGAGATCTCGCCAAGATGTCTCTTGCACAGATCTTCCCAAGAGAGCTCTTGCAGAGATCTCATGCAGAGATCTTGCCAAGAAGTCCCTTGCATAGATCTTGCCAAGAGAGCTGCTATAGAGAACTTCTACAGAGATCTCCTAAAGAGATGGTGCCAAGAGACCTCCTTTAGAGATCTTGCAAAGAGATCTTGCCAGGACACCTCTTATGAAGATCTTGCGCAGAGACATTGCATAGATCTCTATTGCAGAGATCTTGCCAAGAGGTCTCTTGCACAGATCTTCCCAAGAGAGCTCTTGCAGAGATCTCATACAGAGATCTTGCCAAGAAACCTCTTACAGAGAGCTTGTACAGAGATGGTGCCAAGAGACCTCTTGTAAAGATCTTGTAAAGAGATCTTACCAAGAGGTCTCTCACATAGATCTTGCCAAGAGAGCTACTATAGAGAGCTTCTACAGAGATCTCATAAAGAGTTCGTGCCAAGAGACTTCCTACAGGGATCCAGTACAGAGACATTGCGTAGGTCTCCATTGCAGATATCTTGCTAAGAGGTCTCTTGCATAGATCTTCCCAAGAGAGCTTCTACAGAGATCTCATACAGAGATCTTGCCAAGAGACCTTCTACAGAGATCTTGTAAAGAGATCNGATCTTGCCAAGAGAGCTGTCTAGAGAGCTTCTACAGAGATCTCAAAAAGAGATCTTGCCAAAAGACCTCTAAAAGACACCTTGTGCAGAAATTTTGCTGGGACACCATCATCATCCTCAACTTGATCTTCCGCGTTATCATCCTCATCCTCATCCTCCTCAACATCATCATCCTCAACATCATCATATCATCCTCAACTCAACAGTATCATCTTCACCATCATCATCATCACCATCATCATCATCATCATCATCCTCATCATCCTCATCCTCAACATTATCCTACAATATCATACATTGTCATACATTATCATACACTATCATACATTGCCCTCACACCCCCACACTGTTTGGGGTCTCTTGCCGGGATAATGTTTGCCTTTTTTGGTGCCGGCGCAGGTTTGGTGACTCTGACCTCACAAAACATTGACAGGCACCAAAAAACAAAAAAAACAAAATTACTTTGCTTCGAGTGATCCCCACCATGAATGTGATATAGATTTTGACATTCTTTCTGGCAAAACTCTCTGGCAGGGAAGAGGAGGAGAGGACAACTCTCATGAAATCTAGAGACCTTCGGTCTCTAGATTTCATCAGAGTTGTCCTCTCCTCCTCTTCCTCTTGAAATTCTATCTGACATGTTCTCTGACGTATGCTCNATCTGACATTCTATCTGGCATTCTATCTGGCATCTAGTCTGGCACTCTTTCTGACATTCTTTCTGACATTCTTTATGGCATTCTATCATATTCTATCTGCCATTCTTTCTGGCATTCTATCTGGCATTCTATCTGCCATTCTTTCTGGCATTCTATCTGGCATTCTATCTGGCATTCTATCTGGCATTCTATCTGGCATTCTTTCTGCCATGTATTCTGACATTCTATCTGGCATTCTTTCTGACATTCTATCTGGCATTCTATGTGGCATTCTTTCTGGCATTCTTTCTGGCATTCTTTCTGGCATGTATTCTGACATTCTTTCTGGCATTCTATCTGGCATTCTATCTGGCATTCTA
>BGPT01000342.1:177957-191062 GCA_003297045.1 Symbiodinium sp. clade C Y103 | reverse complement strand
GTGCCCACTGGGATCTGGAGCTCGCGGTTGAAGTCCGGCAGTGCCCACTGGCCTCTGCGACTCGCGGATGAAGTCCGGCAGTGCCCACTGGCATCTGGCACTCGCGGTTCAAGTCCGGCGGTGCCCACTGGGATCTGGAACTCGCGGATGAAGTCCGGCGTTGCCCACTGGGATCTGGAGCTCGCAGATGAAGTCCGGCAGTGCCCACTGGGATCTGGCAGTCGCAGTTCAAGTCCGGCGTTGCCCACTGGCATCTGGAGCTCGCAGATGAAGTCCGGCAGTGCCNCGTTGCTGTCCGGCAGTGCCCACTGGGATGCGAAGCTGGCAGATGGAGTCCGGCAGTGCCTACTGCGATCTGCAGCTGGCGACGAGGAAGCACGAGGAGCACGAGGAGGAGGAGGACAAGAAGGAGGAGGATGAGAAGGAGGAGGTCCACCCCCCCGTGCAGCTGTGATAAAATCTAGTAACCCTCACCTGGCAGGTGGGGAAAAAATCTCAGCATCTACTCAGGACGCTGGACCCACATAGATTGGAAATCTTTGTGTTTTTTTAATTTCTTGGTGCCTGCCAGTGTTTTGTGAGCATCATTACAAAACAAGATATAAAAATGTGTGTTTCGCCTAGGTTTCAGAGCCCTCAGATGCAGAACACATCGGTATTTATAGTGTTTTCTGCTCACTTCTGATCAAAAATCATTCCCCCACCAAGGGCCGCTCTCAAAAAAACCTACCGCCCTTGCAGCAACAGATAGATACTACTTTAAAGAAATCACAACGAGGACTGGAAAGAAGAAGACAAGGTGGAGAGCAGTTGCCGCAGTACTAGGCCGAAGGCCATCCTAAAAGACATTAACCGACCACCCTGGCAACGACAAATAGGTACTAGCCCTATCATATTCACAGCCTTCAGAAGAAGACAAGGTGAAGAAGAAAAGTGTACTAGGTCGAAGGCCTGCCCAAAGAAAATAAACCTACCACCTTGGCAACGACAGAGAGGTACTAGCGCTAATTACCACATTCAGAACCTTCAGAAAAAATCCAAAGGGGAAGGGTCAGTTTATAGTCTATAGTTCATCATTCCTCTAGATTATGGCTTTGTGATTGGTTGTCTGATTTGTTTCCAATGTTGTGACCAACAATCAAAATGCAATAATTAACAGTCTTCACCCTAGCCACTAACCAACCATCAAGACTGGCAACAGACTGTTCTTCCACTCCAGCAACAACAGGCAAGTGCAAGGAGGTGAAGGCTAAAAACAACCGCGTTTGAAACCATGTTTAGCTGGAACACTACATGTTTATACATATATATATATATATATCTGTGTGTGTGTGGGTGTATGTGGTCTGCTTTAGATGGAACGACGCTCATGTACGTCCCTTTGCGTCTAGAAGAATGTAGGACCTTTCAGCATGGTCTTCCAAAAAGACGAAAACACCTACCGCTCTTCGAAATTACCTCTTGAGAGAATGGAGAACTCAGAACCATGTCCTGTCAACATGCTGGCGCAAAAAGATACAAAGGGGTGTGCAAATCAAGGTACCAAGATGTTAAGACGAAAGAAACTGGAAGCTACTAGCATTCAAGGAGTGGAAGAAGTACATATAGAAGCGTTATTTCCTAGATGTGCATCTTGTTGGGAATGCCTTCCGCGCGAAGTTTCATGGGATGGGAGATTCCAGCCCCCCTAAATACCTTGCTAAAGCAAGAGGGACTTCAGCTAGCAAAAGCTACCGTTCGTGATCAGCATGCAAGAAGCTGGTAGAGGAGGGCCTCCAGTCATACGATCGACGAATGAGCTATGGGGCTTGTTGTCCTTATCGCTCAACGAGAAGAGGCAAATCCTTGATGGACATTGCCTATACTCTCCTTCAGCCTTGGGCATGATCCTTTCGTGGCAAGTTTGACGGAGCAAGTATCTTGGAACACCCATCAGGACCAGATGATCCTCAGTTTTCATTTGGAGCTGCGGAGCTATGCCAAGGTCGTCTTTGCGCAGGGTCTCCTTGGGCAGATAGTGCCAAGAACACCGCCTTGTTGACTTTGAACCATGCAGCGCTTCTGGTAGTTTTGCCAACTTTTTGCACGCCACAGCCCAGATTCTGACGGTCACCATCTCCCGAAGCAGTATGGAGGCGCTTTGTTGCCATGGTTTGTACTGAGCTGGGCACAACCATTGGCCCTGACTATGCCACAGGTTGAGGGGTGAACCGGCACCGTTCAAAACGAATTCAGAAGATAGCTGCGGCAGCGAGACTTCCTCTCTTCATGCAGTGAGGAAAAGACATGTGTGTATGTATATATGTGCAAAAAAAATCAGGCTACACACAATAACTGACAAAAAGAAACATTTTGCTGTTTACGTTTTAGACATTTCCTGAACCAAGATCTTACAATGATCATGGCGTTTCCGGGACTTTCTGACACTTCTCATGTCCGCGCCTGGATGTCAGAGTTCTCCTGGAAAGGTACCTGAAGGTTCTCGCGCACCAGCAACCCTTCAGCCAAGGAGACTCCAAACACCGGCCCCGTGGTTTTCACAAAATCTTCACATTTTCTTTCATTTTTGTCATTTTCCCTTTACCGATTCTATCCGATTCTTACATGTGCTTTGCATATGCTTGGTAAAACGTGAACCGGGTGGCTCTGGGGCACGCAAAGCATTGCAAGGACTGCCCGTGAGGCTAAAAGTTCAAGCCTCGGCGACGCACCAGAATATGCACCTCTTGGGAACCGGAAAAGAGGAGCTCAGGAGTCTCGCAACAGCCACAACAGAAGTCTCAAGCCAAGACTTGGGTCTGGACTCCAAAAGATTTCTTGGTCTAACAACATCTTATTTGGCTCCAGGCTCACTTTTGGGCATATTCTGCTTGGCCCCCTGTGCGCCAAGGTGTGCCGATGTGCTCCAAAGATGGTTCGCGGTTTGCATACTTTTGCATTCAGGTTCATTGGCTCCAGTAGTTTGTGTATTTTGGGATGGTTTTGGTTCCAAGGTTCCATCTTGTGGATCGGGTTTCCAATAATTTCGAGACAGTTACAGCAGCGACTCATCCAGGGCTTCAGCATTTCGACGCTTCCATAAATTTCGATGCATTGGCTAATACTTTGGAAAAGGGGTTCGGCGCAGCGTTTCTGGGAATAGTGGTTTCAAGTGACCATGTTCGATTCAAGTTAGAATATATAAAAATATATATACATATATCCTTTTAAAAAAAACTCAACATTGAATATCCTCAATCAGGGACCCCAGTGAATAAATTTTCCATTCATTCTAACCAGTTTTTTGCATTGCTGCCATTCGGGGGGCTGAGCCCGCATGTTTATATTTTATCCAATCTTTTGTATGAAAAGGATGTATCTACTTGGGCACCATGATTTCACAGGTACCTATGTACACCATGTGGACAGTTTGCACGCTGTATCTGGGAAAGGACTTTTACAGTACATGAAAGGGCGACACATTGCATGTTTCAAAGCTCTTCGCACGCTAAACGTGTTTTCTCCAGCGGGTTTGCTTTTCAGGTCCAGAACTGTGTTTGCGCTGTTACGCCGCTACGCTGAAACCCTGGACGGCGCCGATACGCCACTACGCAGAAAATCTGGAATACGCCGATATGCCGTTACGCCGATCGCTGTGTTCACGCTGCCCTATAATCAACCCTAAACCTGAAACCAACCCTACACAAACCCTAAACAAATCCTCAACAAACCCTAAACAAACCCTAAGCAAACCCTAAACGAACCCTAAACAAACCCTAAGCAAACCATAAACCAAGCCCAAACCCTGAATAAACGGCATTCGCTGCGTCGGTGCATCGGTGTATCGGTGTATCGGTGCGCGTGCGCTGAAACCGGTTTCGGTGTATCGGTGTATCAGTGCAAAACGCACTTAACGGACCTGGATAACAAACGCTTTGGTTTTCGCGTGCTTTTCGAATGTTCTGAAACCCTCCCCGAACTGTCCTGAATCTGCTTCAAAGGAGGCTCCGTGCAGCCAACTGGTGGGAAATTGACACACCCTTTCGCACAGACATATGCAGTCACTGCAAGCGGCGGTTGGGCATGCCTTTACAAAGAAAACATTCTTGAGGCTGGCAAAGGCATGGAAAAGGTAGTTTTCACTCTTCCAGAAAATCTGCCCCAGGTGCTCATAGTACATAGACCTCCGCTGCAAGCGCACCAGAGCGGCAAGAATGATCAAAAACTTGGCCACGCACTATGTCAACCTTAACAGGAACCCCTCGATATACGGACGCATCCATGCAATTTTCACCGGAGAAAGTTGAAACGCGAGCAAGCCTGAGATGCGGTTTCGGCCGCTGGTTGACTTTCCCCAACGCCGCCATGAGGTCGCAGATTTCAGACGACGTGTTGTAGGCCTCACCTTGTTTCCAAATGGGTTTGAAGTTTCAAACAACTCCAGCACGCTCTGGGCTTGTTGAAACGTAAGGTCCACACGCCACAAGTCAAGCCTTGGTGGTTCCAATTTGCGCACAACCATCTATCATTGGTACCCAATTTGCGTCGAAAATAGTTTTAACATGTTTGGGAGTTTGACGCCTCCCAATGTGAAATGCGTTCATGCCCTGAAACGAATTTCCAAGTCCCTTTTGCCCGGCGCAGTTTCAGTGACAAGATCAATCAATATCAATTCAAATCAATCCAGATCCATCTGGGTCGACTAGCTTCAATCCGTATCAGCCCATTCCAATTCACTTCAACACAAATCAAATCAAATCCATCCGCATCGATCCGGAAATCCGTATCAGTCCATCCCAATCCATATCAACACATCAAATCAAATCAATCCAGATCAATTCATATTACATATAATGAACTGAAATCCATTCAAAATCAATTTATTTCAATCCATATCTATCCATATCAATACACACCAGCCCATGTCAATTCAAATCAATTCGAATCAATCCATTTCATTCCAATCCAGACCAATTCAAACCAATCCATTTCAATCCAGATCAATTCAATTCAATTCGAATCAACCCAGGTCACTTCAAATCAATCCACATCAATCCATGTCAACGCACATCAATCCACATGAATCCATATCAGTTCGTATCAATCCACGCTGGAAAAGTGGAACCCAAAAAGCAAGGGGCCAAGTTGGAGAGTGAAGAGGTTCGGTGGCATGTGAATCCAGCCAACGATGATAATGACAATGGAGTGGCACTCTTAATGATCATTAAAAACAACCTTGCAGCCGTGGTTTTGTTTTGGTTGTAAACAAACTGGAAGCCCCTCGTAGAAAATTCGATATGATCGGGGGAACGGGATTGCGAGATCGAATGCTCCAACCAAGCACAAAGGATTGGATCAAAGAAAGGAATATCGAAAATTTACTGCTTTAATGTCCACGATCGGTTCATAGACCGCCAAGCCAAATCCCGGGACGGATTAAGAACCAACCCTGCTATAAAGCATTGCAACATTTTGGAACGCGTTGTTGCTTCAAATTGTGTGGTTTCCGGGTGCTTTCCCGATTTTTTGACCTGAAGTTGCACTATGTTTCAATCATGTTTCCATATCTTGGGCTAGAATCGGACTTCAACCCCTTCAATTTTTTTTTCAAATTACTTCCAGTAAACTCACAAAGGGGGTAGCCTCGAAACAAGTGGGAACCTAAATAAAAAGATTGGTTTCCAAATAAAGTTCCCAAATGTTTGGGACCGTCCTAAAAATCAAAATAGGAGTCAATCTTAATTCAGCTTTGAACTAGTTTAATTTCATGCCCATTCAAGTGGAAGTCCTGAGGGCCAATGGCCATGCAATTTCGATGCCAAATGTTCGAAGGAAGTTGGAACTATCTTTCATTCTAAATCAAGGACAACAATTCAAAATGGAGTCAATTCAAATTCAAATTCATTTCAAATTAATTCAAATCAAACACAAGCAACCCAAGCCGAAGGCCACAATCGGAAACAATATCTATCTCCATTACCAGGCAGCTTTCCATGAATATATAGCGCGACATATTCTTAGAACATAAAGTGTTTTCCAAATGCAACGGACAGGTTACTTAGAACATCACCAGACCACGTACTTAGAACATCACAAAATCAAGATGGGATGTTCTAAGTACATACTTAGAACATCAAATCAAGAAACGACATACTTAGAACATAATCACTTAGAACATAATCAAGAAATACAGTTTGATGTTCTAAGTATCCCTTCGCTAGAGGAAAAACGCATCCAAAATTTCAAATGATCAAATGGAAATGTTTTTTCCAACCTCTTCGACTAGTTGAGAAACACCCAAGGCAATTGTTCCAAAGTTGAGATTTTGGAGGGATCGTTGAAAATATGGCTATGGCTCGAAATAGGGTACCAAAATGGTCATTTTCAATGGTAAATTAATATAAGCCAACCAATTATAGGGTTCATAATTTGGAACCATACCCATATGGTTTGAAACATTTCTATACTCACCTGCGATTTAGATCGTCTTGTAACGTTGCATTTTAAATTACTTTTAGTCTAGCGGACTAATGTTCTAAGTATGTGTTCCTGAACACATACTTAGAACATCCTACCCTGTTAAATTATTTCTCAGCGTTTTCCAAATGATGTTCTAAGAATAAGTCGTGCCATATATATTTTTCAACCATCGCGGAAACTTTACCTGACTCCACGCCCGGGTTCTCAAAACGTTTGTTTGGCCTCACCTTTAGTTAATTTTCAAGTCTTAGTTTAGGGGAGATCCCAGTTTCACGTCAACATGACTGCATGCTTAATAGAAAACGAAATACAAGCATGTTCCTATTTTTGCGCCTTGCGCGCCCTACAGCAACGCCTGACCAAGGATCCGCTTTTGATTCCGTCCCGAAGCACGTGGTGAGTCGACTAAGAAGGAAGACGGACGCCCCCAACAACCCATTGCAAACAAATACAACCAATCACTAATCAGCAGCGGCTGCTGGATGTTCAAAGCAACATGCCCACCCCACCCCACTTGTGCCAAACGCAACATCATATCAATTGCATCAACAAACCACCGGGTCGAAATTCGGATTGCAAAACCTACTAAATACAAAACATGTACGCCTACACGCGCGGTTTTCGACCCGCTGGCAAAAACATATGGAAAAACATTGCTTGCGCAGTGAAGAAAATGAACGTTCCAAAGGTGCCTTTGTGGCATTCGCGGCACGAGACCTGTCGGTTGGAAGGGGGAATCGAGCGCAGTGGGGGGGAGGGGGTGAAGAAGGGCAGTATCGTCCTTCAAAAAAGGATCAGCTAAAGCTTCTCCCAGGCTGCAAGCACTTTTTCAGCGGCCAAATGGCCAGCCAAGTCAGCGCTGGGCCTTGTCTATCAAACCTATACGTGGGGTACTACGCTTTGCCGTACTCAGCTTACAAGACATGTAATCAGTAGACCACGTTTACCTGCCTTGGCTAAACAGCAGGGTACGCAGAGGAATTGGAATATGTCCTGGGTGTCCAAGAACTGAAAACGCCTTCTCTCGAACTACGGCACAGAGTCCGCAGTGGTCCGGGGCAAAGTGATTCGGAATCTCCCGGCCGCAGGATTCAAAAATTTAGCATCCAGGTCAATCGAAAAAAAAAGCCAGGACACAAAACACACGATGCAACCGGCTTCCAAAGTCATTCGATATAAGTGAAATCTTGACTTTTTCCAAAAAGACCAAGAACTCAGCATCACCATCGCAATGCTGTCCTTGCGCTCATGTACAAGCACTTGTCCAAGGCATGTCGGTACAGCTTGAGATCACCAGTGAGAACACCATCTGCGGTTTCGTACCATTGTCTAGGTGCTCTCACGTCTCCAAAGGCTGGTTTGGTGGCCTTGAAGATCTGATAGGGCTTCAAAGTCCATGAGCCTTACCCGCCTTCGACGCATTTCACTGGTTGGTTTGACAAAGATCCTGGTCTCATCAATGCTGTCCGCTTGCATGAAAGCACTCTTCACATCAGCGCTGAAGAGCTTCCACTTCTGGTGCGCTGCCAAGGTAAAAATGAGAAATCTGCTTTGCCTGGACAAAGTAGGTGAATCAATTTCCAAGTGCTGTTCCAAAACATCACGGTGACGGAGCCCTTGGATGATCACCCCAGCGTTGGCCTTCACACCATCCTCGGTCTTCTTCCAGCGCTGAAGAAATCGTGCTGGAACAATTTCGCCCTCACGGGCTTCGCTGTCATCCACTGATTTCCACGCTGCATTCTCGATCCACACCATGAGCGCCTTGTCTTTTGTCTCATCAAACATCTTTCGCTCCTCGGGTGTGAGTCTCTTCTCATCAAACTCTTCCGCACGCATCTCCTGATCTTCCATGCCTGCTTCCAATTGGTTGTGATGACTTCCGAGCAGCTGAGCCTCCATAGAGGAGGTATAGCCCATCCAACATTCTCGCAGCGGCATGAGATTTTCTGAGGACATCAAGCGGTGGAGGACTCCTTGATCTTTCTCTGTTCCTCTCACCCGTGCTCACCTTCATCTCGATAAATTCTGGGGCAGTCACTTCTGCTGATTTTTCCACCACCTTCTCCTCAGACTCCATTTCGTCTAGCTTTTTCTCCAATGCTCTCCTTCTCAACTTCTGCCTTCAACATGGCGGTCTTTTGCTCATGCTCTTTCTTCTTTTCTTCACGGCGAGCTTCTTGTTTGGCATTGCTGCGAGGGTCAGTTGACCGCTTCCTCTTGGTGTCCGCCGGCTCGTCAGAAAGCACAGAAGTGGGAGGAGGACGAGGTTGATCAGCAGCACTGGTGTCAGTGGTGCCGTACCGGGGCCCAAATCCAAAAATCGAATCGGACAACGCACCGGTTGGTGAAGAGGAAGGCGAGTGGCGGTGTCTGGAAGAGTGGCCAAGCGCTCAGCGCGCTCACTGGAAACTTCAAGACGTACATCCATGTGCCAACCAATAGACGGCTGGACGATGAGCACCATCAGCAGTCTCACGATGTTCCACATTGCAGACCAAAGCGGGTCCACGCCAGCGGGATGGTTCCAACTTGTCATTCCCAGTGCGCCAGTAAAAGGCATAGCCACCCACTTTGAGAGGTTCATGTTCCCGACGGCTGCGAGCAAGCAAAGCGCGACGGATTGTGGCACTGTTGTTGGCTTCACAAAAGGCACGTGCCGCAGCAATGCGGACTGCCATGTCTTGCATTTGGCGTGGAAGGCCATCAGGCCGAACGCCATGAGGTTCATCAGAAATCCCAGCTTGGTTTGGAGCGTAGCCAAAAACAAGGGCCACTGGTGAGGTGCCGACTGCGCGCATGCGCTTGCGTTGTTCGCAGGCATGCCAGACTGCATCCTCAATCTTGGGCTCATTGTTGTCCGCCTTCAACTCAGCTTTCATCTTCAACAGCTGCTGTCGTCGAACAGCATGAAGGCGTTCAACCAGACCCAATTGATGATGAGCCTCTTTGGGGACCAAAACCAGACGAATGCCACGCTCGTCACACCAACTTTGAAGAATCTCAGACATGTGTGCACCCGAAGAATCGGTTTTGATGATCTTCGGTCTTCCAGCCCAAGAAAGCCATTGCTTGCTGAGCACATCCGTCTCCTCCTCTACAGTCTCGCTTTGAATCACTGCATTGGTCTCAATGCATGAGTAGGCATCGATGATGGCCAAGATTTTGTGTTTCACATCGTCCCACTTGATGTGGAACGTGTCCATCTCAATCAGCTCGTTGAAGTATGTTGCCCTGCTCAAAGCTGCAGGCTTCTCAAGAGGTTTGGCTCGATGTGCCATACACACACATCGCACTTGTACTCCTTGGCCTGTTTCACCACTGCCTCATCGATCTTCGCATCTCTCAATGCTTCGACCAATTTTTCATTGTTCGGATGTCCAAGTTGTTGATGTAGTTTTGCCACCACCCGCTTTGCTGCCGTTGTGTTCACCTTTGCATCTTTCCAATCATTCTCTGACTCCTCCACTGCAGCTGCTTCTGTCTGCATCTCCGCGTCCATCTCTTCAGAAACCATGACCTCCACTATCTCGCGCTGTCGCCATCTCGTCTCCATGTCTTGGTAAATCGCACTGGCGGCTTTGAAGACAAACCCAGGCTCATATAGTTTTGCATTTCTTTGAAGGCAGAGGACTTCCCAATCATCTGCACGTGTTTCTTGCTGCACAAACAGGGCAAATCCATCGCAAGAGCCGCAGGTTTTGAAGTAGTTCGGATTCCTGTCTTCTTGCAAACTCCTCCTATTACTTCGCCTTGTCGTTCATAAACCAATCCAGTGCAACACCGGTTCACCTTTGACTCATAGTATCCCCGCACGTTCTCCATAGTCTTTGTTCTCCAAGATTCAGCGGGATCTGGGTGCTCCATAGCAGCACCCGCATTGATGGCCTTGCACTCTTCAAAACCATCTGCCACCAATCCGAGATGGCATTTCTCTTCAGCGTCACGATCCATGTTGAGCTTCTCTTTATCTTCAATGCACCTGACATTCATTCGCTGTACTGGGCTCCATTTCGTGCATGGTGGCGCGAACCAAATGAAGTGCGGCTTCTCGATTGCCAAGAGCTTTAGGAACTTTTGTCGTACCGCTGGCACTCTGAAGTCCCACTCAGGAAGGCTGAATGTAGAGGAGACCACGTCAGCATAGTTGGTGGCCAAATGTTGCGCCAATCGGCCCTCATCCACATAAACCTCCCAGAATTTCAACTCACGTTTTGCAAACGATCGCTGCACCGCATAGTCAGCCATTGCCATAGCTTGGCCAACTTTAGTCTCCATCTCGCCACAGCTCACCGTTGTCTTGATGTCATGAACCTCAGAGTCCAACAGGGGCTCAATGCTCCATTCTGTATGTCGCTCTTCATCAATGAGCGCTCTTCCATCTTCGACGGTGTTCAGAACTTCTTCATAGAAACAGTCCACTACATAGGTCTCTTCAGGCAAGTTGTACTCGAAGAGGTTTTGCAAATAGTATCCCTTGTGGCCACGTTCGGGCTGGAACCAATCGGATCCCGCCACGCTGACCTGACCAGTGCCGAAGTTCTGCTTCATGTTAAATTCCTCCAAGGTTGGACGAGCAAGCAAAAATGGTTTCTTGCCCGCGATCACTGATGCTTTGTCAGCAGACCAGACTCGAGTCTCAGATCAGCGGGGTGTAGATTCATAGGTTGTGTTTGGGATGTTTTTTTTTTTAAGGTAATACATACGTTAGTATAACCTAGTGACTTTTTTTGACTTATTCCCCACATCTTTGTGTGGGGTTCTTGTTTTTTGTTGTGCATCCGTCGCCCGTCGCCCGCCCACCCACCCGCCCTCCTCCACCCCAACTTACTCACACACACAACTTACTCACACACAACTTACTCACACACAACTCACTCACACACAACTTACTCACACACAACTTACTCACACACAACTCACTCACACACAACTTACTCACACACAACTTACTCACACACAACTCACTCACACACAACTCACTCACACACAACTTACTCACACACAACTTGACAACACACAACTCACTCACACACAACTTGACAACACACAACTCGCTTACACACAACTTACTCACACACAGCTTGATAACACACAACTTGACAACACACAACTTACTCACACACAACTCACTCACACACAACGTACTCACACACAACTTGACAACACACAACTTGATCCCACACAACTTACTGACACCCACTTTGTGTGGCACGCGTGCCACTTGGTGACATGGACCTTCACTTTGTGTGGCAGGCGTGGCACTTACGGCACTCAGCTAGCTCCTGTGACGCGCTTGGGTCCCGTTGACGCCGCGTCACTTTGTGTGGCAGGCGTGGCACTTGGATACATCGACCTTCACTTTGTGTGGCAGGCGTGGCACTTGGTGACATGGACCTTCACTTTGTGTGGCAGGCGTGGCACTTACGGCACTCAGCTGGCTCCTGTGACGCGCTTGGGTCCCGTTGACGCCGCGTCACTTTGTGTGGCAGGCGTGGCACTTGGAGACATCGACCTTCACTTTGTGGCAGGTGTGGCACTTGGAGACATCGATTTCACCTTGTGTGGCAGGCGTGGCACTTATGGCACTCAGCTGGCTCCTGTGACGCGCTTGGGTCCCGTTGACGCCGCGTCACTTTGTGTGGCAGGCGTGGCACTTGGAGACATCGACCTTCACTTTGTGTGGCAGGCGTGGTGACGCCGCGTCACTTTGTGTGGCAGGCGTGGCACTTGGAGACATCGACCTTCACTTTGTGTGGCAGGCGTGGCACTTGGAGACATGGACCTTCACTTTGTGTGGCAGGTGTGGCACTTACGGCACTCAGCTGGCTCCTGTGACGCGCTTTGGTCCCGTTGACGCCGCGTCACTTTGTGTGGCAGGCGTGGCACTTGGAGACATCGACCTTCACTTTGTGTGGCAGGCGTGGCACTTGGAGACATCGACCTTCACTTTGTGTGGCAGGCGTGGCACTTGGTGACATGGACCTTCACTTTGTGTGGCACGCGTGGCACTTATGGCACTCAGCTGGCTCCTGTGACGCGCTTGGGTCCGTTGACGCCGCGTCACTTTGTGTGGCAGGCGTGGCACTTGGAGACATCGACCTTCACTTTGTGTGGCAGGCGTGGCACTTGGACACATCGATTTCACTTTGTGTGGCAGGCGTGGCACTTATGGCACTCGCTGGCTCCTGTGACGCGCTTGGGTCCCGTTGACGCCGCGTCACTTTGTGTGGCAGGCGTGGCACTTGGAAACATCGACCTTCACTTTGTGTGGCAGGCGTGGCACTTGGTGACATGGACCTTCACTTTGTGTGGCAGGCGTGGCACTCATTGCACTCAGCTGGCTCCTGTGACGCGCTTGGGTCCCGTTGACGCCGCGTCACTTTGTGTGGCAGGCGTGGCACTTGGAGACATTGACCTTCACTTTGTGTGGCAGGCGTGTCACTCGGAGACATCGACCTTCACTTTGTGTGGCAGGCATGGCACTTATGGCACTCAGCTCTCCTGTGACACGCTTTGGTCCCGTTGACGCCGCGTCACTTTGTGTGGCAGGCCTGGCACTTGGAGACATCGACCTTCACTTTGTGTGGCAGGCGTGGCACTTGGTGACATGGACCTTCACTTTGTGTGGCAGGCGTGGCACTCA
>BGPT01000342.1:159437-175295 GCA_003297045.1 Symbiodinium sp. clade C Y103 | reverse complement strand
GCAATCCTGATCATCTGAATAGATTATGTCCAGGGAGCACGTGACAAAACCACATCCGATCAGGCCTCTGCTGAGGTTGCCTTTTCCTGCAGCGTATTCAATTGCATCGAATGCATGATCCCTTGAAGTATATTCCATGTTGGCAATGCATCTGTGAAACAAATGACCCAACATATCCATAAGAGTCATTTGAGCCATATGAGGATAGGCCATCTTGATCAAGTCCCTCCAGAAAGATGAGGCATGTCCACCATGATCCGCAGCGTCATGTGCCAGGAAGTCAGAAAGTTTACGCATACTCGCTTCAAACGATGACCGAGTTTTGCACCTGGGACGAGCGCAGAATGAACCTGCTTAAATTTAGATTCATGATTNGGAAGTCAGAAAGTTTACGCATACTCGCTTCAAACGATGACCGAGTTTTGCACCTGGGACGAGCGCAGAATGAACCTGCTTAAATTTAGATTCATGATTCAATGAATGTCTCAATCGGTTGCCTTTTTGGTAAAAAGTAAACAAATAATTAAAACATGTCATAATTTCAATTTCACAACCCCGCCTTCTGAAGCCGACTAAGCATCCAAGCTGTGACAAAGAACATTGCGATGCCTTTCTGAACTTCTCTTCGATGTCTCGAGGGTCATCATCGATTGATTGGGTCACACCAAAAGGTACACCATCAGGCCAGGCACATAAAAGCATGCGATGACGATGCAATCGATCCTCCATTCGATGTCACAGGATCAGTCGATCTGGTGCGAGATTTTTTCTTGTTGTCTTCGGGATGACATGTTGATGACTGGGGTTCATGATCATGGATAGAGCAGCCAGTGGCATCATCATACCGTTCATCAGGCACCGACCACGACGAAACTGGGAATTCGACGGCATTGCTTGCAGCACTAAGTTGATAAATGTTGATGAATCGTAATAATTTGTTCCATAAAGAAGAGGTTGATTGTCTACATGATTGATGTTTACCTATTTGTGTAGATATTAATGGTCCTCATCTTTAAATGTAAATGATGTTGGTTCCATCATCGATTAACTAATTATATTAATATATAGAGACAATTACATTCGTTCAAGGGACTTTGGCCAATTTCTACACAGACAGCGGGTTGAGCAATTAACTGCAATTCAGCCAGAAATAGAAATTATGCCATGCATGTGAGTGAAGGTTGATGAAGTCGGTTGCAAAACATGAGGCATGCACTGCATCCTGAAGACATGTAATTACAAATTGGATTGAATGAATTCGTCATGATTCTTCACAATACGATTCGATTCAAAAATTGCACACCGACTTCGACACGCTAAAGAAAACTGCTGCCTGCCATCTTTTCCATTCGAGTCTTTGTCTTGATTGAGTCGACATTTCGAAATGAGACATCCAAGAAAATCTTCGGGCATTTTCCAAGGATTGTATTCATTCAATCACCAGCCATATGTCACATGAGGTCACTCGATCACTTCATTACGATTTCGGTTTGTTCTCGCTAATGCGACTGATGATCTCACCCACATCTTCCATCACGTCAGCAGGCACACGACCAGGCACTTGAGGAGCATCCAATATGCATGGTGATTGTTCTTTNTCTTCCATCACGTCAGCAGGCACACGACCAGGCACTTGAGGAGCATCCAATATGCATGGTGATTGTTCTTTGACAATATTCCACTTCCTCCACATATGAGTATGACACTCCTCCAATGCACTCTGCCACGTGAGCGTAAGCCCAAAAGTCTTACTCCATGTCCTGTTCTTATATGGCGGAGGGAAATCAAAATCCTTCAAGTGGGTTGCGACAATAAATTTCCGTTTCACTTGATCCAGCGTTAAACTGACACGACGCAATGGCACCACACGAATCGTCTTCACACGGCCACCATCAGCAGAACGGTCATCACGCAAGACAGGGTCTGCAGGCATTGGCCCTTTTGATGACGATGAATCTTTCTCTTGCAATGGTAGATTCTCAAGTGATACCCCACGAACTTCTGGTTGTGCTTTGTCAGCTGATTCTGGCTCACGTGATGATGACAAATTTTGATCACCTTCAATTGGCACCATGCGATCAATTTGCGACGTGGCTGCTGGAACTTCATCGTCTTCAGCACTCACTGCCATTTGATCACGAGGGCCAGCACCACCATTGTCATCATCGTTGTTGTCACCATCATTCAAAGGTGACCTTTGTCTCTTTCTTCCGCGATGAGTTCTCTTTGGCTTTGGAGCAGCTTTTGGTTTTCGTGCACTAAAACGGAATCGAAAACTAAAGCCAAACCGGAACCGAAAGCCTTTTGCCTTCTTGGCCTGTCAACCAGGGAAAACAAATATGTACAATTATATTTTTTTAACTCATGATACTACTACATTTTGAATAAATTGAAACAAACATAACCCACACATCATCATGCAACGCGCAATGTCATTGAACATATTACTATATGTTTTCATTCTTTATCAACCTGACCACATGCAACCTGTGAGCACGTAGAGCATGAATGATTTCGAGCCTCGACTTCAGTCATCTTCTCCTTGAACCATGTTGCCCATTGGTTCCTCTTGTTCAACTCATTGTGTGATTCAGCTTTGGTCCTCATTTTGTCATATTCCTTTTGTTCTTCGGTATCCATGCCCGCCAAGATATCCTGAACAAATCCAATATCAAATGAATCNATCAAAATGATTTGCCAGGGCCACCAAGAGTTTATCTCGGCCTTTCGATGCGGCCTTTCCTTCGACACAATTGAGATAGGTTGCAGCCACACACAGTGATTGGAAAGACAAATCATGCGATCGAGTCAATATCACATGATCCAAAAAAGGCTGCCCCACACCAATGCATTCGAAGCAAACCCAACCAGCACTATGAACAATTCTTCCTGCAAAGGCTTCATAGGCATTCGGATCATGCATGGATAACCACTCGACTCGACCACTGGGATCCAAAGAGAGGAAATCCTTCCTGCCATCCGATGTCACAAGAAGTGGCCATACCAAAGCAGAGGTACATTCGAGTGCTTCTTGGTCAAACAGCTCAGATGAGTCGATCTTCTTGATGACAAGGCCAGGAACACAAAGACACGTGAGCTTGGCATCCTGGCTCGAAGCGGTAGATAATAATTAAATATTATATATACACATGGATGATAAAACCACTTAATGTGTTACACTAATCGTATAACCAACAAATTTCATTTGGTCTGAACAAATAATTTAACAAAAACACATGCTGGGCGAATCAATTTTAAATACAACGCACCTGGAGAGTCACACCACGATCAGCACAACGATTGCTGTTGTAGAAGCGAACCCAATGCCATGCGGCGAATGAACGAGGCAAACTTTCTTCAGTGATGGAATTCCAGTTTTTGCGATGATCAAGGATCTGGCCTACCCATTTCGGCAGCCGATGTTGACTTGGGTTCNGGCAAACTTTCTTCAGTGATGGAATTCCAGTTTTTGCGATGATCAAGGATCTGGCCTACCCATTTCGGCAGCCGATGTTGACTTGGGTTCATGTGAATTCTCTCGTTGAAATTTTTCCCATTGGCATTCCGGAAATTCTGAAAGAAGGATTCCCTGGTGATCTCTGCAGGATGTTCAAAATCACGCGATGAGATCACATCACTCGAGTTGACCACATGCTGNGGCATTCCGGAAATTCTGAAAGAAGGATTCCCTGGTGATCTCTGCAGGATGTTCAAAATCACGCGATGAGATCACATCACTCGAGTTGACCACATGCTGAGCACATGATGGAGTGATTTTCTCATCTGCCCTTTTTTTGTTCCGCATTCGAAGGCGTTGATGGAGGTCTTCGACTGTTTTGGAGTCGGGCGGTTTCTTGATCAAACACATGAGGATATCCAATGCAGGGGTAAGGTCATACGAATCATGTGATACGTTCCAGTTTGCAACTTCNTGTTTTGGAGTCGGGCGGTTTCTTGATCAAACACATGAGGATATCCAATGCAGGGGTAAGGTCATACGAATCATGTGATACGTTCCAGTTTGCAACTTCAAAGCATTGCATCATGATCCGCGTTGGGCTGTCAATGGATATTCTCAAATCACTCGATAAACCACCATCTTCCACATGTGACAGTTCGAGNACTTGACTCAGTGATCAGCTTCGCATACGAGTACGGTGGTGCCCCATGTTTGGCCAAAGTAGCTGCTCTATTTCCAATCAAAGTTGTAGCATACGACCAAATTTTGCACGCGATGTGATCTTCATCCTGCGACCATCGAATGATGCCTCCCACAAACGGGCTGGAGAGTGAACCTGCTAGTTCAGCAAGTTGACCACCTGTCCAATCGTCAACCATAGAAGCAGACCAAGCCACCTGATGATCCGCTGACTTGANNACCTCCGCCACCACCGGCCCTGTTGGCAGTGAAGGTGGCAAACGATTCTTCAGGAGCTGGCAAACCATCCGGTGATTGCAAATACCCTTCCAGGACCATCCGACTTGCCCAAAACTCAGAGAGTTGCTCATGCGATGCTTCAACCCAGGAAAACCATCGAGAGCTTTTAGGGCATGTCGATTTGTTTCGCCAAGAGGACATCTCAGCCACGCGAGCAAAAACAGCTTGTTGCTCGACAGCTGTCTCACAAGGCATATCAAAATCCGATGCCACACGAAGCAAATACTTCTGGAACAGTTCCCCATCCTTGTGTTGATGTCATCAATCAATTTGATTTCATTCAGGGACACAAACAAAAATATTCACTTTAGTTCGAGTGAAATATCATCTAACAAACAGAGTCGTAACAAGAATATCAACACAAACAAACAATGTCTACATAGTGAATATAACTATATGATATTACAGTAAATATATAAATAGATTATATGTATATACATATATATATATTTTTTTTGTTTTTCACTGCAGATCTCACCATTAAGTTAAATCAGTCATAATTAGTTGATATTGAATTGATTTGAACAATGGTCATTACTTACTTCATGGATTCCTTGCTGAAACCATCCCAAATATCATAATCAAAACCAATCAACGTACACAAAAACATATGCGTTTCCCATGACAAGCAACATACGAATAAGTGGAGAAAAAATAGTCCAGAGCGGCCTGCTTCTCAGCAAAAAAGGCGCCAGTGCCAAACGGCTTGTAGTNTATTGACAGGCAAGTTGAGACTGAACCAAGTTGCTCTTTTCGGCAGCAATCTTCATGTCGTTTGCCAAGCGATGGTAGATGTCCCAATCACTCGAAATCATCATTTGATTACCATGCAAGAAGCTGCTGGCTGCCATGCCGATTGGCCCCTGGTCCATCAGAAGTGTCAGTTGCGGCGCATTGGCCGCAATGTCGAGCGGGAACAATTGTTCATCCGATATTGTGACACTACCATCATCACACGATGCATAGCGATGCGATCCAGGGACCAAANATTGTTCATCCGATATTGTGACACTACCATCATCACACGATGCATAGCGATGCGATCCAGGGACCAAAGGCTTCACAAGATTCGCCCAAGACTCATGAGTTTCATACGATTGAAGGTCCATGCGACCATTCGTGATGAGGCTCACTTGATGGGATAGTGCCTGGGTGAACTTATACGATTTGATACGCTTCGCCTCTTGACGGGCAAGAACTCATCCACGTTGAACTCCCCGGGGGCAACTTTCTTAGACGCCGAAATCACCTGACACGTGCAATACCCTGCAATGTTGGTCTTGAAGTCATACGATTTAGAAACACAGAGATCCTTCGTTCCATGTGTTGATCCATCAGTGACAATCGACATGCGATGTGTGTTCTGGAAGGCATCACACGATGCTTGCAAGTACANTAGAAACACAGAGATCCTTCGTTCCATGTGTTGATCCATCAGTGACAATCGACATGCGATGTGTGTTCTGGAAGGCATCACACGATGCTTGCAAGTACATCGCTGTGATCTTTCTCTGCCAGTGCCACGCAGAGCCCTCTTTGACATCGCTTTGAATTGCCGTCCTTCTCAAGGAATNCACACGATGCTTGCAAGTACATCGCTGTGATCTTTCTCTGCCAGTGCCACGCAGAGCCCTCTTTGACATCGCTTTGAATTGCCGTCCTTCTCAAGGAATGTTTCATATCCTGCGCCTTTTTGTAAAGGTTCCACACGACAGATACTGATGCCATTGAATTTTCACTGACTGGAACATTCTCAGTGTCTACACTCGAAGACGTTGGTATACAACGACAAGCAAAAAAAAGATATTATGTTAGAACAATAATGTTAATACCACAAACAAAAAATGGTACATTCTACACAACTTCAAAGAAACACAAACAAAGTAATAACACTTTATACATAACTGAAACTATTCCACTGACAACGAGCAACCTCGACCTACGACGCAATGGTACTGGTAAATTTTGAAAATTGGCAATGTTGTCCCACACATGAATCTCCCATGCCAGTGCCAAGAAATTGACCATCCCATGGAAGATGGAATTCAGAAAATCAAGTGTTTTTCCTTGAAGAGGTGGCTTCCTGAGTTTTTTCCTGGATCTCTTCATGCATACGATAAATCTTACGAAGTCCCTCAGCGGACAGGATTCATCTGACCAGCTGCAGCTAAGNNNNCTGTAGCCGAGACATCAAGGCGAAATGCAGCATCATCAGGCGAGGATAAAGGCAAACCATTGTGGCTTCTCAGCGCAGCTGAAGTGTGACGCAAAATATCATCAATGCATCGAAGCAAGTTGTTGAAGAAAGACTCGGATCGAACCACCTCGATTTGCAAAGCCAGAACCAAAATGATCAATCGAGAGGTTGCACAGTTGACTGGAAGCGCATTTGGCCTGAAGGGTCAAAACATGTGAAACATTCGATGTTAAGGGAAAACCGATTCTCTTTATTTACCCATTTCTATAAACAACCTACATTGATTTGACAATCTTTGTCCTGCCTGTCTTCACTACCACGAAGATGCATTTGATCCTGCATTTGATACTTCACTGCAACCGATTTCATCAACTTGACGATGTCCCTCGGATATTTTCCCTTCCTGGACCCCTCTTCCATGCACTCGATGAAGCGAGCAGCGAAATAGGACAGGTCCCAAAAGATAGACTGATTTCCTTATCCGCAGCCATTACAAAGCGCGTGCAAACCAACATAGCACATACAACTGCTACGTCGTTACTTAGGTTTAACGCGCCCGCATCGTTCGTCGTAAATCGCCAACGTTCGAAAAATAAAAATCACCGCCATGTGCAAAATAAAACATCCGCCAAATGGACATGTAAACAATTGANATAAAAATCACCGCCATGTGCAAAATAAAACATCCGCCAAATGGACATGTAAACAATTGACAGCCGACATCTGTTCAGACATGATGCACACTCAAGCGGGCTCCTTTTTCTGATGCAATGGGGAAAAGGCTCAAGGTTATGGGATCGTGCTTCCCAGCTCGAGGCAAACTAGAAAGAACAGAGTGATAAGAAAGAGGATTCAAGGGTGGGAGTGAAGACGGGGTGGGTGAAAAAAGAATCCTCGAAAATTGCATGAGGTGCCCACCCAACCCACCACTTGAGAGGAAATGTTACCGAACAANNNNGTGGGTGAAAAAAGAATCCTCGAAAATTGCATGAGGTGCCCACCCAACCCACCACTTGAGAGGAAATGTTACCGAACAAAAAGATCACTCTGTTCCTTTTAAACATTTGGGTTTACTTCACAGCTTTGAGAAGACATGATTTTCTCAACTGATTTCCCTTTAAAAGAGAGGGNGAACAAAAAGATCACTCTGTTCCTTTTAAACATTTGGGTTTACTTCACAGCTTTGAGAAGACATGATTTTCTCAACTGATTTCCCTTTAAAAGAGAGGGCAATAAATTGACAGAATGTTTGCCAGAGTTTTTGCACCTGAATTGTTTAAACACGAAAGTTGTTTTCAGCTCAACAAAAGCATTCAGGTTAAAAGCAAAATAATGCACTGCAGTTTTCTGAAAAATTTTCACGCTAATTGTTGTGAGTACATCACAACAATTTTTGTTTCAGGCTGGGATAAGGCAATCATCTTTTTCAAAGAGTGCTAGCTTATCCGCAGCCATTACAAAGCGCGTGCAAACCAACATAGCACATACAACTGCTACGTCGTTACTTAGGTTTAACACGCCCGCATCGTTCGTCGTAAATCGCCAACGTTCGAAAAATAAAAATCACCGCCATGTGCAAAATAAAACATCCGCCAAATGGACATGTAAACAATTGANATAAAAATCACCGCCATGTGCAAAATAAAACATCCGCCAAATGGACATGTAAACAATTGACAGCCGACATCTGTTCAGACATGATGCACACTCAAGCGGACTCCTTTTTCTGATGCAATGGGGACAAGGCTCAAGGTTATGGGATCGTGCTTCCCAGCTCACCCGTGGCCAACCCCATTTCTTCCAAGTGGGCTGGGAAGTTGATTCGGATGCGGAGACCGGATTTGAGAAATGGCAAGTCAAAGAACATTCTGGATGGCGGGTCAGCAGGATTGCTTGCTGATGGAACACGGCCGAACCATGGGTATAGTTTCAGGGCTGCCTCAAGGGAGGTGAATTGATCTAGCAAAGTCCTTCCTGCATTTGTCGGCGAAGTGCCCTGAATAAATGCACTTTTTGCTGCATCATTATCTACATAAAACACAATCATAGCTCCAGCAAAGAATCTCTTCCACACTGCTGCCACTATGATGAGCGGCAAAATCTCCAGTTCATAGATAGGGTGTTCTGATTCCCTCAGCAAGATTGCCGTAAGAGAAGCTGGAATGTATTCACCAAAGAATTCAACAACTTGTCCTTGAGGGGAAACTAATACAGCTCCGATTGCTGCGGGTGGTTCAGATGAGGGCTCATAAGATCCATCCGTGAAGACAACCCAAGTTGTGTTTATGTCCCTGCAAATTTCAACCGGTGCAGCAGAGTCTACATGACCCTTGAGCTCCAACAAAGTTCCCTTCAATTCGTCGCAAACTGGAATTGACTTGGCTGACATGTGTGAAAAAATTTGAAAGAATTCTGATGAGCGAGTTCATGCGTCGCCCAAAGCAAAAGGAATTGAACCAGATTAACCGTCCATGAAGTCTCTCTAGATCTTTCGTATTGCAGGTAGATTTCTGCAAGAGTTCCGACAAGAATAGATCAAGCTCAGCACGTCGCTTTTCGGTGTGTTCCAGACTGAAAGATCCCTTCTTCAAGTTCTCAAATGAGAAAAGAAGTCCCAAGGACTTAAAAGTCTTTGTGAACGGAGGAGCTTTGTCTCCACTGTCAGCAAACCATACTCCAAGCATTCTGAAGAGCGCCCCCACACAGAAGGTCAGGTTTTCAGTTTCATGCTCATCACCGACTGCTGTAAAATCATCGAAAAATGCAGTCCAAACAATGCTTAGACCGACTGTTCCGATGAAAGACAAGCAGCTGGAGATTCGCAGGAAGGCGCTGACGCTTCCAACAGCACCGAAAGGTAGTGCTCCAACGTTGAACAGCTCATAGGTGCTGCCTGGTTTCTTCACTGCAATTTTCAGCAAATCATGGTGGTACTCATCCACACCGAATTGTCGATAGGCATGTTTGAGATCAAAGGTCCTTCCGACCAGGGAGGGGAAACTCGAGTCATTCGTGTTGTCCATCATATACGCAATGTAAGAACATAACTCATCAACTGATTGCACCCTGAGTTCTTCTCGAAGACCATATGCTCCGTTTACTCCATTGATCGAAAAGTCGTCAATGAGCCTGACCTTGTTGGCTTGAGGAAGAGGAAACCGCTTTGCTATGCATTCCGGGTTGCTGTGAACTGTAGGAGTTAACCACCCATGGCTGACTTCTGCTTGAGTCTCATCCCAAACGAATGGGTCATGTTCAGTTTCGGCTGCAGAAGTTAATGAACCAGTCACTGCAGCATTTAATGCAGGCGCCAACTTCAAGAGATGCTCCAACGAGTAGTCTGGTTTCCTCACCCAAGGTTCAAACACTCCAGTGGCAGTGGCCCAACCTGTCAGTCTGAAGCCTTTGATCACATCATCAATCACCCCTGCATCGGGGTACTGTAAATCCAACAAAATTTCCTTCCAAAGCAAAAGTTTCTTCCCTTCCAGCACCCGCTGCAAATGTGCTGGAAGGCTTGCATGCAGTTTAGCCTCTTGCTCCTTAAGCTCTAAAGACCGCCTCAACCATTTGGCGAAAAAAGCCGCCCTCTTTTTGAATCTCACATGTATAGGTTCATGCAAAAGATCATTTATGGCGTTCTTGGCAGTGTCAGGTACTCTGGCAATCAAACTGCGGGGATGTCCTTTGGCAACTGCATCCTCCATGAATTGCTCTGGGGTTTTCGGTATTCCAATGTGCAAAATTTCAAAAGGTGTATTGTCTGTCCAGTTCTCGTCAAAAGAGCAATTCAACTTATTGAACATTTCATCGTCCCGACACAACCCCCCATGGATCCGACGATGACAAATTCTGGATCCTTTGGGTTGCAAATCCAAAAATTACTCAGCAACCAAAGGTCTAAGCTTACGGGAACGTGGCTGAGCTGCAAAAAGTTGCCTTTTGCCAATGGCTGCATCTGTCGGGATTTGCTCATCCAAAGTAATTGGAAAGAAAAAATTTCTTGCTTCTGCTTCAGCTTTCAAAATGAATGCAACGCGTTGGCACAGCAGCACTGGATACTTTGCCTCATCTGTTGTCGGAAACCGCAGTCGTTTTCCATCCCTGAAAGGTTTCCAAGATGAGTGAGAATGGGATCCATCACATTGCAGGTTCAAGCTGATGAACATGTTGGTCTGCGGGTCTCGTGGGTTGTAGCTCCACCAACGTGTGGATTTATCCCTAGTGCCACCATGCATGCAATGGTCAAAGTATGAACTGTGCCCTGGATACTTGTCAAAAAGTGCAACGATCATTGAACACAGCCAAAAAATGGAATTGCGCGGGTTTTCAATACTGACACTGACTCCGAGAGAAATCAACAGTAGAAGTAGTACAATCATTGCTTGATAGCTTTCATTTGCGGAAGTCACCCGCTCTTGCTCTCTCTCAGTTAAAAATGGGAGTCCGTCCGGATGCAAATCGCTGCGCAGTGGTCTCGGCTGTTGTTTGTCGGACAAACCTGGCACAGGAATTTCTCGTGCCCGAGAACAGGTTCCACAACTAGGTGCAAAGTGCGCGTGCACCAATGACTCCGATTCAGCCTCAACATAGTTTTGCAATTGTGTGAAATCTTCTGCATTTGTCAAATCACATGGAAAAATTGAAAAGTTCTCGGTGCGGTTTTTGTCTTTTTCAACCGCTGTTGCCCTTAATCCCACATCCTTGCATGCTTTGGAAAGTCGGCAGGAGCCAGCAAAAATTTCCAAAATAAGTGGGCTTGTTTTGATACCTCCAGTTTGGTTCTCAACCAGCTGAATCTCATTTCCGGTCTGAAGATTTGAAAAACTGTCAAAACTTTGGACCGTTTCCTTCGGTCCTCCTGGGCTGACGGCTTGTGACCCAGCCACAGGTTCTTTTTCGTCCATGCATAGTCAACTCTTGCACTCAAAAGCTCCGTGCCCAGGCTTGAGACACTTCATACAAGTGTGATAGCCAAACTTGCATCGACCCTTCTTGACTTGGTTATTGCATCCCTTTTTGAGGTTCTTGTGCCAACACAAAGGCTTCACATCTTTGGTTTTGAAATGCAATCCAACCAACTCCTGAGGCACTTGCGCGGCAGGACGCTTGGGTGTTGACGTCGATGTGTGCTGACGTCCATCCTTTTCAAACTTGTTCTTCACCGGAATCTCAGCAGTAGATTTTCTTTCATGTTTTGGAAGTGGAGTCAGAAACACATTGATACGCGGATCTGCCATGAGCTTGGTAATTTCTGCATCGAGCGGTGGCTTGTCATCAACTGCAGCTGCTTTCAACGGTTTCTGAAATTCACTTGCCAGTAAACTGAACAACTCTTGGTCTGCTCTCAACAGTTGCGACAAAGACACAAATGCAAAACCTGTTGGTGGTTCAGCCATCAGAGCTTTGTATAGTTTGTTGGTCCAAGCTGTGTGAACATCCCAGCTGAGCAAATTGACTAAATCAAAAGCAAGGCCCCTGCGTTGAAAGGCAAACATAAGCTTAAGCTCCGTACCGACGTCGACCTGTGTCAAGTTGTCTTGATGAACTGATTTCAAAGTTCCTTGCTCAAGCGTCAGGATTTGCTTCTGCTTAGCCTTACTGTCTGCGTGCACTTCAGAGTCCCTAGACCCACACTTGGACGGGGGTAAGTAGATCAAAGCACCAGACTCTACCATGGTAAAACATGCGTCTATGAGAGCATGGGATGGCTGTTGTTCGTTGCGATGAGTAAGTCCTGTGATCCTGGTTTCCTGTGCTGAGAGTCTACGCTGCTTCTCCACGAAAGGGATCTTGCGAGATGGCTCACTGCTATCCCCTACAGTTGCTTGGGATTTCAGATCCATCATCACAATCGTGTTGGATTCGAAATGCAGCCGTTTCACAATTGCCACCTCACCTAACGTCGCTTCACGTCCATATGCCATATACCTTGTCACTGAAGGCCTTCATGTCTGTGTCGCTGACAACTGACTGCGGCGTTCCTATGGCAAAGGACAAAGCTGAAAAGGTTTTGATTGCCTGTGCTTTGAACAAATCCTTCAAACCAGCTGACAGCTTCTCGCAGCGAGCTTCAAACGCAGCTTCTGAATCAATGAGAGCCATGTTGCAAGGCGCGTCTCAAACCTAAATCAAAAAATTGAATTGCATCTGCTGGTCCTCGGAGTGTCCTAAGTCAAGCTGAACCTTTGTGAAACATTGTCCAAGTTGGTAAATTTCCCACTGACCTGGTATCCCATTTTATCGGGGGCCAGACTAGGTATTTCCATAGGCCCCAGAGGCATTTGGCCCTAGATAATTTGTGGCAGGCCCTAGATCTCAAACCAAGTCCAAGTCAAGTTTGGAGTGAAAAATTTGTTGAATGAAAGTCACGAAGAAAGACTTGTGAAATACTAAGTGCAGCAACTACGGAAAAAATTCTTTGTCAGTCCGTCTGTTCCTCACTGGTGTGCATGCTTCACCAGTTTCCTTAACGGCATTCATGATTGCCGTGTATGTCATGCTGCATCATGACTGCTGTGAACCAAAAGTGCGATGATAACTGGGATTTGTTTCCAGCAAACGCACTTGACCAAATTTGGATGAAGCTTGACTGACATGAACTGACAAATGAAAAACTCTCAGCTGAAAATGTGATTTCCGATATGCATGGATTCACAAATGCAAAATTGTGAAGACATCAGCTGAACTATTTTATATGCTCAGTCGGAAGGGGTCTGCCGGTCAGTGCAAATGAGTTGATTGCACAGGGTCATTTGTCCGAATCCTGTTTGGACTTCTTCCAACAAAAGTGGCAACATGGTGTGTCCCATCTGAATGACACTGGATCTCCATATCGCTCAGTCACCAAACGTCCACACACCAAGACTCTGCGGTTCTGCTCTTCCTGCAAGTGCAGAGTTTTGAGCTTGAGATGCTGGACAAGCCTGAAACCATCAGGCACTTTTGGCGGGTTCACTAGTCGGTGGGCCTGGCTTAACGGTGCTGCATCCTCCTCAGACTCAGAAGAAGTAGTCGGGACTTCATCATCGGTCCCTACCACAAGTTCCTCCATAGCTCCCAAACCATCTTCGAGAGGCTCACTCTGCTGCAGCATAGGTTCCAGGCTGCTGTTCTCCTTGAAGAGCTTTGTTGAAGGAGATGGGTTGGTATCATGATCTGCCAAAGTTTCAAGAGGACCAGAAAAAAATTCCAAGCCCTCAACCTCGTCTGGAGTAAATGATTCCTCCTGAAAGCCAGATTCTTGTGTTACTTCTTCCCAGTCTCCAGATGTATCAAAAGCTCTCCACGGTTCTGCAAATCTTCCTGAACGTGTGGCATCGGGAAAGAACTCCCCTGACCGTATCGCTTGCACGACCACCTCCAACATGTAGAGCGGTCTGGCCATTGCATCTCTCGAATAAACAATGGGAGATTTGAGGTGGGCAACATGACCACCCAGCACACAACGATCTTCCCAGTTGACTCCATATTTTGAGGCCCAAGAGAGAGCTGTTGTTTTGCAGGAGTGAGAAGTATATCTCTTTCCAGAAATGTCTGCTCCCTGTTGGTCCAAAAGCACAGCTGTCCAAGCTTTCATCTCATCAATACCCAAGGGCCTGACTGTGGGTTGCGCCATGTCATCAGGAGCAGGCATAGTAGGAAAACCTGCGGCAAAGCTGATCCCCAACTCATACCTCAGGGACATCCAGGTGTTTGCCCAATCATCATGCACAACTCCTGCGCCAACCGCCACCGCCGGCAAGAAGGTATTTCTGAAAACTGAGGAATGTCTGCACTTATGGACTGCAACCTTGAATTCCAGAAATGCACAGCAGCCGTCAGGTCCAGTGTCGATTAACACCTCTTCCGCCTGCTGAAGATCATTCCATCTACTTCGAGAATAAATCATTGCAAGCAGACCACCACTGAATAGTCTGTCCCATTTGTCCAGTTCAGTGTTCGACAAAACCCGGTGCAAGATAGCCACATGTTCCACCAAGAATGGATCAGCTTGACGAGTCGGTCCGTTTCCCAGTTTACTGGACGCTCCCATGCACCGTTTCGATGAAGTCAATGGATTCACTTCTGAAACATCAAGCACATGCTCCAAGAAAGACAACGCTTGCATCACACTCTGCAGTCTANTTTCGATGAAGTCAATGGATTCACTTCTGAAACATCAAGCACATGCTCCAAGAAAGACAACGCTTGCATCACACTCTGCAGTCTAGATGTAGGGGCCCCCGCACGCAGTTCCTTCTGAAGGAAGTTGTACAACATGGGCTCTGTTCCAGGAAACTGCACTAGAGATTCATTCAAAAATGCAATGTATCTCAAGAGTGAGTGCATACGTTTCTTGAGGGTGTGCGGACTCTTCTTCCAGAAAAGGTCTCTTAACATTCTCAACCTATCTGAAACTGACTCCAGTTGCATGAGAAGGTCCACGACTTTAATCGATCTGGGCATTTCACTCAACGTTTGCAACCAACGACGCAATGCAGCCTGAAAATCAGCATCTCGTTTCTCAGTCCAGTTTTGTTGAGAGTCTGCCTTCACAACGTCTCTCCAATGAGCTGCAACTGCAGTTGAGTTTCTGGCACGTTTCACCTGCGGTTCAGAAACATCAGGCTCTGACAGGAACTGTGGCCAGCTAATAGCATAGGGGCTAGGCTCAACCTCCTGGTCAAAGAAAGTTTTCCAGAAACCAACCTCCCAAGGCAAATGCAACTCATCACTGAACGAGCTCTGAGCTAAAGAACGTCGGAAAACTGCATCGAAATCATTCAACGCCATTTGAGATGTACCCTGCACTTGTGATGTGAATGACCTGGCTCCAATCTGCAACAATACGCTGAACAGAAAACACACTTCAACTGACAGCGAATATGTTCAGGCCACTCAGATTGACGAGGCTCAGGCTGAGGATCACTGGCAGAAGACGATGCAGTGTTGTCGATACGATGTTTCAACTCTTGTGATAACAAGACAAGAAGTTCAGCCAATTCTGGGGTATCCAAAGTCGAAGAAGCCAACGTGCAAATTGTCTTAGCATCCATCAACGAAACCCCACAGCTGAAAAAAGAATCCTCGAAAATTGCATGAGGTGCCCACCCAACCCACCAGTTGAGCCAAAATGGCTACGGAACAAAAAGATCACTCTGTTCCTTTTAAACATTTGGGTTTACTTCACAGCTTTGAGAAGACATGATTTTCTCAACTGATTTCCCTTTAAAAGAGAGGG
>BGPT01000342.1:112536-126601 GCA_003297045.1 Symbiodinium sp. clade C Y103 | reverse complement strand
GGGAAAACGTGAATCACGCCCAGCCTTTGAGAGAGCCGTTGAATGTTGGTCATGTGGACAGTATGGTCACCGATCTTTTGAATGCCCCAACTACCAATCGCAACGTGGAGGGTGGCAGTACGATCGTCGTGGCTACTGGTCGCAAGACTATCAACGCCGCTCGGAAGTCGCACCACAAATGCAGCTCTGGCGGAGCAGATCCAGAACCTTTCAGCTATTCTGCCGGCCATTTCGAATCAGCTGGAGTCTTTGCAGGTCGATCAGAGACGTTTGGAGGCGCTTGTTTCATCCAATGTGGAGCAGCAGAAGATTCCTCCTTATCGACAGCCCTTTGCTTCAGTTCCTCCTCTGCCCGCTCGTCAGGGAAGTGCATCTCAGTTCCTACAGAAGATTGGATCTCCCCCTGCAGGTCGCACACGGCCAGCGATGCCTCGAGCCAGTGCACCAGAACCGCCAGTTCCAGGAGAAGAGCCAAATCTTGTTCCATCAGAGGAAGGGTACTTGGAGCAGCTTCAGTCAAGTCAGCCGCCTCAGATGTCCGAAGTGCTTCTGCAGCAAAGCCAGGCTCTTACAACTCTGATGGCTCATTTGACCTCTCAGGATGGCCTGATGGACTTAAGGGCATCCTCAAGTTCTACAACTGCCTTGTCCCTCGGGGGTTCTGCAGGGCGAGATCGTCTCCTCCAGGAGCTGGCCAGCCGGAAAGGCAACTTCTTGTTGAAAGTGGCGCAGAATGCTCATCGACGGCTGCGACCTTCGGAAGCTCCTCCAGCGTCCATTGGCGAGTTCCAGAACACCCCAGTGTTTGCCAAGTACCTGGAGAGATGGCTTCTCTGTCAAGTGGGCGATCAAATGCTTCAAGGGGACAATCTAGGTGCCCAAGAGATGTTAGCCCTGGCTATGGTGGCGGTGGAGCAATGTGCTCAAGATGGTGGACGTTGGGAGGTGGGATGGATTTTGAGCCTCCAGGAAGATCCCCCGCCGGGGGTCTTCCAGCACAGACCAGCGGCCACGAATCCTCGGCTCAGGGCTTTTGCCACTTTTTGTCCTCCGGACTGGGCGGCCTGTGCCCTCAGCTATGTCAAAGAGCTGGACATCATGACCACGAGGAGGCAAGGGGCTCTGCCCCCAAAGAAAGGGAAAGATCAAAAGACCGAGGATGGGGATCCAAACAAGCCTCCAAAGCCAAAGAACCCCAGGTATCCAAAGAAGCCACAGCAAAAGCCAGAAGGGGATGCAAAAACATGAAGCGAGGTGCTGGACTTTCTGCCTCTGTTCCGGAGCTCTGCTCTGCCAGGCATTTGGACTTGCCACCTCTTCCTTCCTGGACTTCTCCTCAGTCCACATCGACCATGTCTTGGTTTTCGTCTCTTCCTGACAAGGTCATGAATTCGAGAACAGCGTTTTCTGCATTTCTCCGATCCACCCTCCATGCTGACAGGTCAACGAAGCTTGCACCTGATGGATCCTTGTTCCCGTTGCCCATCCCAAAGACTGGAATCTTTGCACAGAGGAGCTGTGGCAGTAAAGAGCGCAGGAGGCGGTCATTGGACAGAGCTTTTCACATTATGGTCATGGCTCTGAACTATTGGCATGCCGATTTCAAGTTTGTGCCAATTGCTGCTGTCTCCGTCCAGCCAAATGAAGGGCAGAGAACTTTGCTTCAGAATTTGAGGAAGCTGGTCCGAGCTTTTGGTGTTTGTCAGGACGAAGTTTCAATTCCTGACAGCGGCCGGAGGTCTTCTACGTTGATCGCTTTGCTTGCGGACTTGAGTGAGTTTTTGACTTGGGAAGGTTTGGCTGGCGATGCTTACATGAGAGGTTTCCCTGGTGTAGATGGTGGTCTCCAAGAACTTGCCAAAGTACCTGTTGACAAGACCCGGGATGATTCTTTGGTTCCTTACCGGGCTCTAGATGCAGGGCGTCTGAAGATCACTGGAACTGCAGCGTGGGATCCCTCTGCTTTTCTCACTGACGAGTTTTGGTTGGCTTTTCATGAGCCAGATTCACTGAAGTGGACCGATGAACCTCCAACTGAGGATTTCCCTTGTTTGGAGAAGGAAGACTATGATGCGGTGCTTGAACTGGTGAAGCTGTGGGATGTACGAGGTTTGGTCTGTTTCAAAGATGCCCCTCTTTCTGATGACTGGAGCAGATATGGAGACATACGTTTTTTCAACTGTTTCAAGAATGTGGATGCGGACCGGATGATAGGTGACCGGCGGATCCGCAATTGGAAGGAGGGAAAGCTGCCTGGGCCCAGTCGTGGCCTCCCTACTGCTGTTGGGCTTAGCCAGCTTGAGATTGAACCGTTTCTGCAGAAAGCCTCAATTTGTGTTTCAGACCGCAGAGACTTTTACCACCAGTTCAAAGTTTCTCCACAGCGTGCCCGTACGAATGGACTTTGGCCATGTCTTCGAATCAGTGATGTCAAGCACTTGGATGCTTTCAAGAGGTTTGAACAAGATCATGTCAGAGTTCGTTATGACCGCAGGAAACATGGGGATGCGCTTGGAGACGGCAAGAGCAAGCAGGTGCCCGCTATCAGTGGAAGTCATGTGCAAGCTTGTTTTGCTAGCATTCCTCAAGGTGATCATTTGGGTGTCGAGTTTGCGACTTGTGCTCATAGAGAGTTTCTGTCCCGACATGGACTTTTGGTTGCGGAGGAGGAGCTCCGAGCTGACAATGTGTGGCGAGGACAGAAAGTCGTTCAAGGTTTGGTCATTGATGATTTCTATGCTGTTTCAGTTGAAGATGTGGCCCTGGACCAAGAGCCCAAGCCCTCCGACATCCCTACTTCTTCCGCTTCTGCTCGAATGGCAATTGCTTCTCAGGTTTATGACCAGTATGGCATTTTGGGGTCTGCAGACAAGGACATCAAGAATGAGCAGAAGGCCAAAGTGACCGGAGGTGAACTGGACACCACTGATGAGGTACGGCGTCTTGTTTTGGCCTTGCTGGGCAGTCCAGTGCGCAAGAGGTTGGCTTTGTCTATGATTACGTTGGAGCTTGTGCAGTTGAGGGCTACCACAGATGTCCTTCATGCTTGTCTTTTGGGAGGTTGGACTCATTGCTTGATGTATCGCCGTCCATTCATGTCACTCCTCTCCAAAAGCTACCACCTATGTCCTTCAGATCAGATTGACCAAGATGAGCCCAAGCTGTGCTCCTTGCCCCGCAGCGTCGCTGAGGAGTTGCTGATGTTGGCCATCTTTGCACCTTTCATGACTGTTGACCTTGTTGCCAAGACTGATGAGTTGCTGTATGCCACAGATGCGTCGGAAGCGAAGGGAGCCTACGTTGCGAAGCGAGTTGGACATGAGGTTTCGAGGGCGCTATGGCGTACGGGGAGGAAGAAGGGAGGCTATGTCAGGATGCTCAATCGTGAAGAAGCCCTCATCAGGAAGATTGATGAGATGAAGGAAGAGCACCTTTTCCCTCTTGGTTTTGCCTCCCAACAACATGCTGTGTCGCCAGAAAAGCCGCGAGCTCACAGGTTCCACTTCATTGAGGTGTGCGGTGGATCAGGGAAAATATCCAGGGCTATGAGCAATAGAGGATGGACCGTAGGACCTGTTTTGGATTTGGACTCCTCTCCCTTCTTCAACCTACGGTCCTTGAAGCTCCTCTCTTGGATTTGCCATCTTCTTGAACATGGACTTCTGGATTCCTTCATGGTTGAACCGCCCTGTACTACCTTCAGCCCTGCACAGTATCCGCCTTCAAGATCATATGAGCAGCCTCGAGGTTTTGATCCTCTCTGCCCAAAAACTTTGGAGGGGACAGAGCTTGCGCTGAGAGCCTTGACGCTCATGTATCTAGCGGCCATCTATGACATCCCTGCCCTGCTTGAACAACCTCGACGAACCAAAATGAAGAGGCTCAGCGAATGGCGTTTCCTTCTTGAGAACGAGCTTGCCGCAGAAACATGGCTGGCCTCCTGTCAGTATGGTTCTCCGCATCAAAAGGAGTTTGTCTTCCTTGCCACCTTTGAGGAGGTCGTGAAGCTTCACCGGAAATGCAGCAAAGACCATGACCATATAAAAATAGAAGGCCAATGGACGAAGCAGTCTGCTACCTACACCGACCAGCTTGCTGAAGCAGTTGCAGGCGCCTTTGACAAAGCGCTGAACCGTAAACTGCGAAGCGAAAGGTTGCAGACTCCCAAGACTGAAGGCCTTGAGAATGTTCTGGTCAATGACCTCTTGCTCAGTGGTGGATGGTTTGTCAAAAAGTCCTGGCCTTGGAGGAAGCCTGCACATATCAACATCCTGGAGACTTCAGTTGCCTGTCGTTTGGCGAAGGAGCTTGCTTTGACTAAGCCTAGGCTCCGTCTTGTGATCCATGTCAAGTACAAGCACTTTCCCTGGACTTACTGTGCTTCTGCCTTTCGCCATTTGGACTTTGATGGCACTCTTGGATTTCCGGGCGAAGGCCCTAGTTTTTGGACTTCTGGGTCATGTCGACTTGCGCCAACAAGGAGGTGCTTGGATTTCCTCGCCCTCCGGGGTCCCTTCAAGGGTCTCATGGATTTTGCCGAGGTCCCTTGCTCTATCCCCTCCTTCGTGTGCTTGCTCTGTGCTTGTCTTCTTGCGGTGACCTGTGAAAGTTCTTGGACTAGTGAATTTCCCGTTGGGTTTGGCATCCGTTTTGGGGGCGTTTTTTGGGAAGGTTTTGGTCAGAAAAAACGCCCCCCAAACGGATGCTCTAGTTGTCTGTTTTCAGTCCCCAAACCATCGGGAAATTTGCAATCTTGGACTGTGGATTTTGTCGGTTATTCCATGGCTGCTCGACCCTTGGATTCCTTCACCCTCCGGGGTCCCTTCAAGGGTCTCATGGATTTTGCCGAGATTCCTTGCGTTCTCTTAGCTGTGGTTCCTCCCTGTCTCTTTTGGATCTTCGTTGTCTGTTTTGGAATTCGCCGGCTTGTGTCCTCCTTGGGTTCTTCCGTTTCCCTGTGGTCTTTGGATTTTGTCGCCCTCCGGGGTCCCTTCAAGGATTTCATGGACTTTGCCGAGATTCCTTGCGCTATCTCGTTGGATCGTCTTGCTGCCTCGTTTTGGTTTCGTCCTTGTCTTTTTTCCTGGCCTCTTCGTCATTGGACTTTCACTGTCAGACCTTCGCCAGAGAGATCCACTGCTCGACTCATCCCTCGCTGCTCTGTCAGTCCTGCCGGCAAGCCAACTCATAAGATAACCCCTAAAGTTTTCTTATGGTGTTTAATTTGGCTAGGTTCCACTAGGTTGTGCCATGGAGCGCCCATGCGGACTGAACTGAAGCCCAGAGACGCTGGAGATTTGAAGCGAGCAAGACAACGAGATGCGAATGAAGATCTGCCAGCAGGACGCCCAGTGCTGCAACAGACTCAGGCTTATCGCGATAAGCTTTTGACTGCATTTGATGAGTGGCTAGCTACTGAAGGTTTTTCGGTTGACATGCTGCTAGGCACGATGAACCCTGACATTGATGCAGTCAATTGTTTGTTGGAAAAGTATGGCAGACAACTATACAGGGCTGGTCGACCATATGGACACTATGCTGAGACCATTAACGCAATTGCAGCAAAGCGCCCAAGGATCAAGCGTTCGATGGCTCAAGCTTGGGACTTGGCGTATGCATGGCTGAGGAAGGAACCCCCTATACACCACGTTGCACTCCCTTGGCAGGCTCTCCTGTCATTGCTGGCTACTTCGTTGGCGTGGGGGTGGCCGCGTGAGGCTGGAGTTATTGCCCTTTCCTGGGGAGGCATCACCAGAATAGGCGAAGTTCTGTCTGCATTTCGCCGAAATTTGGTGCTGCCATTTGACTTTGGAGGAACGGAAGACTTTGCTCTACTTGAGATTCCCGAGCCGAAGACCAGGTTTACTACGGCAAGACACCAAGCGGCACGCTTGGATCAGCCTCAACTACTGTCTGTGGTTGAGCTTGCTTTCAAGAATTTGCTGCCTGGTGAGAAGCTTTGGCCGTCCTCAGCCCAAACCATGCGGAAGCGCTTCCAGAAGCTTTTAGATGTCAACGGCCTTGGGCAGTTTGCGAGCGGGAGGGGCATCTTGGCTTCTCATGGTGTTTGAGAATGCAGAGCTCACAAGGCGAAGAGGACGTTGGATTACTTCCCGCGTCATGGAGGTGTATGTTCAGGAAGTTGCTGCTCTCCAGTTTTTACCAAAGCTTCCCCGTACAGTGAGAGAGCACATCTTTCGTGGTGCTGAGATCTTCAATGATTTCTTGCGCAAGGCCCACCGCCTGAATGATGCTGGCGTGCCGCCGAAGGCTTGGAATCTCCTGTTCAAAAATGAGGCGAGTTGGAGCTTCAACGTGGCTGAAAGTTCTGGGTGGAAGGAGATGGGTGGACAGTCACAGCAGCCTGCAAATGCCATGCAGCTGTGTGAAACATCGAACCAGCATGGAGGAAAACGCGCGAGTGCACAGTTGTTGATTTGCAACAACGCCGCCACGTGTGAAATCTCAAGCTTCACCCACCCTCAGGCCACCCGGGCCCATTTTTGAACGGGTGGACAGTCACAGCAGCCTGCAAATGCCATGCAGCTGTGTGAAACATCGAACCAGCATGGAGGAAAACGCGCGAGTGCACAGTTGTTATATACGATATTATTTTATAGTTCATCTACTCAACTCAGTACCACCTAATATGGCAACCCCCAACTGGAGATTTCTTTTTTCCCCGGAAATCTGGCAAATCCCCCAATGGTTTCGTAGTGCATCTATTCATTTTGGAGTCGCATATGGGCATTGAAGAGTGTGTTGGATCATAACATATGGATATGGATATGGATAAACAGATAGGTGGATATGTATATACAAATATATACATATCCGCATACCCATCCCATATGTCGGAAAGCTTCAACCATCTCCTTGGGCGCCGTTGCCGTGACGCCTTTCCCGACCTCCCCAGGACCTGATGTACGATGCCTTGATCCTGGCGAAGCAGCAGGACTTTGACGTGTTTAATGCCCTGGACATCATGGAGAACGAGAGCTTCCTGAAGGCCATCGATAGCCATCGATGGATTGGAAGGGAACATCTTCACCGGAAACCATGGGGATTGTCCCATGAAATAGAAAGGTTTTTTTCCGGTTTCAAATTTTCCCTTAAAGCCATCCAATGAAGGTTAGAACTGGGAAGAATCCCATGCTGAATCAGCTGGGGAAAATCCATATAGGAAAATATGGGAAAATCCATTAATAAGTGGAGGATACGAAGGTTATATACAACTAGGGTTATGTAACATAGCTATGGTATAGATGGCCCATAGAATTAGATGATTATGATGATCTACCGAACTCAAGAATGGTGATTTTCCATAGCTACTTTAAATAACCAGAGGGGAATTAGGGTTACTTAACTGGCTTCTAGAAATCCACAGATTCCTGGACTATCCTAAGGTTGTTGACCACGAAGTTGGAGAATATCTGGCTGAAACCTAGGAAATCACATAGATAACTGGACTAGGGCCTAGGGATTGCATACCACTTTACTTATACTCTTTGGAGAATGTCAATACTGTATGAGACGTGAGAACCCTGCGCAAAATTTTTGCAGCCCCGGGGTTTATTGATCTAGGGTTGACATGAACTAGAGTTCCAAGTGGGTTGTAATTAACCATAGAACACTGGTTATTGACCACTTCCTAAATGGGATACACTCTAGTGTCCTGTGGGTGTAGCCGGCCACTGAAACAAAAGATAGGGATTATTGCCCCTGCTGGCAATGCTGTTGGTACAAAAAGTCCCTGATTTGGGGAATCAATATTCCCCCCCAGAAGGAGCTTGGGATGTTTTGGGACGTTCAGGGAAAGCTCGACACCTGCAGGATCTGAAGTTTGGGATTGGCGATGGCTATTTGCGTCTTGGCAATGCATATTCCCCAAATTTCTGTCGGTTGGAGCTTTTTACAGTCGGCATTTTGCTGAGGAAGCCAGCTACATGGGTAGTTTACTATTTTTATGTATGTTTATCTTTTACAGACAGTCCGCGATGGTTCGGATCTCGTCCGCACCAATCGTGCCATAAATGGGGATGTGTATATGTATATATATATATATATGTTATTTAGACGAGTCAACCACATATTTTTTTGCAGGGTATCTCAGATTGGCCTCGGTTTGGTGATGCAGTTGAAAAAAAGCTGCCACTGAGGCAGTACTACCTCTACAATTGGAAGTGCCCTCGGATTGAGCCAAAAGGGATTGGCCTAGTCCTGCTCTGAGGGTGATGAACCACCGCTCCAGGGCTGGGGGAAGCACAAGAAAAGACACGGAACAGCCATGTTTTGGTTGAGCTTTGTGGTTTTTCAACCCAGAGTAACCATAGTCGAAATGGTTTGAACATGTTTTACAGAGGTTCCATTATTTTGTTTTGTCTAGTTTGATCAGATTTGTGATCCATCAGAGGGATCCTGACCAAGCAGCCAGCAGCTGTCGGTTTCATTGCTGCGGAGTCCTGGTTTTGGCGACCTGATTGCGACCTCCCCGGTTTCCGTCATGCCCTACCCCCTTTTGGACATTTGCACCTTACGATTTAACATGGAGGACCCGGTACAAAAACGGGTTAGAAATACCATGCTTTGCTGCACATAGCTTTTTTTATTGGGGAAGATCTGCAGAAAGCACATTTTCCCATTGTTTTTTTTTCTCTCCGAGGCCTGTGAACTGTTGCATTTTTTTTCTGAGTGAAGATTTGAAAATAGAGACTGCGGAGGTCTGCCAACAGGTCTAAGAGCATAGACCCTGCACTTCCACGCGGTGCGAAAAAAGCCAATCTTTCTGCTTGGCCCATTGAAAAGAAGCATTCAACGGAGACCTTGGTTGTTCTGAGATCCAATGAGGGCAGCCTATGGATTGGTGTAAATCAACACATTTCATGTTATTTGGCCTAGGGTTTCCAAAATAATTCCAAAATGCGCTAGTTGAAGGATCTGAAACGGCCTCTGAGGTGGGTGTAGGACCTGTGTAGGACATGATTCCTCAATTGAGATTGATGATATTGATGCTTTTAGATGGGGATGCCGGCTGTGGCTCGAAGCTGAACAGCGGGTGAGCCGCCAGCATGCCGAATGAGCCTTGGTGCGGGTTTGGCGTTGAGGCCTCCTTTGGTTGAAACTGAAGTAGACTTGGAACCTGAGCCAGCCCTGATTCCACGGGGTCCCTACCTAGATGTTTCATGATGTTTCTGCCTTGTTATTCAAATGTAGTTTGAACGTTTGAACTGTTTGCCGGTGCCAGAATGGTTTGCCCCTCTCCCTTGTTGAATGCAACTCCAAGTTCAATAGAGACTCTTGTGAACTGAAGGAAGAAGCTCCATACTGCGCTGAAAGCCTCTTGACGGAGAGTTAGCTCCCGCCAGCCTGGGTTGAGACTTGGAGTAGAGCTTTGGGAAAGAGACAGAATCCGGGTAGGTCCGGGTAGGACATAAAACAAATCAAAGAAGAATGAACGTATCTGTGGTGGAACTGGTTGCGGTTTAGCTGAGGAAACTGGCATAGGTGCAGAAAACCACAATGTCGAAGGGGATCATTTCGCTTCTAGGTTAGTTATCCATGTCGCTTCTTGATTGAAGGGATGCAACACCATTGGCGTGAAATTCATCATGGGTCGAGTGGTGGGTGGAAATCAGCATTTTACATAGCGCACTGCAGAACTGCGCAGGTTGGCGGGTACTATGACGATGAGCTTGTGGACAGATGTCGGGAGTTGGGCACGCTGACCCGCAGTTGAACTGCATACAGAAAATATGCATACTGTATACTGTACATACACCGAATATACGGCATTTTTATATGCATACATGCATATAGAATCATAAAGATCTATATAATTGTATGTGCACACCAATATTTTGAGTTGTGCAGATGTACACGCACACACAAATAAATAAATAAATAGAAATAAAAAAATGAATAAATAAATAGATAAAAAAATATATGGATATATATATATATAATCATATGTATATATATATATATATCGATCTATTTCTGCACATCTATATGCAACCATCCCTCAGAATGAAAAAAGGACCTATGTATGCATCTCTCCAACTATCTAGTGCAAGGTTACAGGGTTGCATCTGGGGACGGACGCCGAAGCCCACAAAGAAAGTTAGAAACATCGTATGTAGGGGATAGTCATGAGGATTGTGTGATGTGGCAAAGCCAAAATCATAGAATCATAACCATCCGTTGCCAGGATTTTACGGTTTGGGGGGTGGCCTAGGTGGGGTTATCCCATCTATAAGTGGGTCATAAGTATGGTTGCTAACCAGTTGCCAAGCGGGACACTCCTCCAAGCAACAAAATGAAAGGGCCAAACACGTCCAAAACACATTTGAAACAATTTAACACACCAAAAAAAAATCGAAAAACACCCACCTCCTGAGAAAAAGGGGGAGCCCGGTGTGTGCTTTCCGCGGCGTTGATTTCAGGAGCTCAACAACCGCTATGACCGGCTGCTGGAAGACTGTCAAGAGCTGCGGCGGCGCTGCACGCTAAGACCACCCAGGTGGGCCGGAGAAAGTGTAGGGATAGCCTCCTCAGGTCTTGGAGGTTTGAATTCGAGGATGCATGGTTACCCTCTGGTAAACTAACATAACTATGGAAAATCACAATTTCTAATGGGAAAATCCACTATAAATGGTCATTTCCAATAGCTATGTTAGTTTACCAGAGGGTAATCTTGGGTAAAAAATTGAGTTATATAATCATTGGTGTGCCCTGCTAACCATGGGATATATGATATTCAATGGATAATAGTGGTGATGATATTGGGTTAATTCTGGCTATACTAGTACTCATTGGGTAATGGAATATTTAATGATATACCCTCATGATGAATGAGATATCAATCATGTTTATTGGAGGATAATGGTTAATGGGACACTAATGGGAGGATATGCATGATTTATAATGGTTAATCTTGGGTCAATCATGGTTCATGGGATATTTGATGATATACTCTCCCGCGTCATCAAACGTGGCAAGCTGGGAAATCCCCGAACGAAAGGGAGGTTTTTAGCTGGGAAAATCATGAGACGATTCAGAGAATAAACATTTGATATACTCCATTGAGAATGAATAACCACATTAGTAAAATAATACATTCATTAAATGGCTATACCGTTATACCTAGAAATTGCTCGCCTCTGCCTTTTGGCAGTCTTTACAGATGGCGATGGAGAGAGAGAGAGAGAGAGAGAGAGAGAGAGACAGAGAGAGAGAGAGAGAGAGAGAGAGAGAGAGAGAGAAAGAGAGAAAGAGAGATTAGCAGCACTCATGCGAATCAACTCGTCAAATACATCATGTATACATGTGGTATGTAGTTGCTACCCCTAACCAGCTGTAATGCTGTAGCCTTCTAACCATCGTTTCATGCGTCCCTGAAGCAGGCCGAGCACTGAAGAGGCGCAGGCGTGTGGGCCACCAGGAATATCTACATCGACCTGGTGGTTCATACCACTTAGTTAGCAGGTGATAACTGTTATAACTCCAGTTTTTATTTTTTTTGTGGGGGGTAGAGCAAGTAGGATTGGTGAAGTCAAAACTGGGGAATGAACCACCAAGGACACGGTAAATCTATATTTGTTGCTGACATTAAGCTGACATTAATATTCCTATAAATGTTCGGAACATGAAAATAAGAATATTTACATCTACATCTTATATCGGGCATCATCCATACATCTACCTGCCAGAAAGTTTACTTGGACCTCACAGATGGATTTAGTAGATGTTTCTTCTGTGGGCGTGGCAGGCACAGAGGTCCCATTTTGAATGTCAAGGATTCTCATTGGATTGGTTTCAGGGAAAAATTGCCGGAAATCCCCCATATTTCATGGGAAAATCCATGGTTTCCGGTTAAGATTTTCCCGTAAACCAATCCAATGAGATTCTGGCAAGTTGCTTGGGAAATGCGAAGACCTGCCATGAATCCTTGAAATTGGTGGCCTGGCAGGAGTCGAATCCCAGTGCGGAAGCACCTCTTGGTGCTTGTCCCTCAGCAGCAAGTTGCTTGTCGTCGTAGCCTCAATCCACAGCAAATACAAACATAAACGTGGGCCTACACATGGATAGAGAGTGACTGTCCTATTTTTGTGAAGGTTTTCCAACTTTAAACAACAGACAGATGAGGGTCATTGCAACAACATTTTTTTCTACACCCAAGCTTGACGTTCCTGTTTTATCTGCACCGGTACAAGAATCGTGGATCGTGAACGCCTGAAGGTGACACTTGAGGGAAACAGAAATGGACCCTGTGGGGGAAACCAAGCAGTGATGGCTCAAAACCCATGTTACTGGTATTTTCGTAGATGTAAAGGACATGAACATCCTCAACTACCCCAGCTATTTTGATGTGCACTCCGAGGGCCGCAGCTGGATGGCTCCGACAGTGCCTTCAATCCGGGCAGCTTCCCCGACCGGGGCCACTTGGTGGACCTCATGCAGAGGCGCAGCAGCGTCGAGCCGCGTTGGGAGCCGCGTTGGGTGATACCACCTGGACATGGATGTGTTTCATTCCGTGTGTACCCAGAATTCCTTCAAGAGATGAAAGTTGCGATTCATCACTATTTGAGTGAGATTTTTGGAACTTGTATTATCTTTTTGGGGTGACTATATACCTCAAATGATCATGTTTCTTAAATACATTGTCTTCGTGGACACCCAAAGACTTAAGATGGTGACTGACAGACCAGGTATACACAGACATTCATCCGGTTTGTAAACATGTGCGTCCGTATCTACATGGCGAGGGCTCAACCGCATTCTTTGATGGCCATCCAACTTAGTACTGTAACTGGTCAGCAAACTATCAGATTTAACCAGTTGGAGGCTTTCCCAGCCATGGGTATCAAACAGTTTCTGCAATAATGGGTCCCTTCTAGTTTTGGAATGGCTACACGCCCATTAAACCAAAGTCATGAGTCATGAGTAGTTCGTATCCAACTTATCTACGTTTGATCCATATAGTCTATATTGGTTTGCCTTTAGTTCATCTTTGTTTCATCTATATCATGTTTGATTATATACGTCGTGTATGCATATATATATATATATATATACGTCGTGTATGCATATATATATATATATGTCAACGGGATGTAGGCGAGACCCCCAAGTACATATGGGTGTAATCATATGGGGTGTTAAGCCAATTCGAAGACTATCAAGCCAGGCCGCACCATTACCGCGGCCTCTGGCTCAAGTCGCCTAACCAGGAAAAGTTGCGGCCGTCTGCCCATGCCGTTGGCATCGATCATTGCAGAACGCACAGCCTGACCCTTTACCATTGAAAGCATTCACTACTGACCCGGAACAGGGGTACATCTGTTCACAGGTTATCAGCCGTATAGCTCTGGTAAACCCGCTACGCGGGAACCAGGCTTGTGTGCTGCAGAGTTGAATTTGGCAATTGACTGAAGTCCAAGTACCAGTCGGCCTACACCATCGACGTGATGAACAGCAGCAGCGCAGACACCAACTGTACCTTTGGCGACAACACTGNNNNCAATCTTCACCTGGCACCGGAGACAGTGCCACTGCTAGTGGGACGACGTGGCAACACTTATCTCCCAGAGGCAGAAGCGATGCAAGTGATCGATCTTCGCGGCGACAATCCCAGAGAAGATCTCAACACAGAACACCTGCGACCCCGGGGAGAAGGACAACTACAAGATCAGGTACCCCACGGACACGAGAGGACAACCCGCAACGGACCACCCGGGATACATCAGGGAAACGAAGGTCACAGGGACCACAACAACTCAGCATCAATGATGAAGTAAGGGAATCTAATGAAGAATACAGGGAAGAATACTTGGAATTCAAAGAGAAGTATGGCATGGCGGATTTGAATAATGAAATGCTCGCAGAAAACATTAAGATTCTCCAGAATGAAGTATCAACAAGGAATCAAGTGATACGTGACATTGAAACCAAGTTCACCGAATACTTGCAGGGTTACTATCAGAACGTCAACTCCGAGTTCCAAACTCTCAATGATAGGTTGGCTGGTTCGACTACTGAGGTGAGAGAATATCAAGCCGAACTCATG
>BGPT01000342.1:66339-92841 GCA_003297045.1 Symbiodinium sp. clade C Y103 | reverse complement strand
ATCATCATCATCATCATCATCATCATCATCATTTCATCAAATCGTCAAGTCATCAAATCATCAAATCATCAAATCATCAAATCATCAAATCATCACCATCATCATCATCATCATCATGAATAATCCCCAATTGGTCCCTAATGAACCATCTTGTTTGAAGTGTTCCCCCATCTTGTGATGTCTTGCAGGTCAGGCAGCTGGAAGACTGGTTTTGCTGGGTGCATGAAAAGGGCCGCGAGCAGTGAGGGCATTGGGGGAGTAGTGGGATTTGAGATGAGTTGGAGTGAAGATGGGTTCTTGCGAAAGGAAGTTACCACCGATTCCAATGGATTATTTTTATTACTATTCTATTATTGTTATCCCAAGTTTCCCTATTAAAAAGGGCATCATGGGTGTATAATTACACCATTTGCAGACAAACCCATCTTGGAGAACTCATGAAGTGAGATGAATCAACGATGCAAAAAGGGAATAGACGCCGCATCTACAAAAGGTTGCAGCATGTTGCAGCTAGCTCCGAAGGTCATTGGAGCCACCACAAGGTCACCCAAACAGCGATACCCCCTTCGCAGGCTATGTCATACCAGTGCACAGTCACATCATTTTCCTTCGAGGGATACCCTTCACATTTGCCGAACCACCATTTTTGTACAGACCTGTGGTAAGTGATGGGACCTTTCCAAGTTTGTTGATGTCTTTTTCGTGGGCCTTGAGTTTCCGAGATTGCTCATTTCATGCTAGGAACCATACCCTCAAGGCCCTAAGTTCGAAAGAAAACATGATCCGTCTCCTGTGATACACTATGGCGAACTTGTTCTGAGTTGAACAGACCCATTCTGTATTTTCTTCGGTGTGTTTGAATTTTTAATGGAACAGGAAGGAGATTGATAGAGACCTTTCTGCTGCATCAAGCACCGAAACATTTTCTGGGAAATTGCAGCATCCTGTGATGTGAGAAATGGTAAGATTTGGGTTTGTTTGACCCAAGAGGTTCCCAGTATGTGGCGGAAACCGGAAGGGAAGCAACCTTTTCCGAAACTCTCCAGTCCCTGGCAGTCCCTCAGCAGGTCTTCGCGTTCGCACCTTGTGATGATGCTCTTTCTGGGAAGTCGCGACATGAACTCAGGCAGGGTCCAGGAGCTCCAGAGATGACCTGGCTGATCTTCGATGCCAGGTCACCTGCGATCTGCTGGCAAGCTGAGCTTTGTGGATTTGGCCCTGATCCCAGTGGCCTGCGGAATCAGGACCCTATGGATCATATGGATGTCATAACTGCACAAGCCATGTTGATGCTGCAGGCGAATATCAATGTACATGCAGCCAACTGACAATGTTAGTGGTTGTGAAATCATAGTAGGCAAGTAGAAGGGCATCTATTTCTATTGGTGAATAGGAAGTACGATAACTTTTCTGGGGATTCGCAGCAATACGGGGACCATGTCCATTCCAACAACAAGAAGCTGAGCCTACAAGTAGCCTGTTTGTAAGTGGCTGATCTGCCATTGGCGTTTCATCTTGCTGACTTTTGGTGACCAGTACCAACACCTACGGCGTTCTGGAAAGCAAGCTGCAATCAGATCTCCAGTTATCCAAGTGAATGCAGCAGCACTGTTCAAAACGCATGATCCAGTGCTCCTTTGGACAACCAAGCACACCAAAGCCTACTGGGCTTTTGGTTGGAATTTTTGTTGCAAACAGGTTTAGAGTCCGAGTCCTCACAACTAGATTTGTGCAGCTCAATCTCAGTCAACGGTACGAAGTAACCCCAGTCATTGGAAGTACCCGGAACTACCGGAATTCCCGCTACGCTCGGAGCCGCGCGCCAAAGAGGACAGGAGTAACCACCGAGCGATGCTAAATTCATGATCAGCTACCGTTTAAACATAAAATGATTGCCAGGCACCCTTTTTGCAGCTGCAAACTACCAACTATTCACTGCCTCACTTCCGAATCATTTCCAAGTGTCTTTGGGGCTGCATGGGATATGGGCATTGCCACTTAGGCCGGTAGCGAGCGACTCAAGCGCAGTGAGGTGGGGAACTTGTTGGTGCGTGATGCTGCCATTGACGCATGGTTTTTCATGTGTTTCATGCAGACAAAATGAAACAGCCAAACTCTGCTAGGCCTAAACATTGAAGTACAGAATAGTTCAAGAGTTTAAGAGCCCCTTCTCGGATTGAACAGCATCCTTCTTTGATATATGGAGAGGACCAACGGTGCCCAGATCTTGTATTTGGTTAAGCCCTTGTGCACTACGAGCATGGATGACAGTGGTGTCCAAGCCTTGTAGATTGCATGTTCGGGTCATGGTTTCAACACCGCTCATGTAAGACTGCCTTTCGCTGTGCCTGCTGAAAGAAAATATGTCGGGGAAAGTAAAGTATCTTGGCACATTTTGTCACGTTTCCTATGCACTCACCTTTTTGTTTTGAAATTAAATTGTATGTCTACCAGGGACATTTTCTGAGCCACTCTCCGGCTCAAGACTTTGCCAATGAAGAATATACTTGCGGGAATTCTCAGTGTCAAGAATGCGAAGCTTCCTGATCACTTGGGCAATTGTAATCCAGCTGAACCTACAAGCAATGTGAACACGTAGAGGGTTCTACTCTCTTCAATGGAGTTGGTCAAAACATATGCCCATGAAATGCTACAATGAGTTTCCAACTCCATTTTCCAAGCCCATTCAATGGAGTTTACTCTCCTGGAAACTCAGTTTAGCATGTCCGACTTCGCACGTCGTTCTAGTTGGGCAAATCTCCTCCACGGGCACGTCCAATCTTGGCGACTCATGGGTGGTGGTGCTTCAAAGCAAGCTGCCAAGGTCGAGATCGGATGGATTTGTCACGCTTTGATGTGGAGAGTGCAACAATTTTGCATCCAAAGATAGTCATCAACACTGATGATTTAACGTGGATATCATCCTTGAAGGTCTTAAAAAAAAACATCAAAAACAACTGGGTCTTTGATGATGCGGACCCTTGGGGCGCCCGCAACCGGAGGTGACCGAGGACTCTAAGCGGAAGTCCTTGAACCGGCGCCGGCGCCTGCTCTTTGGTGATGTCGATGCAAGGCAAGGCCCTAAAGGAAAAATCCTGAAAAATTCCACATCTTGTGGTGGCGTTGATGTTCAAAAGTATAGCGAAGGACTTTATTGGAACGAGGTTTTCAGTAGTTTTGCAACACGTACTTTCCAGGCGAAAGCCATCAGCGACATGAAACAACTTTTGGACTGGGCCAGGCCCTTCGAATCTGTAGGGCCACGGGACCAATTTCGTGCACCTTTGGAGGATGGGGCGTTGGATCTTGGGAACTTTCTTGTGTTCCAAAATTTTTCATCACGGACTGTGGGGGTCGTGCAGCCCTTGACTTTCCAGGATCCCAATAACCTGGTGTTTCAACGCCTGGGCAATTGCTCCGACTTGCAGTTGAAGTTTGAGGTGCCTAAGCTGGCCCGGTGGAGATTCCAAGTGAAATTCATGTGAGATCAAATGTATTTTGAGTATGTGTGTATTGTTGTGGGATGGTAATGCTGGCCCTTCGGACGCCGACCTTTCCAAAAGATCGGGCAAGCAAGTTTTTTCTTAATGGAAAGACAGAACCATATTATCTTCCGATATCTTCCGAGATAACTTCGGAAGGATTTTTCTGGGTGGCGCAGTATGTTTTGTGAAACCAATATTCTCCAAACCTTCAGGAGCAGCAACGAATTGCTGGCAAGAGTGGAACTGAAGTACCCCATTTCTCTGTAAGTGAAATGAGAGGGAAAACGCTCAGATCTTTGCTTTTTCAATCTGGGCTTAATGTATCATTTTCTCAACCTTGTCAGTGAGAAGTAGCTCTCCAACATCTCTAACAACTCTAATAATCTAGAACTGAAAACTATAATAAGTCAAGTCACATGGCACTCAAATTCCATGTCGTACTCATTCTCCGTCCTCTCAGACGATCCAACGTGAAGGTGTGGGGGAACCCAGATACACTGCTCTGGCTTTCAGAGATGGTACGGGACCGGAGGGTTGGTGGTAGAAAGACGAGAAAGAGAACCACAGAATAGCACAGACTTTCGAGGGAGAATGAGAGTGATGTCGTGATGATCTGTTTTTGCCGAATTATTCACCATAATTTAATTATCTCTCCGAGTCTCTGCCATTATTATCCCGGTGTGGTAGTTTGGGTTGTCCGATTTGGGGGGCCCTGTTCTGTACTCGGAGTCTTGGAGGTGGTGAAACATGGCTGTTCCCACTGTTAGCCGACTGTCGGCTGTTGCAGGGTTGTTCCTGGATTTTGGAACGGAATTTTGACATCATGGTCTCAACCTCACGTTTGTTCACATTGCTTAGGTTTGCCTTCGATATCATGAATCTGTACTAGTGATTGCTGATGCAGACAGATGTCGACATTCCTGGTTCCAGCCCAATTTGGGCCGCCACCGCCGCGGCACCAAGGACGAGGGCTTTCTGAGAGACCATGTCTTGGAACATCTCCCCTTCGATCCACGACTTCCACCAACGCAGCCAATTCTGAGGACAGCCAGACATGGCGAGATGCCAAGATATGCCAAGAACACCGTTCAGAATGACTGGCCCCCGAAAAAAACACAAGTTCCAAAAAAGGAGTGTTATGTAGCGTTGCTGTCACCGATCATTTGGGAGTCACTTAGGGTACAATGCAACGGCCGGATCGTAGTTCTATCAAGACACTTAGATGCCATGGATTGATTCGGTAAGAGGTATCAGCACCCTGGTGGACTCGTCCCTATGCCCGTCGATTCTGTGACAGGCGTTTGTTCCACTTGGCTCAAGCACAACTACTAGCGTTGCCGCGGCGGAAACTACTTACTTGCCACTTGTCCTTTCTGGGTGCCAGCATGAGGAAGTAATCCGATCCCATCCCATCCCAAATTCATATTTGATTCACATCATGTTAAACATCCCCAGGAAACAATGGTTTATTGTGGTTTAACATGGTTTAGTATAATAGTTTAAGATGGTTTGTATATGGTTCCATATAGTTTAATATGGTCTAACATGGTTTGATATATGGTTTGATATGGTTTAATACGAGATTCACCAGGGGGGAGTACCATGGAGCAACCAGCCCATCCGCCCAGGCTACGAGGTGCTCGCGCTCTATGGCTTGGTGACACGCGGCAGTAGCCCAGCGACAGGATTCAGCGGCACGGGTTGGAATTCACTGGAGGAAAGCGTCCTGGAAATTAGATGTTAGGTATGTGGCTATGAATAAAAACCTTGGTACCTAGTGAACCCCAAAATAGCTGGTAAATGGATGTTAATCCCATTAAAATTGATAATAACAGGGTTTGACCCATTCCCATATGAGCATAGCCTTTCCAATTTACCAAGGGCATCAACGTTTGTTCTTTCTGAAGTAAAAGATGGCATTCGTATGCAATGTTTCTCTCCTTCGTGCATGAATATGCATAGAAGATATAGCCTATATATAGCTTTGATATGCTTTGATGCTTGATCTTCCAAGTTGTGAAAGGACCATCGGCCTAGGTGCTGAAGAGTTCTTGGAGTTGGTTTTCTGTGACTCGCTGGCACGGAACCTGCTGACTCTTTCACAGCCCAGCCTCAAGGGTCTCACATTACGTGCATTTCGTGCGTTTCTTGTGGGGAACTGAGTGAGTTAGTCACACTTAGTTCGGTTCAATTCGCAAAGGAACAATTGGAAATTGCACCAACCGACATAAGTATAGAAAAGTTGGATGGATGCAGCAGTATAATGCCACTTTTGTTCCTTGAATGTATTGCAAACGGCGGCCCAGTGTCTTCCATCCACCCGTTGCTGCTTTTGGCGCAAGGTCTTTTTGATGTGGATGGCGATGACCAAGTGGGTCTATTGGATTTGGAAGCATCAATGGCTACAGACTCAGGATGTGAGGAGAAGACATGTTTTCGTAGACAAGTGAACTTGAGCCAACAATCCCACGGCTTCCGACAAAAAGTTGGCCACTGCCCAAGAATGAGGCCTTCCATGCTATTGATTTCATAGGAAGGTTTGGGGATGAAGTGAAGCAGTGAAGCAGTGGCGAAGCGAAAGGAACGGAAGGCGACCAGTGGCCATGGAAGAACTCCCCTCTTAGATGGCTAAAGCCTAGAGCACTTGACTCTGATTGATGTTGATTCTGGTGCTTGGAAGTAACATTTAGAATCATTAATCTTTCAGATGTAGTTCATCATTCTTCATCATGCTTCAGTAGTACACAGTCGCTCCCTTTTTTCTTATCCCACTTGTTGACTTTGAACCATGCGAGACTCATCAAGACTCAACTAAGGACCGTTGGTCAAACTTTTGCTTTTCCTACATTTCACGACCTGAAACGATTCCCATCATCCTATTCTCATTCAACATCATTCAACTGTTCCATACTTTCCTTTCTCCCAGTCAACTCAGTCAACATTGCTCAAATCCTACCAAATGCTCAGCTGCTCATTCTTTCATATTCATTTCATATCATGTTCCATGAGTCAATGGATTGGTTAATGGGACAATTTACAGGAAACCCCTATATTTTATGGGAAAATCCATGGTTTCCTGTAAATTTTCCCATTCACCAATCCATTGAATGAGTTCTGGTGGTCATGTCATGTCCCAGTCCCCAGTTCCAAGGATGCCTTCCTACAGCTTCCAGAAGCCATGGAGCTTCCGGAGCCCATGGCGAAGGCGATTTTCCAACCGATCCCGGATGAAAGATCGATGTTTTTTTTGGGGAGCTGACATCAATTAGTCACATGATGGATTGTGATGGTATAACTTTAAATGTATACTGTGTAATGGCTATAGTACACCAAAATGTATATAACTGGTATATAACTGGTATATAACTGGTGTACAAGTGCTATTTCTGCCATTTTCAGGTGGTATTTTCACCACCATTCCCTGCCTCGTCGGGTCGTTCAAACGTCGGATCCAATGGCAGGAGATTCGCACCTTGGACGCCCGAAAGCGCAACGCCGAGTTGCGAGTGCTGGCCAAAAAGGCGCTGCAGGAGCTGGAAAACAGTGGAGAAAACATGGAGAAACATATGGAACAACATGGAAAAAAGAAAGAAACACATGGAAACATATGGTGAACAAACGGAACACATATTCTGACAAATGGTGAAAACACTAGTTTTTTTTTTGGATTGGTCTTGATATCTTGGGTATTGGTCTTGGGTTTTGTGCAGTTTCTGAAAGTTCCCTTTCTTCATGAGACTTTGGGAAATCTGAATTGACTACTGTAACTAGTTCATGTGATGTATCATGCGATATTTGCATTTCCGCAGATCATTGAACGTGCGTGCGTTGGTCTGACGCTAGCCGAGCGAGGACTTTGCAATGGATGAATCGGATGATGAGGAGCCAGCAAAGCCAGTGGACCCTGTCGTGGAGGTGCCCGTTAACAAGACCTGTGGTTTCTCCCTAGCGCATCTATCACTGGATTGGTTAAAGGGAAAATCTACAGGAAACCATGGATTTTCCAATGAAATATAGGGGTTTCCTGTAAATTTTCCCAGCAACCAATCCAATGAATCTATCATATCTCATCCCATCGAACGTCACGTTCGTCGAATTTTCTCCCGAATCCAATCCAATCCCGACCAAGTCTATTTGTTTATTCGTGTATCTGTGCACGCGTGTGTACAATACCTCACACATACACATATGTATATATATATATACACACCTGTCTATATATATATATATATACACAGACATATTTACAGTATATAAATCACATACATGTATATATGATACACATGCTGGTCTAGACACAGATTTGTTGATGTCAACCATGCAGGTGCCGCCAGAGCCTACGGAGAACTCCCCGGACACACCTAAGGCGTTTTTTGCCGCGAGTCGATGGAGAAACATGGGTGGACTTCCAAGTGCTATGAGAAAAACATGAGTATCATTAAGGATTAGTAAAGGGGCCGGTGGCAGATCGATGTCTTGTACTTGAAGATCCATCGGTTCATTGAGCGCCTGCTTCTGACAGTTTCATCGTTTCTTTCCATCACATCCCTCTATATCCATCTATGGAATCCTTGGGAATGCCAATCTAAAATCAATGGAATACCGGAATACCAATCTAATATACAATTCTAATACTGGAAAATTTGAATATTTTGGGAATCTCCAATTCAACATCAGTCGATTTCGTGGAAGTTGCTGCACCACGTTGCACCACGTTGCACCACACCAGGCCTCTGCTGAGGCCGAACTGTTCGCGTCCCAGTGGAACATGATTGCAATCTCTTTTATTTTGAAATATTGAGTATTGTTATAATATATATATATATGACAATTTACTGTTATCTTTATTTATTTGATACTACTAGTTATCATACAACACATAGAATATAATTATGTGTTATTATCATTACTGCATATTACCACTATTACCATTATGAGTTATTGCTCCTACGGTTACTATCATCATTGTTATTGCAATGATTTTCTGCGTGTTATTCCACCTACATCTTTCTTTTTCTCTGTATCAACCAATGTGCTGGACATGTGTAAACAGCCAGGGTCCAGCGGAGACACCTTGATTCCGCAGCAATCCCTTGCCATGAATGGCTGGAGATTCCCCTGTGTAACTGAACTACAGACGTACTATAGACGGATGTAGATTCAGAAAAAGTATGTCTAGAATGAAACGGAAGGAAAAAAGTTGGATGTGGGGAGACTCTCTGCCATGACCAGAATCCTGTCCAAATTGTCTGTGGCTTCCCCGCCTAGGATGAGCACCTCCAGCAAAGTGGCTGAGGTCGAGGTGGAACTGATACTGAATGGCCAGAAACCACGAAATTGGCGGGCTACCTGTTCAGGTTTTCTGGGGAGCAATAAACATTTCAGGTGCCATTCAGCATGTGCCGCCAGGGGTTTCCAGAGCCCAAAGCCAAACCCAAGGTGCCGAGCAGCTGGGTTTGCTTCGGAGGTACCCTCTGGTAAACTAACATAGCTATGGAAAATCACCATTTTTAGAGGGAAAATCCACTATTTGTATGGCCATTTTCAATAGCAAACTGTTAGTTTACCAGAGGGTACATTTCATCCAAATCAGTGCTTTGCAAAAATGCCGGGAATCTGTGATGGGGTGAAAGGAGAGATCTGAACTTTCATCGACCCAACTCGAACCACGTGCAAAGTGAGGATTTGAGTTGCAGTCTGGCAGTAAGGAATCTTGGAAAAAAATCCTTCACTTCACAATGCTTCACAGCTAGTTAAAGACCTAAACAAGCATGTGTGCTGTGCAGTACTTTGAACCCGGTGGAGTCAGAGTACCCTCCGTGAGGGTTTGATGTTTCTTTCGATGCATTTCGATGTGGTCCCAGATAGCTGACCTCTTTCTAAAGGACAGGTAATGTTCGTGATGCTCATCATTGTCGGACTAAGGAGTAACCTTTGAACTATTGAGCATTCATGGCAACATTTGATCTTCAGGCACGCGCATGATTGACCCGCATGCGCCAGGGTGGTGGATGCTGTGTGAAGTCTCAGAGTGCTGGCTGTGGACCTTTTGAAATAAGGTGATACAAAAGCGGCGTGTAAAAGGAAGTTGATGATCTTGACATTGTTTGTTGCTGACATTTCATTGAAACGCATTGGTTTGGAAGTCAAGAATTGGGTAGCCTTAGCATTCACGTGATTGATCATTATTTACCCAGCTAAACTGGCTATTCTCGGGTTTTTCATTTCTCCATTCTCTGGCAAAACCATTTTTGGTCAACAGGGCCATGCCTCAACCAGCATGGTTTGTTTGACCAATCTAAAAACACCTTATCCATGCCACGACAAAAAACATGCAGTGAAGCGGCTGTGAATCTTAACTGGGACCGACAGGAAGTTGATCAGGCAGTGTTACCAAGTACCAAACCTCTGGAAACTTGATAGAATAGAGATGAATGTAATATGGAGGTTTCCGGACATGGGGGTACTCCTAAATCATCCTGTTTTTTTTTGGCTTCTCCATCATAAACCATACATTTTATGGTAGCACCATTTATGGAACCTCCCATTGGTCGAGTATAATTGATAGGCATCAGGACTCGACCAATGACTGCGGAAGATGAGGTATGGAAAGTCATCCTTATATATTTTGTCCTGCAAGCAGGGTGAAGATATGCTTGATTCAAGTCTGAAAATAATTGAGAGCAACGCTGTATATATATATATACATATAATACATGTGTATATATATATACATATGTATATACTTATATACATATCTTTGGGTCGGGCTGATGGATGAAACACCCCACTACAACATGGATGAGCGTGCTCATGAGATTGAGGTTCAAATCCCAAGGAGCTCGTTGCGGCGAGAGGGCAGCTTTCTTTTCCATGAATGCAAAAGATCCAGTAGTAGACATGGTTATGATGGAATGCACATATGACATGGTTCATGAATATTGGCTAGTGATAAGAGTATGGATTGTCCCATACTTGTACGTAGCATATCATATCATTATAATTATAAGTCAGCCCCTCGGCTACGTTTCTCTAGATAAGAAACGTACAGTAAATTGTGTTTACATATCTTCAGATTAGCTGCTAGATGCAGATGGAGGGGTAGAGATACCCCAATCAAGTTTGTCAACAGTTCCTGGACACTGGCAGTGTCACAGCAAAGATCAAAATTGAATATAATTGATCTCACCTCGGATAGGATGATTTGATCTGAGTTTGCTGTGGAGCCAGGCCTAACTTGATTTGTTTTCTAGGTGTGTGCTTCACCCCCCGTCTTTTAAGCCGTTTCTTTTTCTTTCACGTTCCATCAGCTGATTCTAATTGGCGGTTCCAAGTTGACAGGGCTTGATGCTTAGATGCAGAGTGAAATTCATCTTGAACATGTGGCAGTCTTTGATATGATCCCTGCGAGGCATCTCATTGGTGTTTGAAACTTACCACCGGTGTTCTGCAAAGCTGTGCCGAACCCCCCCCCCGTGTGGCGCATAAGGTGGTGTCATCTATCACGCCTGATGAGAAAAGAATGGCTCCCAAAATCTCTGTAACAACTCATGCACCTTTTAGGAACCCCTCTTGTGATGTTGGATTGGTACAAACCAGGACTAGAAGTTCTGTCTCTATTTTGTGAGGAGACACCTGAGGAAAGGGCAGCTAAAGAAGCGAAACAGGTGGTAACTTGCCGTGCAATTCAAGCATCTTGATCGGACATGGTGGGCCCTTTGTGTTTGGTTAAATGCGGCTGCTAGTTTCGATACACGACAGCGGGGTTTGTGGACCAGCAACCCGTCGAACCAGTGACCAGTTTCGTCCATTTTCATGGTCCGAAGTAGAAGCTGCTTGATCCATGGCTACCTATCAGGATTTCCCAACAAGTACTAAGCTGTTTTCTTGCTTGGGGTGGTTTGTTGTGTCCGAGGAAGAGAAACGGAAACGAGAACAGGAAGCGCTCCTTGGCAGCGCTTCAGAAACACAATCCGGAGCTTTCCTATGCGGGGTAATCCTCTGCGTTTGCGTTCGGATCATGGGGTAAGTTTTGATGGGCATGATGCAACGGAGCAATACGGAGAATAACGGCCGCCGTATCAACTGCGATTTTGTGTTTTGCCAAAGTGTGTTGTAGTTCGTAGGAATTTCAGTGGCAGTGGGTGTGCCGTGTTTCTGTACCTATTCCATCTTAACTTGAGGATCGAGCAGTAGCCGCAGTAGGTGGTTTGTTCTCAAGGAAAGAGAAGGCTGACAAAGCCGCGGAGCAACGAAAAGAGAAAGAAGCCAAGGCTGGCAGAAAAAAGACATCTATCATTGGATTGGTTAATGGAAAAATCCATGGTTTCCTGTAAATTTTCCCTTCAACCAATCCAATGAATCTAGATACATGAGGTGCTTGGGTTTTTGTTGTGAACTGTGAAGCCATACCATGGATCGTCCTCGAATGCGGTGGAAATCGAGGATTCTGTTCCAGTTGTCCAGTTCCAGTGGCAGATCTTGTATCTTGAGCTTTCGGGAGGGTATTTGCATGCCTTGTCATGTTTCTCATTCACATACTCTGGTCCATCATGGCCATAGTGCGTCATGGTGCATCATGATGCATCAACATTCGTCAAGTATGTAGTGAGAGTTTTTTTTTCAAGTTCCCCCAGTGTCCTACAGTCAGAACATGATTAGCATGATCTCTGTGACACAGAATTGGAATGAACGCTGCTGCATTCCCAGTCAGGTGATTTTGCATGCCTTGATGGCTGGGCACAAATTGAGTGCATCACGGGTGTGTATATTTGTGTATCCATATACAATATGTATGTATACATGTATACATGTATATATGTATACATATATATATATATATATATGTATACATGTATATATATATATGTATATGTATATTTGTATGTATATATATACATGTATATATATATATATCTATATAAATGTATGTATATAGATGTGCATATACCTATATATACATGTATACACTCAATCCGACTCGAGCACCTGCATTTAAGATCATTTAGGACAAGCGAAAGTAGTACTTGGCGGTAAGCAGGTTTTCCTCAGGACTCATTGTTAAGTGCAGAACATGTACGGGGCGTTCCAAAAAGGAGAGCAAAAACGAGAGCAAAAACAGGGTGAGGTTCTTGACTCACTATCTGGAAAGGTGACAGCGTGACAGCGTTGGAAAATGAGGTCAGCACCAGCAGCATTTTCCCTTGGAATACTACAAAATTGCAATGTAAGGGGGCCTCCGTTTATCTTCTTTCCTTCCCACATGTACCAAATAAATCCAAATAAAAGTCATACACATAGACATGACACATCATGATCCACACCAGGAATACAGCTGTATGTAGCATGAAGCCTGAAGCACTCATCGCACCCAAGCTAGAACTTGGCGCCTTCATTGATGTAGGCTCTGCCCGACAATCTAATTAAATTACAGGCCAAGTTGGGTTTGAGAGAAGGTGTATATATACATGTATTTATCATATGTATGTATAGATACATATGTTGGACAGTCTATATACAGAGAGAGAGAGAGAGAGAAAGAGAGAGAGGGAGAGAGAGAGAGAGAGACAGAGACAGAGACAGAAAGAGAGAGAGAGAGAGAGAGCGAGAGAGAGAGAGAGAGAGAGAGAGCGAGAGAGAGAGAGAGAGAGAGATAGAGAGAGAGAGAGAGAGATAGAGAGAGAGAGAGATAGAGCGAGAGAAGGATTCAATACGGTCTCGGATTTGTTCACAGCTGATGCTGCAAAAAGACATTGTGAGGCCAAAGCTAAAGCCAAAGGAAGAAAAGGAAGGTGCCCCAAGATGAACACATGGTATCTCATCATGCGTGGAAGTTGTTGCTGTCATAGCACCAACTTGGTGGTGAAGCTGTACAGATTCACCATTGTTTTCTTCTTGTTTGGGCTATCGTTCAAGGACTTCTCACATCTACGCTTTATTCAATCCAATGGCAAGAAACCCCATCTTAAAGCATTCAATCATCTTGATCTGCAGGAAAGGAAGATGTTTCCAATTTTGAAGTCAACTGACCTTTCTCCACATCTACACACACACACGTACACTAGCACGGCTTCGTTCAGATTTTTGCTGGTATCAGGCAGTCGGCGGCTTGTTTATGCGGCCCTGCACCACAGTTGCGGCTTTCTTTCCGACAGCTCGGGCACCAAGACAGCCAGCAGAATGCACGCCTTCAGTCCTGGTGGGGGTGGTCGATGGGCAATGACAAAGATCCCTACTACTGTATACTGTATATACATATATATAACATGTCAGGAAGTCGTCTCGTAGTGTCCTTGTTTTCACGAAAGGTAGTCTAGGCTACCTGAGTTCAATGTACTTTAGTACTTGGGGCTGGGTCTGCCTTCAATCCCTGATTTTTCGTCGTTTAGTCTTCGTTTTAGTCTTAGGAAGTAGGGTTCTGGTGAGGTTGCTACTTAGAAAGTATATGCGAGGCATTTGTTATCCCGATCAGGCAATTGCAACAGGAACAGTGCAGTACAGAAAAACAAAACTGTAAAAGAAATTTATGAGAAAACTGCTGCGTTCCAAGCGGTGTTAGAAGGAATGCACGTACATGATGGAAGAACAAAATCAAATGACAGAAGTGTCGGTATCTCACGCGATAGGTAGTGAAATCACAATGTTTCTACCCTTCACATCGCCCATCAATCCTACTTTTCGTCCACCCCCCTCTCAAGTTCTCTCGAGCAAACACACTCTTGCCAACTCTGTTGCACCAATATGAACTGATTGTCATTCCACGTTCTAGTACGAGACATTTCGATCCCTTTGCAAGAGGCATTTCTCAATGTTCAGGACGGTAAGACGTTTCTTCCAAGCTGTTTGTTTGGTTTGTTTTGGGTGTGTATACGTATATATATAGATACATATACGTATATATATATATACATTGCAATGTAACATAATTGTATATATCTGTAGACAACGGGATCCACTGTGATCCACTGGCAAAGTGTTCGTTCGGATCGCATCCCAACCCACTTGACGGATTTGAGGGGAACAGACTGGGCTGACTATCTTGAAGATCAACCTAGTAAACTAACATAGCTATGGAAAATCACCAGTTTTAATGGGAAAATCCACTATAAATGGCCATTTTCAATAGCTATGTTAGTTCACCAGAGGGTAGATGATTTCAGCCTCACCTTACAGTTTTTGGTCCAGGTGGCTTCGCTGGCTTTTGTCTTTGGAGCTGTTGCGTCTTGGAATTTCCGTGCAGATCGCGTTCTGAGGGGTTCAAGGGTTGGCTGTCTCAAAGCAGGGGAAGACCCAGCGGTTTTGCCTAGAATTTCTTTCAAAGCCAATTTTGGATGGTGAGGATTTATGATTTCCCAAACATAAAGAGCTGTAAGAATGACTCAATTTGTGAAGTTGAACGGTTCCAGCCTGGTTTAACTTGATACATTTTATCAAGCAATGGCAAAATATGACCAAACTTACTTACTTTCCATTTTCCTTAGAATACTGGGATGTTTGGTAACATGGGGAACACCAACTTACTTCTTTGTTTGTCCACTTGGTGATATCAAACTCACCTCCTGATTCCCAAGAGGATATTTTTGTATCCACCATTCCGAAGCCGGCATGACGAAGCCAAGGCCACCCAAGCTGGCAGCCGCGGCTCAAATTCTTTCAGCACCACGTGTGGTGGATGACGCTGCTGACGGAGGTCAGAAGTATTTTTTGATATGGGGGTTTCCTAAAATAGGGGGACCCCAAAATGGATGATCTAGGGGTACCCCTATTTTAGGAAACCTCCATATGAATAGTTCGCTGTAAATGGACAAAACATCAGGTAGTTGAACTCTTTCGAGAGAGGAGATCGAACATCAAATTTGTGCACAATGATTTTGCGTCAATAGATTGTGATTCTAGAAATCAACTTGATGAATATAAAAAGGTATAATCTTTAATATCTAAATTATGTATTTATAATGTAATAAATACACTGTCTGTAAATATTTGCCTGACCAGCCTGGCTGTATTTGCAGGTGGAACCATAATTCAGCCACCTTCTGGTCACGTTGTGCAGAATGCTTCACAAGGAGCTAACAGATCCGGGAACATTTGTCTTTGCAGTTCGAGATGGGTTGAAAACCGTGGACATTCCAGGCCTTTCTCGTTACAGTGGGTTTGAAGGGGCATCATCACCCGATCACAAGATACTTTCGGAAGCCTGAATTGTCAGTGGCCTAAGCTGTGTGATTTCACGGATTTTTCCTCGGACGTTCATCAATGTCATCAATCGCAATTTCAATTGGTCTCTGTCTTTGGGCCAGGTCACAAGTTATCAATCAGATCACCAGTGACAGGAGGACAGACGCCTGCCTATGGGCAATCACCGACTCAGTAGGGACCTTACAGTACACCGTCAGAGGAGGGGTGGGAGAATCGATGACAAAGAGGAGCAGATTTCCTGTGGAACGTCCCATATTTTGAAGTTGTGACATGTTGTGACCATCAGCATCAGGAATTTGTGTCAGCAATTTGAGCTGATTCGCAATGTTTGGTGAGCGGATGTCACAGCAGATATGATACAGCAGATATGCTACAGCAGATATGTCATTAGATTCTCTGGATTTAGTAGTCAGACGTGGCAATTGAACATCATTTATAGATGATTTTCCCAATAAGATCTCAACAAAAAAGATGATTTCCCAGCCATGTTTGATTTCCGTCATTCCACTGAGGTCCGAGGAAACGCCGGATGACTCCCCCGTTCGAGGTGGCGAGTTCTGCCCTTTTGCCGCTTCTATCACTGGCTCTCCTTAAATATCTCGAAGTTACGGAGATGTATCAATTATCAATGATATCTGCGGATTTATGATCTATGTGGATGATTATCAATTGATGTCATATCATGATGCATCGTGATGTGTCAGTTTCTGTATCTCTCTTCGAGCCAGGTCCTTCTGAGCCCTTGTTGGCAAGCTGATGTGACATGATGTGGCTGTATGGCCTTACGTCTTGGTTTAGAGTATGGGATCTCGGGGTACCCGGGGTACCCTAGTTTCAGACACACCCACATGCACACTTCTTCTTTGGGTCTGGACAGTTGGAGACGGTGACCAAATTTTCGGAGTGTTATTGTGTTCTTTTCCCCAGATCTTCTTTCGCGCCCAAGAAGTATCCCCCAAGCATTGCAAGTGGTGCAACTGATCGATGAAACAAGATTAAACTGATGCAGTCGCCCGTCGCCTGGCGTTTCGTAGAAGCACCACAGCTGTGATACAAATTACGGCTCAAAACACTGGTACCCCTCCGCTCACCCAAAAAATAGAGGTAAATGGATGTTCATCATTGTGCCTTCCCCATGGTATTGTAGTCTATAGTTTTGGAATGGATTTGATCCAGCCCCATATTACTTCACCGTCATGCAAGTTCAAGATGTTAGCCATGGCCGAAATGATGAAACTCCAGGAATTCAGTGAAGTTGATGGCCAACTCCATTGGTTTCAAGTGCTTGTCTGATTCTTTGGTTGATTTTGCTGGTGCTTTCGAAATGGTTCAAAGACTTTTTCTTTTGAACCCCGCAAAACGGGATGATTAGCAATCCTGATGCCACCAATTGAGAACATTTTTCTGTGGTTCAACATGGTTCAACCGAGTGTCAGCGGCTTAAGCCGGCTTCACCTGCTGCAAGTGACCAGGGTTGAAGCCATTTTCTTCGGTGACAGCCACATTGGCGAATTGGTCGATTTTTCTACTTGGCGAGTTGGAAACCCCACGTGTTCATTGGGCTATTGGGAGCCTTGACTTCAGCCTGACTTCAGCCTCATCCACCGGACATCGTGGCTGCTGGCCCAACAGAAGTGTGGCATTGAGGGTCCACTGTGGCTTACAATATAGAGGTTTCCTAAAATAGGGGTACCCCCAAATCATCCATTTTAATAGGATTTTCCATTATAACCCATCCATTTTTGGGTACCCCCATTTTAGGAAACCCCCATATGTTTCCATGGGGTGAAAACCCTAGTACCCTGCTAAACATCAATATGGGCTATGCCACCTCAGACTGGACCAGGGCCTCCCAAGACGGGGGATCCTGGAGCAGCGCTAATGTTGTGCGGCTGAAACAAAGTGTTCAGCAAGGAAGGAAAGAACAGCTACTGCTGGCGCCTGGAATAGCTATGAATAGCTCACATGATGTTGGAAATGGCCCATTGGGGAAAAGAGAATACGGAGGGCTAGCATACCATAGGCTTCAGGAATCACAATCGCTGTAAATGTTGGGACACTCTTTAAATATACTTCTATAAAATTCTATAGATTACTTTATGTGTATGAATGTACACTCGAACACAAAGCCGGACTGATCAGAAGATACTCAAAGATAATGGCTTCAGAGGGGATGACTTTTTGTTCACTTTTCACTGTTTTCCATGATAAATCTAATGATCACCTGGTCGTTGGTTGGGACACGTTCGATGCTTTCTGCCAAGTGATTCTGTGCTGAAGCTCCAAAGTTGAAAGTAAAAGCGACTTTAAGACCTGGTTCCCGGGTAGATGATCGTTCTTGGACCTTCTTTCCGTTTGCATCCACAGAGCATTTCCAACCTTATGCCATGGGTGACCATACTGATTCAATGGAAAATTCAATGTGGATGAGCCGAGCAGCTCGCTACGGCGACACCCCTAGGTCGACCAATGATTCGAAGGTGAGCCATCTCGGCCCTTTCTCATCCTTTCCCACTGAAGTTGGGGACAGAAAGATGCTAGCTGTGGAAAAACTATACAAAGTAAAACATAGTGAAACCATGGGAAACCATCCACACTCCCAAGTGCCCCATCTTCAAATCAAATCTACTTCATCTAGTTTCGATATGGTGCGATTTCACGTTCTCAAGCGCTTGAAAAGTCCAAGAAATCTCGAGCTTGGGCAGGCGGTTGGTGAACGACGCAGGGAAGCACAACATATCAACCGTTTCTTGGGCAAATTGGCCACTGAGCGACTGACCGACTGCTACATTGCCACAGGTAGTTGAAGGAGTTCTGTTGGGAACCTTGATTCTTTCATTGACAAAACATGGTTTGCAATTTGTTCTATAGTGGCAAAATCCTGCAAAATATAGTGTTGGTTCTTGGAGCTCGACGGTGACAGAAAAGGACTTTAACGCATTTGGTGAAAGCTATAGAGCACTTTCTTGACACTCCATGACACAGGGCGTGAAGATATTCGAATCCTTATGGGAAACAGACCCAGTAAGATCCTGTGATGCTTTACATGAGCTACTTGTCTTTCCGAGTCATAGGTGCAGTTCAACCTCTGCAATCGAGTTCGATTCTTTGGTGATGTATGTGCTTTGTTGCTTTGTCAACATTTGTACTAGTAGACGCATTTTCAAGCCCAACTTGCATTCGCAGAATTCAATTATATTCAGGTAGATTGGGTTCAGAGTTCCGCGCAAAAGCACAGAGGCTAAACATGGCTATATAACCACGGTTAAGCCTTAAACTCTGGTGCCGAGTTGAAGCCTAGGTCTTGACATGTCTTCAGGGTTGGAGGCATAAAGCAGGTGGGGTGCCGCACAGGTTCCCTCAGCGCGTTGGCGGACGTGATTTCGGCCAAGGTGGGCGATTGGATCATAGGGAATCGTAGAGGACTATTCTTTGATTCATTGGATTGGTTTAAGGGAAAATTTACAGGAAAACCCCATATTTCATGGGAAAATCCATGGTTTCCTGTAGATTTTCCCTTCCACCAATCCAATGATTGATATTCTTTAAGGCTTTTTTTGAAGCCAAAGCTTTTATCCTACCCTGGAGAAGAAAGACAAGTAGTGACACTCCAGCTAGACGACCATTTTTGGATGAGTGGCCATCAATGGGTTATGAACCACAAACTGAGCAAGTGCTAAATCAGTGTGCGATACTAGGCCTAGGATCATGTACGCACTAGTTAGACTGGGTTGGGTACACCCGCAGTCAACAGCAGTTATCTATGAAGCTGTTGAGATGTCAAACACGTTACCGCATTGCACTGATTGGTGCTGCAGGTTTGCACCAGTTTTTGTCAGACTGGTCACTCTGAAATGCTGTGTTCGAGCTTAGCAGCTACTTAGGCTGTGCAACCAAAGGGAAGGGCACCTTGTTCATATAGATGTTGTTGTGGACACATGAAACATATTTATAACCTGCTACATTACGTTACATTACTATACATTACTACACTCGAGGCCGTCATGTGGTGCTTGAAACTTTCAGCTTGCATTTAAAAGCCTCAGTTTTGATTCGCCAGGAGAGAAGAGTGGCACATGTGCCATTCCGCAACTCCAAATTGACCCAGCTGCTTCAGGACAATGGAGGAAACATGATATGCAGGATGCGGGACATTGTTGCTGTGGAAATAACCATGACAATCATTGAGAAGGTGATACCAATTCTGGGTTGATCTATTGAAAAGGATCAGCAGACCACAATTTAAGTTCCAAACTCCTGGCCTCAACAGAGCGTCATTGAAAATTCTCCCAGCCATTTCAATTGCTGCTGGTAGGACGCGCTTGGAGGGTCTGGCCAGTGCCGAACAGTGGTCTTTGTCACATTGCCACCTACCAGGCTCCTACCAACCGACAACGATACTGATGGGTTTGCGCTACCTAGAACTGCCACAACTCCGACAGCACCAATGGTTTGCAGCTATGACGATTGATCTGGCTTCGGTGCTGTTGCGTGTTGGGGGTTTATTCTGCGAGTCATTGCGTTGCTCCATTTCTCGGGGTTTCCATAAATGGGGATATCCCAAAGTGAATGGTTTATGATGGTTTATGATTAGGAAACCCATTAAAATATGGTGAAAACCATTTATGATTTTGGGGGTCTTCACATAGAAAGCCTCGGTGGCTCAGGGAGAATTTGAACGATACCCTGCACTCCTTGCAGCTCGCCTTGTGGCAAGTGGTGGGATGTACCTGCATGGCTTGGTTTGCACATATTGCTCACCGGGGTGTGTATATCATATATAAACATATATATATATATATACATACATAGATATACATAGTGCATAGTATACTGTATACATAGATATCATCGTGTATCGTTGTATACCACCAGATTTGGACGGACACCATGCAGGACATGCCGTTCAAGAGTATTTCAAAGAGGCAATTTCTTTGGACAAAAGTAAATCTTTTGGCTCTTTGAATGTAGAATTTCAGGTGACTGTGCCGTATAAAGAGTTCTGAAAATGATACTGATAGACCAGAAGCTTGGAGTCTGCTGGCGTCAGTCATGCCTAAGAGCATCGGGCGGAATTTTTGTGAAGTTCAGGAGCTGATGAACAACCGTCTTCGATGGGATGGGTATGACTAATGGCCCTAGATTTCAGCCACCATTTGGTGTGTCTTTGAAGGGGTGGCCAAATGTTGCATCGTACTTCGGTGACACTGCGGATTTAAAAAAAAAAATTGGGGTTCCTCCTGACCTTATCTTTAAGCATTTCCCTGCCATAAGACCGAGGCAGTTCAGCCAGAGACTGACGGCAATTGCTTTGCCACCTTTGTTTGTGCCAGCCGGTGAGCCCAGTTCTGTTGGCGCCAACATGGTGCCAGCCAGTTGGAGGAGTTGACGAAAAAAGCCTGCGAACAAAACCGTACAATGCACATTTCCAGCATGAAAAGGTCTGAAAAAAGTCAGCGTAGTCTGTCTAGCTCAACAGGATGAAGCCTCTGTAGGGAAGAAACATTTGGAGCTTCGGAACCTGGATGAGGTCAATCACACGAGATCTCGAGGTTGGAACGACTTCCTGGGATTCTTTGAAGGGGTTTACTGCTTCTGTCACGGATACTGAAATAGGCTCCACGTCTCCCTTCTGACTTAAAGATACAGTCAAATCTCTCTCTCCCTCTCTCTCTCTATATATTTTATACACCTGTGTGTATAATGTATATACATATATACTTCCCAAAATGAAAGAAACTGTAAGTCGTATCCAATTGAGCCCCAACTCGTGAGACTGTTCGAATTTCCGCTTTTGGCTGTCCTGCTACAGTTTTTTTCGCGATGAACCATTGTGAGATCGCGCATATAGTATGGATGAATGGATGGATAGATGGATGGATGGTTGGATATAGTAGTTTTCACCACATCCGTGATTTTCTTTCCAAAACAAAACACCATTGTGCAGGGAAATGCTTCTACGCATTCAACATTCGGCTTTGCACGTTCAGCATATACCTAAGAAACTGGCACAGCCAACAACTGACAAAGCAACTGAGTCTTTGCATGAAAGATTTGCCAAACTCTCCGCAAGGTCAATGCAGTAGCATGTAGTCTTGTAGTTGATTCCAATTTGGGATTCAGCTGTTGAGAGTGTGTCGTGAATTTGAATAAAACCTTTAGCCTGTTTGCGCTTCCAAATTTCAAATGACTTTAGTTGCATTCCTTACCCTTGTACTTCTGGGGGCCTGCAGGATTGGATGGGCCCAACGCATGGCAGCGAATTCCATCCGTCCGGGCGTCGCAGAAGTTTTGCTTCCTGGGTATCCTGAGGGTTTCCAGGTCAGCCTATTCGACAAGTCAGCGTCCATTTTCGTGGGTTGGAAATTTTTGGGCGTGTTGGTACTAGTTACAGTACTAGTACTTGTATCCATGTACGCACACACTAATCCACACTGTTGGTCATGTTTCATGTTTGCAACGTACGCAGTTGAGGTCGACGGCCCATGGGTTATCTGTTCGGCTCAGATTTCCTGCTGGTGTTAGATCCTGAAGCAACAGAATTTCTAAGATGCTCAGTGTAGCATAGGTCCAGTCCAGCATCCAGCATCAAAACCCATGGTCAACCAAGGCATCAATGGACGATCGCCAACTGATGTTGGAGGTGCACTGCATTCACTGAATGGTCTGAACATGTCTGAACCCACAGTTTCGGGAAAGGACACGGAAGGACATGCACCTCACAGTGTAGCTTCACAGTGGCAAGAAAATTCTGAAAAACGTCACTCTCATGTCCTGTAGTCTCGAAGTTTGCACGCGATGCAGGAAGCATCTACGATGAAGTTGTGTTTTGTCGGTTTGGTTGACTTATTGGTGACTTATCCCGGTGCCTTTTGCATGCCACCGCACCCAGCTCTGATTCAAGCCTGGTTTCAGCATGAGTTAGATCACGTCCGCACAATTGCAGATGAAGATGTAACGTAACGTAACTAGCATGCACTGAGATTGAGAAAAGATATGTTCCATATGTTCCGCTTCAGGAATCCGAAAGTCTGAAGTCTAGAAGTGCCAGGACTTTCCCACCCTACAATTTGTGGTTAGAGTTACTGGAAAGGTGTTGGAAAGGCCAGTTTTCACCACAATGGACCAGAGAAGCCTAGCCCAAACATCCAATGGCGACAGCTTTGCCGCGCGTCGCAGCTTTCGTCGCAGCGAATCGCTGTGCTGAGGAACAGCTGGTGGGTCATCTCCATGTGACCCATTTAGCACTCAATGGCTACAGATCTGAAGGTCAAGCATGTCACGGCCTTTGTCCAGGGGCCGTTTAGCACCGGCACATGTTCTGTCCACTCTGGTTCCTGCATCATTCGGAAGCAAAAGTCGATTTCGTCAACTACTCTTTGCATTGGCTGATGCGAACAGGGCAGACATCATGCGCCAAGTATTCGAAGCTTGGTTTCAATGTTTCTCAGTGGCCGTTTTCGTTTGCTTATTTTTGGAGGTCTAGAACGACAAGCGATGACTAAGCTGTTGCAACCAAGTCCAGTTGTTTCCAGCAATCAGCATGGATGTAACCAAGGAGATCTTCACAAAGTCGAAGGACATATCTTCGAAAGTGGCTTTGGCCACGCTGGAGCAGAAGCACTTCACCTTTGCAATCGCATCCTTTGGAAAGGCGAAGCACTGGCAACTTGGCATCAGATCTGTAGCTGAGTTGTGCACCATTTGGCAGGCACCAGGCCTTTTATTCAGAAGATATCACAACCTTTTAGTCCTACAGCATTTATTCTATACATAGATTCACGATGACTCACAATACTTCATAACACTTCACAACAATGAGATGATGATGTGGCTGATGTGTGCCAGACCAGAAGAAACACATTAGAGGATGGCAGAAGCAAAGTGAATGGCCCAAAATTTCCACCGCCCCCATTGCAATCTGAAGGCAAGATGCCATTGGCCTTTTGCACTCGATGCCACATGCCAAGTTTAATCCGACCATCTATTCATACAACGCAAGCATCAGTGCCTGTGCCTGGGCTTAAAGAACGCCTCTAGGCTTTAGCTTGTCGTGCGGGCAATCTTCTTGGCTAACATGGTGCCTCCTGACTTCTTCTTCATGCACCGTCTTTTTACTGTGTTCTCTTCTACACACAGTCAATGAATGTCACTTTTGTACACATATGTACATGAAGAAGGGCTTGAACTAGCAATGAAAAATCGGCAAGTCACCGAAAGATGGTGAAAAACATTGAACAATTCTGTTTCAGCAGGTCAGGGAGCAACGTTGTGGCCATGGGCTTTGCACATCTTCCAAGAACTTCTCGAGGACCTGCAGCCGGATCTGTTCAGCTCCATGGCTCAGCAGTGAAGCTTCAGGAACTTTCCTGGTGGGAATATCCTCTGGTAAACGTTTACATAACTATGGAAAATCACCATGCTATTAATGGGAAAATCCACTATTTCCATGGCCATTTTCAATAGCAAACTGTTAGTTTACCAGAGGGTATCCTAGGTGTCCTATGCTGGACATTGATTTTGCGCAGTGCAACACTGTTCTGATTTGGGAACCATCAGAATGTATCTTGAAATATATCAGAATCAGACTTTTCAAAACTTTTCTATGATATTCTTACTGGTGCTTAGTAGGGAATTGGGGCCAGCCCCCCATTCCCTACTAAGCACCAGCAAGTTTTCTTTGATGTTTTTCAGTTCTCTGTGCCGTGTTTTCATCCAGCTGTGCTGTCGCCCATTCATCTCTGCCTTGGTGAACTAGGCTTCAACAGCACAATGAGTGCACTGGAAAAATCTGATGAATGGCAGAAGACATTGCACATCTTTGAAAAGCTGCTTGGACTGCTTAGTGATTGCTTGACTGGAATGGGTTCAGGGTGAGCTTGCCAAACTATTTTGAGAAGGACAGGCAACAACTTAGCAATTCCTCGCATGCTCTTGCCAGGGTACGGCATTAGAAGCAATTCCTTCCTCCAGTGGAGTGACAGTCTTGTTCCGGAATGGTGCAGGGTGAAGCAAAAGAAATCGCACCTAGATAAGTAGAGTCTCGATGAGTCTTGCAAAGAAATCCTTTTCGACCTCTTTGCAAAGGAGTTTGTGGGTGGCGCTATCAACCATGCAACAACTGTGCACAGCCTTTCTGGCAAAAAAAACCGATGACATGAAGGGGATGTGATGTCGCAGGCCTCCCCTTCAGCAAGTCAAAGGGCACTCTGGCATCTAAACTTGAATTCTGGATACTGCAGTTTTGATAGAATTCATGTGATGAATGGCATCAGGTCTAGCTTTCATTCTCTGAATCTGCTTTTATTCTCTACATCTCGCGAATATGTTGAGTGTCAAGTGGATGAAAACCGCAGACCCAAACCTTCATTTGTCTTAGTCCAGCATAATCTACTGAGAACAAGCCACATCTTTCTTAGTCACACCAAGAGCTTTCAAGACAAACTGGAATGCTACAATTCATACCACAGAAGTCATGGCAGAACACACCAGCCATCATAACAGAAGTCAGGGCCCCAAAGAGAAATGATCATGACCGGTTGGAGGTTTCATTTTGTACATTTTTCAACCATCTTCGGATGATTCCTAACTGACCAATATTTTTTCAAGGGGTTGAAACATGCTGATGCTGAAAAACACCAAGCAGACGACTTCTTGGCACACAAAGTGTTTTTCGTGGTTGTGACTTTCAGTCCGACAGCAAACTCCTTCAGAATTCCTTGGTACCGACGCATCTCAGGCTTCAAGAAGGTGGGATGTCTCCAGATGTTTTCACTTTTAGCACCCTGATCAGCTCTTTCCACAGAACTGCGACTTGGCAGCTTTTCGTGAACCCCAGACCTTCCCAGCTGAAAGGTTGCTTTCAAAACTCCTTCCCAACAGATCAGCTTGGGGCGTCTGATGTAAACTGTCGATATGCACATGGACATGTGGAGAATGGCAGAAATTTCAGCGGGGGCAAGGTCAGTCGCAAAAAATCTAGAATTTCGCAGCAAGTTGAGTCGAGCCAGTGCATGGACAGTCGTTTTCATACTGTAACGTTTGAGAGTGTATGCTTTTGGTTGTTTGTGCAAAGGGCCTTTTGTAGGGTTATGACTTAGTTGTTCGGGCAAGATGTATGTTGAAGTCAAGGTCTTTTTTCCAGGCCAAAACCGTTCCTATCGTTCTGACATACTTTGTTGCTTCCAAAATGTGTGGGTGTTCAAGTGATGCCCCCTAATTCTAAGGGGCCTTTGGATTGGCCCAGGCGCTGTGGCAAAAGTCCATCCACTGTCTGCAACTGATGCGCAGTAGCAAGGTGGGCTGTACTGGAGAATTAGGGACATGGGCTGTCAAGGATGGAACCCAAATGGCCCTGATTTTGGACGGTTGACCTATGTTTACCATCCGTTTACCATCCGTTTTATATCGTTTTATGGATCCTTATGGATCAAAAGCTCGGAACTAGTGGTTGGTTTGGTTCTACGTTTTCATGCATGACAAAGACCCCCCCCTTCAAAGCTAGAATGTGGCACAGCTTTATGCGTTCATGATATCTAGGAGCATGATGCGAACATGTTTGGCCATGTTTGGCCCACAACAGGTGAACTTACACAGATGCACTTTCTATTGGAATTGCCAGTCTGCTACACTGTTTGAATCATTTCAACTGATTAGCCAGACACAGGGGAAGGTGTGTACCGAAGTATTGCCGGTTTTTGATCCAATAGACCTATCTATCTATCTACTGGGGGGTAGGGTTAAGTCGTCTCATGTGGAAAGAAGTCGCCTCATATGAGCGTCTGCCTTGCAGAAGTCTATCTTGGGACACAGGTTTTCT
>BGPT01000342.1:42516-56397 GCA_003297045.1 Symbiodinium sp. clade C Y103 | reverse complement strand
GCAATGGCAGGGTGCTCTGCAGTTGTTCGGGTCTATGGAAGCGGCTGACATCCAACCGGACGTGGTGAGCTACAACAGCAGCATTTCTTCTTGCAACCGCGTTGGGCAGTGGCAAACCGCCTTACACTTCTTTGAAGTAATGCAACAGAAGACAGTTTCACCAGATGCTTTGATGAACTAGTTGAAACATGTTGAAACCATTTCTGGACAACATCTTTACCCCTGCTTTGGACGATACTGAATTCGAAGAACAGTGTCTTTTGAGTCTTGTTAGATATATACTTCATTATACTTCTAAAACTTCTAAACATTGGTTTATCACATTCTGAAATCATGCTTGGTACAGGCACTGTTGGGAAGCTGGAGCCCAACCGGGGAGATGTTAAGACTATGTCCGGAGAGGGCAACAAAAGCGATCTCGGGGTCAATCTGCATGTGTAGCATTCTGGTCTGAGAACGACATGTGGGGTTTCCAGTGATTGAGGATTTCGTAGATCTAACTAGTTGTTGTGGAGATGTCCGGTCATTTTGGATATAAAAAATATATATAATTATAATATAAACCACAGAGATCCATCGAGAATTCACCCGGTAATCTGCAAAAAGAGTAGATCAAGTGTCTGAAGATGGCTGTTCCCAAGGCATAGGTGCTTTTGTTGTTAGTCTTAGTGCCAGCACTCTAAGCCTTCCAAGAGTCGTAGCAGTGTCCCAGAGACTTGGACAAGGTGCTCCCATCTTGCCACTGAGGATGTTGTGACATTCAGCACACTCATCACAGCGATGGAAAGGCTTTCGTAGCCTGGACTTCGGGCTGGAGATTTCAAGACATTGGGATGGCCTATAGGTAATACCAATGATGAAGCTGTTTTAGCTTGGATGATCGCATGCCGCAAGCGATCACTTGCCCTCAGATATAAGCCTCCGAGGTAACCTGTTGATTTTGGTCACNTTTAGCTTGGATGATCGCATGCCGCAAGCGATCACTTGCCCTCAGATATAAGCCTCCGAGGTAACCTGTTGATTTTGGTCACAGTTTTTATATCCATCGTGATTCTACCTGTAGAATCCTTTGCTCTTCTTCTTGTAAACTAACTGTGTTTCAGTTATTGACATGTCCTGCGACCTACCAGTATCAATTTTTTGATACACACTCCAATGGGTGGCGCTACGAGTGGCCGCCATCCAAGTCAAGATAATGATGAGATTTCAAGACATTTCGAGTCGTTGGTGATGGTTCTCCCAGAAATGGTGCTTGGATGTAGTTGGATCATCCTGTAAATCAGTTACTAACAGGGTCTGATTGAATGTGTATCAATTATATTCCTCATAGCCTGTATGTTTCAATTTCACCCAGTTCCTAACCAGCTACCTCAATAGCCCAGCCAAGCCACAGTGGCATGCCGAGGATTTCCTTCCAGCAGTTTTCTTCACTTTTCTTCCCACCTGACCAAGGCAATGGCAAAAAGCCCTATGTGTCTGTGAACAGATGTGGCTGGCGAATGTTCAGCCCAACGTCGTCAGCGTGAGTGACTGGATGAATTGGATGAATTTGGATGAAGATACCAGGGAAATCACATGAAATTATCATCATTTGATAAACTGAGTGGCCATGACGGCCATGACTTGTTTTGCCCATTTGGTGTGCATCGCTAAAAACATCTTGATCCACGGATCCACTGGCGAGATACCTTGCTGGGGGTAAGGTGAAGAATTGGACGAACATTTGCAGTAGGCCCCAACTTCACAAACAGCAAAGTTTGTCCACGCTTTGTCCTTCCAGATCCATTTGGCAATAGAAACAGTTTGTTGCCAGCCGAGTGATCTCAGGTTCAACGATTGTGGCACTTGGAAGAGGGAGGCGATGGCAACAGGCATTGTACCTTTTCGACGATATGCAGCGCTTAAAACTTCAGCGAAATGCCTTCAGCTTTGCCAGTGCTATTGGCACCCTTGAAGGTAGGACGTCTTGCTTCGCATTCTGCTGGAATTTTCAACAGCATGTCTTTGCTCACAAGCATCCATGTGCCTGACTGTTCAAGCAGATGATTCTGATTTTTACTTCAGAAATAAGCCGCTTTCTCGCCTAAGATACTGGTGACAAGGCCATCCACTCGCAGAACGGAATAGGTTGAGGCGCAAGCGCAATGATAGAGTAATAGATAGTCTAGTAATAGTATGGTAGGACTGTGCATTTGCACTTCTATTATTGTTTATTATCTTTTATTGTCTTTCATATTGATCATTTCCGACTTCCTCCTCCAACTTAAGAGCAGCCCATAGCTGCGCCATGGTCCCACAGCACCACCCATGTCGCAGGTTCACATTTTGCATGGCTCCGTGCTTTGCAACTCTTCCATTTGATGCCTACGTGCAAAGTGCGGCGAGATGTTGTGGTCTACAACGCAACAATCAACCTTTGCGCGAGTGAAGGGGCCTGGCGAAGCTGGATGCTGAAAAAAAGTGACGTGTTTCTTTTGATGCTGCAAATGTTGCAGCTACTGCCTACAAGAATGTGTTCCTACTTTTTTCTACAGTTGTTTTCCAAAAGGCAGATATATCGTATACATTCGTATACGATATGATAATTTCAACCATATATTCACGATGATTGTGTCATGTTGCTCCCACAACGTTGCCTGGAAAGCTGACCACCAAGGACCTGTCCTTGAGCTCATTGAGATGATGAGCCGTGGCCTGTTGCCTTCATTGAGCACATACAACGGCGTGCCGGCTGAGCGTCGGTTTGGTTCTACGTGATTTGCTAATTCTCTTGTCCATGCCCAATTTTGATATGAGTATATATGAGTTCATATCATATCATATAAAATCAAGTAAATAGATATACACATAGTACATATATACACATGTATGCACACATGTTTATGTATATACATATGTATAATTATATATATGTATGTATATACATATGTATACTGTATACTGTATACGCTTCAAATCTTCAAAATGTGTGCTCGTTGCTCTTTCTTTTTTCTTGAAGGTGTTTTGACTTCATATGGGTGGTGACATCCCATCGGATGTTGCCTGCAACAAGGTGCCATTGCTTCAGCCAAGACCTGGCTCTTGGGAGCCTGGGTGCCAAACCTAGGGGTGGAAGATGGTGGAAGTGGTGGAGGGTAAATGTAACAGATTGTAAGAGTTGCTTTTGAATGCTCTGACAGGTGATCAAAACAACTGATCTAGCTTGATTGATCTTGATTGACCTTGATTGATCTTGATCTTGATAGGATCAAGACCATTAATGCCATCCACACATTGGTGACGGCTTTGGAAAACGAGGATTGCAGCTGTTTCAAGAGATGCCCTTGAGACAAGTTCGACCCAATGAGATTAGCTACAACGCCACGATCAGTTTGCTGGAAAAGGGTGGCCAANCGAGGATTGCAGCTGTTTCAAGAGATGCCCTTGAGACAAGTTCGACCCAATGAGATTAGCTACAACGCCACGATCAGTTTGCTGGAAAAGGGTGGCCAATGGGAAAGAGCTTTACACCTTTTCATCAGTATGCCCGAACGACAGATTGCTCCTAACGTCATCAGCTACAACACGACCATCAGTGCATTGGAAAAGGGTCAGCAATGGCAGGGTGCTCTGCAGTTGTTCGGGTCTATGGAAGCGGCTGACATCCAACCGGACGTGGTGAGCTACAACAGCAGCATTTCTTCTTGCAACCGNGCAATGGCAGGGTGCTCTGCAGTTGTTCGGGTCTATGGAAGCGGCTGACATCCAACCGGACGTGGTGAGCTACAACAGCAGCATTTCTTCTTGCAACCGTGTTGGGCAGTGGCAAACCGCCTTGCACTTCTTTGAGGTAATGCAACAGAAGACAAGTATTTGCTTCAGCCAACTGTGAGTTTGTTCATGATTTTATTCGTTGTGATGTTGTTTGAATTACCAGCCAGTCTGTTTGCATCGCTTTTTGGTCTTATGTCATGATACTGAATTTGCCCAGATACTCATACTCAAGGAAGACAATCCTGCCTGACGTTGTTACCTTCGGCTCAGTGATGAGTGCCATTGGGAGCAGTTGGCAGTGGCAACCGGCCATGACTTTGCTGCAAGACATGCAGGACGCATCTCTGGCAGATTTGCAATGCTTCAGTACAGCCATGACCTGCTTGGAGAAATGCCATCAGTGGGAGTGCGGCCTGCAGATTCTGAATTTCGCATCTCGGTGGGGGTGACTTTGAGTCAGAGAGAGCTGTTGAAAAATGGTGCAAATGGAGCTCAATCAGCTCACCATAGCTCACCCTACCATGTGAAACCATATACTGTAACCAAAAGAAATCCATTGAAACCAACTGAGGCAGTGCAACAATCGCACCAGCCTGACACAATATTCTTCAACGCTGCTCTCGCAGCTTTGGCCAAAAGCAACTTGACTGACGCGGCACTTGGTTCATATTAAACAGTATACACCGGAACACGCAGAATGATGTGTTCATTGGATTGGTTGAAGGGAAAATTTACAGGAAATATAGAGGTTTCCTGTAAATTTTCCCATTAACCAATCCAATGATGTGTGGTTCTTAGGAACAGTATGGATCTGAGGGATGTCACAGGTCATGAATGGCAGCGGAGCCTGGAGCTCTTTTGCTTTGCCCAAGGTGCACAACCTGGGCCTGGTGTGTTTTTTTCCGGAAATTGAGGTGATTTCAGTTGCCAGCCACCAGAAAAAAAGGATGGTTCCGGGTGACAGCAGATTCTGCTACTTTCTCTGGTTTCAATCATCCAAGCCCTAAACGTTCGAAAGTTGGGAGCCATGCGATAGTGATGATAAGAGCCTATATAAACTTGATAGCCAACATGGAATGGGTGGAACAGCTTGATTGGATCATCCGAAGCATGTGAAGAGCGACCAGTACCGACCAAGTCAAGGAAGTCCCAGACTTCAAACGAGAAACGCTGTAAATCGGGCCGGTAATTTGATGTACTCTATGTGGGTTTTCCATACCCAAGAGCCTCAAGAGCCTAGCAGCTAGCCATCAAAAACCATCAAAAACCATTGATCTTCATCTTGCCATTTGTTCCAGCTTGCCGCTGGAAGGTGTTGCATGTGTTGACGATGTGAGTCTGGCTGCTGTGCTGCTGGCCACTTCCAAGTCACGCCGCTGGCAGTCTGCCCTGGCTCTGTGCTTTGAGGAAGCCCTGCGACTTGGTGTGACGCGAAAGGGATCTGCTATGCAACACCTAAGGAACCCTCAAATTTATGTAGCGTCATCAACATGTTAAGGGTCTGGGACGGGTCTGGGATGGGTCTTGGTTTTTGAAGCAACCAACATGTACGTTTTTACGTATTTACTCATCTAGAATTTTCTCCAAGTATGATGATCAAGTTGATGTTTTGTATTCTTTTGTTCTTATATTCAGTAGAGATGTTAATTTCGCAAGTAAAAGGCTGCTTGGCTGCCACAACTCTGGTTAGACAAAGGACCTTTGACAGCAGCCTCCGTCGCGGACTTTGCCGTGGTCTCGTGGAGTTCGATGGCGACCGGATCTCCCCGAGTTTGGGTGGCAGTGATGCGGCGGTTCACTGTTGCTTTTCCGGAAAGCGAAGGTGAAAACTAGTGAAAACCACAGATTCATACTATACTAGTATTATATAATACTGATGAATCAACCTTAATCAGAGAGTGCAACGAGATTGTTTGTTTCTACCAGCATTTTAAATCCTTACATATAATGCTTTTGACCAACGGTAGAACAACAAAAAGGCCCCCATGACCTTGTGTAGGACTTGCCAGTCCCTCTATTGCAAATACTGGTGCAGCTGTACGAGGAAGTAGGGGGAGATCTGCAGTATCCAATGCTGGTGCCAGAATCCCGAAGAATATCTTGGCCAAGATGACTATATCGCTACTGTACTTTTTGTAACCAGGTAGAGCTTCACAAATCTCATGAAGATTTGGAGCCGAACGAATTCCCCAGATATGATGAGAAGGGGTCCTTTCAACTATACTTTTGGGGATTTAAACAATTCTACTTGTCGAACAGGTTAAAGTTTGCCACATGGCACCACCCCGATGAAAGGCCTACCGTACAATTAATCGGTACATGGTTTTTCAAAGTTGACGTCGTTCAACTCCTCCAATGAGTGGTGAGTTGCATTCAGATCCAGCGTGACACCCTCGTGCATGCAAGCATTGTGAGCCGCTCTGAGGAAATTTATTGCCCTGAAGTTCTTGCTTGACTGCTTCTCGACCTTGGAACCAGACGAACTAGCAGGGCATTGACTAATCACCATATGTCACCATGCAAATTCATCGATTTTGTTTCCAGATGTTTCCAGTCACATCCAGTCACATCCGATTTTCTCCTCGTCTTTTGAGGCGTCGTCCAGCAGAAGGTTGGTCAGCAACTCATACGTGCAGGGCTGTATGAGGTTGTGAATCAGTGCTTTGGATGCACGCTGCTTTTTGCTTGGTGAGGATCGTGAGGATTTCTGGTTGGTTCACCATTGAAAAGCAAAGTGTCACGTTCTTGAGAACTGTTTCGTGTAAGCTGCGAATTCATCACCCAGGGTTTCGCAATGTTTCGCATGATTTAGAATCCAGGGTTGCGAAGTTACTGCCGGAGGGGTCAAACATATCATCTTCAAAGGCTATGATTTCATTGCCAGTGCCGAGGCAGTTCTTCCATGCTTCTTCAGTGTTTCATTGACAACAAGATTTCCAATCTATGGATGACATCTTGTGCACTGAAAGTGATTGTGAACTTCCTGTCTACCTGTCACGGCTGTGACAATGACGCACTACGCTTTGACTGTAGACCGCAGGCTCTTTCAGACACGATGCTTCTTGTGCATTGTTCGCAAGAAGCAAAGGTTACAAGTTGAAGAACCGGTTTTCGTGCAAACATTTGAGCATAATTTGAGATCTGAAAATTTAACGTGGTCACTTTTTGACAAAGTGTTCAGTTGATGCGATGTAGAGCATGAATGCGAATCCTGCAATATGCCAATGAACCCTACCTGAGATATCCTGAGATGATGATCTCCACTTTTTCACTATTTTTTTGTTTTTTTTTTGAACGGGGTTGAAACCACCAGCCAGATGCTTCTCAAAGCCTATTGCAAGAGGATTGTCAAAATCCCCCCCTTTAGGAGCTCGATTTCAAAACTTTCCAAACAGTCGCCACCTGAATTTGATCCCTAATAGAATGTGTTCAGTGAAAGTTTGATGTAATGATCAATTTTCGTGATACGTTCAATGTTTTGTGTCAGATATCGGATATTTTCTTGCATATATGTCTATAATATGTATGTATATGTATATATATATATTTAATTATATATATATGACTATATAGTTATATATATATATATACACATATTACCCATTGAATATCATTGAATCTTGTCTAGATAAATAGACAGATAGGCAGATGGATAGAAAGATGGCATGTAAACGGCAGATATGAGATACTGCTGGATGCGGGGATACCCGTTCGATTGTGGGCTTTCCTACCAACCTTTGAATGTTGGCCCAGGTGCCGTTCACGGCTTGAATGGGAATTTACCGTGCTACAGCAACGTGTGGCGCAGCGGTTGCATCTAACCTGGCTTTTCTTTCCTCCTAAAGAATCAGAACGACCGTCACGTAAGCATGCAGATCCGTCCAGATGTGGCCAGATGTGTGTATTTTGGTATGTCCAGATAGGAGTTAAGGTGGATTTTGCGAATCCTGTTTGAGGCTGGTTCGGAACTAGAGTGGAAACATGTGGAAACGCCTGATTGTTTCGCAGAGTGTGTGTCAGTGTGACACCCAGACGATGTGGTTTACTTGTGGATTGCCAAGCTAAGGACAGTGCTGAGAAAAAACGATACACAGTATCAGAGCGATTGGGAAAATATGCGCGACCTGGTGCCCTTAAGCAGGATGCTTCTGACGTCCCATGCCGTCTTTTTCGCGACTCATGCTGACCGCCAGGTGTCCCACTGGCGGCAAGAGTTTGAAAAGGCCCAAGCACAGAGAGATGCCTTCAGGCCATGGAGCGGAATGGGATTTCTCGCGCCGGTGCGACAGAATTGGTTGTTTCCAATGTGATGTATATGGAGACGTTTTGCAGTGCATTCATGTGGTAATAAACCATCCCCAAAAACATTATAAACGGGTGGTATAGATATTCCCCAAATGTTTTTTTTTTTGGCAATTTTCTTGCACCACAATGCGTGTTTTTTGAGCAAGTGGAAGACCATTTACACATCAACTGATAGATTGACTGACCATAATCGACCCTTGTTGGTATGTTAAGTTTTTTTTTCAAGGCCGTAACTTTACAAAGAGGGTTTGAAAAGCAATCCCTGTACCCAAAATACAGTGGATGGAAGAAATCCTGCGCCACCTAGGATGGTTGAAACCCGATGAATAATGGGATAAACCACCTACCAGCAGGATTTCTTCCATCCACAGTATGTCTCGCAATTAAGCATCATAAACAATCACCTCCAGCCATAGCCATCCAGCTAAATCGAAACATCCTGATGGTGGTCGCATCCAGGATCACGCCCTAGAACCATGATGACACATGTGCCATGGTCAAAACCTGATCGAATTGCCCATATTGGGAGATGGTCATCAATCCATTAGGGATTAATTTATCCATCAGAAGGATTCCCATTGTAGGATGGATGACCATAATCCACTAATCCCACGCAACTTGACCACGTTTACACATGATGACTATGATCAAACACATCATCCTGATGATCCTGATGTATATATATATAATTATATATATATATACGGATCATCTTTTGACAGACAAATCCAATGATGATCATTCTGAGAAAGATAGCTTTGCAGATAGTCATATAGATAGTCATACAGATAGTCAAACAGATAATCGTAAAGATAGTCATGTATAGATAGTAATATAGATAGTAATATAGGTAGTAATGTAGATAGTGATATAGAGAGTAGTATAGATAATAATATAGATAATCATAGAACTATCATTCTGATAGAAGAACAGCATGATCTTCCCGAAGAAACGCACCATTCTGATATATTCAGATCCTGTCGCATCTCTCCGACAGGTCAGCCCTGGAAGAAAAGGATCGCGAACTTCAGGAGGAGACGGGCCGCACGGGTCCGTGAAAAATCTGACACTTCAGATCATCTGCGAATTCATTACATTCAATTAGTTGACAGATCTGTGAACATCTGTGAATTAGTTGATATAGTGGTTGATAATGGTTAACACATTATAATACCAGATTTGAATCAGGATTTGTCAGACTTGAAAGTAGTCAACACACGTTTTACATCGTTTTACCGTTTGGGTAATTTGTGACATCTTTGGTGAAAAATGGGCGATGGCGCCACCGCGAAAAAGGAACGGCGTCGCAATGCCGAGCTGCTGGCGGAGGTGGTTGGAAAAAAACCGCTGTGCTGCTTGGGATTCTCGAACCATCATGGGGGAGTAAATCCATGAAAATCCATGAGAAATGAGATTCAAACCACACATATCTACAAATATGATCAAATATGGGGTATGCAAATATGATAGAACCACTTTGAGAAGTGCAATCTTGCAAGGTGTGTCTTTTTGTTGGGAGTCTGTTTCAGTGATCCACGATCTGGGCGTTCTCAGCCAACCACTAGTTGGATCTGATTCATCCACAAAGCAGGTTGGTTCTGAGTGTTCTGATTATTGGACTGGTTTAAGGAAAATTCTATAGGACCCCCCCATATTTCATGGTAAAAACCATGGTTTCCTTCAGATTTTCCCTTCAACCAATCCATTGATCTGACACATCCTGGTTTTGAACCGTTGGCGAGGCGAATGCACGGACGCCGCAGGCCCAGGGCAACCTGTGCAGTTGGGATGTGATTGTGCGTGCCCCCGAAATGGATGGATCAGAGATGATCAAAATCCACTTGCGCAGTGGCATCTACCTACAGTTGGAACATGTGGGAACCACATGTCAAACACCAGGCGATTTGTGCCCTTCACATCCCTTCACATTCTCAGTGTCCACCCTCGATCTGGAAGGTGAAGAGCAGTGGGACCTCCAACGTCCGACGAGGCAGGGATGGCATGGGGGCCACATGGCGATGCGCAGCCGGCGCATTTTTTTTTGGCTTATGCACCTTTGACCCAAACGTATCTAAACATTCCAAATGTCCCTTTTTGATTGGCATGTTTCTTGATTTCTCGATCAGAAAGTGGCCACCCAAAGTTGGATTGCTCACTTTCAGTTGCATCCGTTCATTGTTTAGCCCAACCCAGCATCATCAGAGGAATTTGCCGCCCTGACAGGGAGCCCATCACCGACAGCCACGAGGGAACCGCATGGTCGCTACGGTGCGTTCGGGAGCCAAGTTCAACATCCGAAATTCGGAACGCCACCGAAATGTCGATGGGATCTTTGACCTTGACACACTCTACAGTGGTTTACTAGTATTTACTAGTAGATCAGAACGGTGCATAACGGTGCATATGATATAAATCGATACCCAGATAAATAATCATAGATAGTCATAGACAATCATAGATAATCAGAATCATGGATAACTGGATAACTATAAATGATCATAGATAGTCATAGATACATGACATTTCCAATGAATGTGGCTTGTGCTTTTTTAAAACCACCGTGCCTAGCGGCCCGCGTTTTGCACGATGCTCCAAGGCGCCCCATCACCACACGCGAGGCCAATCCGGTGCGCCATCGTCCAGGCGCAGCCTGGTTCGAACCAGGGTGAACTTAACCCCCCATAAGTTGGGATATAACCCCTATAACATCCTATAACTATGGTCACTATGGTGATATATCCACTAAGAAACATCTTATAAAAACTGGAACTGCACTTCCAAGTAGTGTCCTGGGAAAGTTGGTTGGCCAATTTGGTTGACTTTTGACTAGCGCAGATAATAGTGAGGGTGCCGTTCAGTGACTTCTGTAGTTTTTGTCTTCTCTTGTGGATGTCTTGTCAGACTGAAAGCATGTTTTATGTTTTGGCAGAGTCGAGGCACTTACAAAGAATATCGAAAGATAGAATCAAAGAACTGGAAACGGATGTGGACTGTGTTGAACTCTTCGTTGACCAGCCAGAAACATGTCTTTGTTCCCTTGGAACAACAGCTCCTCGACAATTTTTCGGTGTTCCGAACGTCACCGGTTCCCGCCTCTGTCATCGGAGGAGGAACCTCTCCGGCTGGAAGGAGGCCAGTGGCGTAGATCCGCCAGCACTCAAGTCCTGCATGCGATGTGTGTAGAATCTATTCAACTTATTCTGAATATCCAAAATCCAAAAATCCAAAAATCCAAAATCTTCAGCTACAGCTACCCCTAAAATCCAAAAAGAAGACACGAGGCCTTCACCTGTTCTGCGCGGCTCACGCTCCGCGGATGCCTCAAGGAATGTGGCTCTGCACTTTGACACTGCGCGTTAGGCTTACCTCACATGTCCGCAGAGTCATATTATGTATGACTGTATCATGTGATATGTGATTAGGTGAAAAACCATACGATTATTTGTAATTATCATATAGAACATAAACAAAATAGAAGAACATGGTAATATGACGTAATGCATTCACATGCGGAAGGTGAAGCACCTGTGGGATACTATTACATTTGATCTCCAATTACATAGTACAAAATGCACTACAATTGCTGTACATTTAGTAATAAAGTGAACTCCAGGTCAAAGGATACATGAATGTCATAAAAGAATATGTAGGCAAATCACGGACAGACCCTCTGATCGTGGGATGGCTGGTGTTCGTCATGTAACATGCCATTGATGGGTCGAAGATATCTAAATCACACTCAGTCCCTGGATTGAACTTGGAGTATGGGACTGTTTCCTAAGTCATGTGGGGGTTTCCTAAGGGGTATCCCAAATCATCCAATAAGACTAGACCATGACTTCGTAGTGAAACCCATGGTGACTGGGGTACCACCAATCCGAAAGCCCCTTTGTGGATTGCCTATAGAGGTGCTAGGCTGCTAGTCTCTTCAGACATTTTCAAGGCTGAACCTGTGCCGAGTGCCGGGACCGGGAACGAGGCGCTGGGGGCATTTCTTGGACCCATCTCCAGCGATTCTTATAGCATGTTACGACGCATGTTGTAATGACGGTTGACATTCCGTGAATTTTAGGGCAACAAAAATAGCTGACTTTTGCTGATTACATTGATAGTTTTTTGTTTTTTGGGAGTGTACTGAAGGCTTGGTATACTTAGGTTCACTTGCACTTCGAATCCCGGACATCGAAATTGAACTGTAACATACTATGAAAGATGCCACCTCATGTTTGAAGTATTTGCTACGCAAGTACATGTAGGTGGGTATACGATGGTTAATATGACTTGTGTTTATCCACTGAGTGCGTGTTTGTGTGTTTATGTGTGTGGGAGGGTAGCTTACACTGACACCTATGTACACATTAATGTTGATGGGTACACATGATTGTGCAAGTATATATTGTAATATTATATGTATATATGTATATATACCTAAATATTCATATATGTGTATATATATATATATTATAAAGAATTGTCCACACATAATGACATAGTGATGACTTTTTCCAGACGATCAGCTGCAGTTGCGCCGTGTCCATTTTCACATTCCTTTCGGCTCAAGTTCCCAGCAGCTGGAGAAACGGCGTATTGATGGTGGCATCTGTTCGATGGGGCTGTTGCCATCGGTTCGCAATACGAGGTGTGACATGGGCCAGCTTGCGAAGATTTTTTCAGCAAAAGCAATACAAAGCCAGGAAGGATTGTGTTTCAAATCCCGAAAGATCATGAATATTTGCATTGGAAATTCATGGAAATTGTAGATTAGGCCCCTGGGGTATTTCAATCCGGGGCTGGATTGGAGGGTTTTGGACCATGCGTCCAAGTTCATGGACTGAGTGCAGAGATTCCCATAGATTGTGGTTTGGCCTGGATTTGAATATCGAGAGTACTACATTGAGGTTTTTACAGAAAGGTTTACCCTCTGGTAAACTAACATAGCTATGGAAGATCACCAATTTTCATGGGAACATCCACGAACTTTCTATCGCAATTTTCAAGTTCGCAAACTGTTAGTTTACCAGAGGGTATTTCTTCCAGGATTTCGGCCACATTCCATCCTGATTTGGGATGATTGAGCTCAGGCCTCTCAGGGGCATCTACCACCAAGGCCTTGCGTTTGGAGGTGGCAAAACTCACTTCCAGTCCTAGTGCCTCGTAGAAAAGCAGAGATTCCCGTGAATGTGAAACGATCCTGTACCTCCTGGTAACCTCTTGCACATCTATGGAAAATCACCATTTCAATAGGGAGATCATTACGAAGTTTATTTGAAGCAAATTTTGCAAGATTTTGCATGACGATCTCAAATTCCTGAAATGTACATATGAGATGAGAAGATTAGACAAAGATGGGATGATGATGCTATTGGATCGATTCGCATTCCATTTTTTCTCATTCAAAGATAGATCAAGACGGAATGATGATCCCAGAGGAGGAAAATAGAATGGGTTGAAACCCCCAAACGGATCAAGTATTGGGAAAAGGCCAGACAAACAGATATTATATCATGGATACAGCGGATAACCCAAAATTCCCCGGTCCCTGGGTCTAACATGTGGAACTATGCAGATATGGCGATATGGATAGGAATCCAGTGTTCATGCGTTGGCTTCTTGCTTCGCAGGCAGAAGATACTAAGTATGTCTCAGTACGTTTGGATCAACTCAACAATGTGATGTTTGACTTGCTGCAGTCATGAAGGAAAATGGAGAGGTATTTGAGTTCTGATATATATGTGTGCATCAGGTCTGGAAGGCTAGGGTTTGCACTTATCATTTCTTTACCACGTGTTATTTTGGCTCAAGTGCCTTGATCCAAAATAGCAC
>BGPT01000342.1:20803-42476 GCA_003297045.1 Symbiodinium sp. clade C Y103 | reverse complement strand
GGCCAGAACGCTTCGGGGGTCGGTGGTTGAGGTGGTGCATCTGGGAGTTGACCCAGCCATGCCAGTCTTGCAATTCGAAGACTTGCCACCCTTTAGGAGTCTGCCACGCTTTGGGCAGCCTTGGGCCAGATGTCAAGCGACTCACGGTGGATACCCGTTTCCATTTGTTGGCCCTTAGAAACGCAGAGCTGTTTTTGCCCAGCCTGTTTTCTTCCGTGTGGAGGGACCACACGCGTTGGAGCGCTCCCATGGCTGCGATGCTAGGTTTTCCCCTCTGGTTGCCCAGAGGCCGGTGCAGGGATTGGCCATTGCTGGCCTCAGCCCGGATCATGGCGCAGCAGTTCTGCCTTGGAAGGCCTTTTGGCGTGAAGGGATCACGCTGGCCGGGTGGTACTACTATACCCTGGCGATTACATTGGCCTGACTGGGACATAGAGAATGTCTGGCCGGGACGGGGACAGAGTGACTGTCCGGCGTCAGTGTTGGCCCAGTTGGGGTTGGTGCTGGCGGCCGGCGCTGTTGCCAGTAGCCAATGGCGCAACACTCTTCAAGCAGCTGGCGATGCCACTTTGTGGGACCCGAATCAGGCCATCGAACGTGCCTCAGAGGACCGAGCTGCAGAAGTTCGGCGCAACTTTGGGCTCACGGACGATGCCGCTCTGGCGCATGCTTTCGAGTCCTACGCTGATGCCGTGGCGACTGGTGGCCACGCTCTGGCAGAACAATGGGTCCAAGCTTGCTCCCAGGCTGCGGATTCACTTTTGGCTGAAGGGGCTCAGGTGGTGGAGGCTTTCCACTCTGTCCAGGCAGCGAAAGCGGCTCGCGAACAATCCAAGCAGGCGGCTTTGCAGTCAGGGCGGCCGTCCATGCCTCGGGCAATCAATGGTAAGCTGATGACACGGTTTATGAGGAGTGGCGAGGCTCTGTGCAGTTTATTTCAGACAAATTCCTGCACAGCAGCTTACTGTCCGGACCTTCACAAATGCGCTATACTTATCCAGTCAGGCCGTGCTTGCGGAGGCAGGCATCCAGCATGTGAATGTTGGGCCAGCAAAGCCCGTAGGGTTGATGGGGAGCGTATCAGCCCTCGCATTCCGGCACCCTCCTCAGAGGGGTCGCCCCTACAGGCGGAACCTGTCCCAGGCATGGCGAGTTCCTTTTCTTCTGCATCTGATGTGCAGGTGAGGACCTCCAGAACGAGTCAGATGGCCTTGCAGAAAGACCAACCTGCCTCAAAGCCTTGCGGAGCCACAGAAAATGGTAAGCAGGCTCCAGTGACGCCACCCAAAGCTGCTCCCACCTACCCATCTGGGGCCACAGCCCGCAAGGGACCGGCTCAGCGAGCGGAGCCCACCCAGCCCCAAGCAGCCTCCGAAGAAGAAGGCGAAGGCAGGTGAAGCAGCGGCGTCCTCAGGGAGCGACCCTGTGGCCAAGGCGGCGTGCCCACAAGCAAGGCGAGACTAGGCCTCTTGCCCTGAAGGATCCCTACATCACTTTGGATCAGTACGAAGCCTTTGCATGGTCCTTACCTTTCTGTTTTGGGTGCCGAGACCTCGCAACTGCCAGCTTTTTGCTGTGAAGATCTGCTTTGTCTTTCAGGACCTACGAATCAGCGAGATTCTTCGGCTCTCTTTACAGATAGTCGGTATGCCAGCCGGGCTGTGCATCTGATGCTTGCGTGGTAAAAACAGGAGGCTGCTGGCAGCTCACTTGCCCACAACTGCCCTCGTTGATGTTGATGTTTGTGACGGGTCTTCAATTCTTTTTGATTCGTTTGCTCAGTTTAGTTTCATTTTTGCACCCCACCTTCATTCACATCGCATGCAGTCACATTCACATGAGTGTCATGTGTCACTGGTCTGCAGCGTCAGGTGCCGGGAGTGACCCGGTACAGGTGGGGTCTGGAGAGGAATGGAATGGGCAGGGCGCCCTCCCGGCATGTCATTCAGGCCAGGAGATTTCTTGTGCCCTTATGATCATTGTCGTTTTCCTCCGATATTTTTCGCTTCTTTCTCATTTGATGGGAGGTTTCCCATCCGATAGGGCTTTGACTGAGGGTACGGTCCACAGCCGTGGCAGGAGGCACACCCATACCAATTGATGGTAGAAGGTTATACCCTGCATGTTTGGGCTTGAGTCATGGCCTACGCAACACGGTTTTTGCCCAACTTTCATCGGGCTTCCCTAAAGAGCGTCTTCGGAAGCTCGGGGAGCACCTCACTTAGCCAAGGTAGTCGTGAACGCTTTGGTCTTGCAGTTTTTGTTATTTTCCCCCTAAAATAAATAGCCTTGTCTTTAACTCTGCACCCCACCAGGCATTCGCACAGCACACAGCAGGTGCCGGGAGTGACCCGGTGCAGGTGGGGCCTGGAGAGGACAGAAGCGGGCAAGAAGCCCTGCGACATGTCATTCTTGGCCAGGAGGTTTCTGGCGCCTTTGTTTTTCTACTTTTAATTTTACGTCCCCATGGCTGCCAGGGGTGGCCTGGCTGCATGAGGCGATGTGGTTTGCATGGAGTTTCCCTGCAAACCAAGTGCAGATCCATGTTTTAGTTGGATCAGTGTCAGTGTGTCTGACAGGGTTTGTATGGATTTTTCCTGCAGACCGGGGGCCGATCCATGTTTTCGTTGGATCCATGTCCGTGACTGAGGGTCCAGTCCACAGCCGTGGTAGGGGGCATACCCATGCCAGGTGATGGCATAGGGTTATACCCTACAGGTTTGTGCCATGNATCCATGTCCGTGACTGAGGGTCCAGTCCACAGCCGTGGTAGGGGGCATACCCATGCCAGGTGATGGCATAGGGTTATACCCTACAGGTTTGTGCCATGCAACCTGGTGTGTAACACCTTTTCCTTCCGGAGAGTGTCTTCGGAATGAGTAAGGATGGGTGAGGACAGGTGGTCCTTCGACATGCCATTTTTGGCCAGGAGGTTTCCCGAGCCATTTATGACTTTGTCGCACCCTCCTTCTGACGATTTTTCTACTTTCANCAGGTGGTCCTTCGACATGCCATTTTTGGCCAGGAGGTTTCCCGAGCCATTTATGACTTTGTCGCACCCTCCTTCTGACGATTTTTCTACTTTCAATTTTCCGTCCCCATGGCTGCCAGGGGTGGCCTGGCTGCATGGGGCGATGTGGTTTGCGTGGAGTTTCCCTGCAAACCAAGTGCAGATCCATGNCGATCCATGTTTTAGTTGGATCCATGTCCGTGACTGAGGGTCCAGTCCACAGCCGTGGTAGGGGGCATGCCCATGCCAGGGATGGCATAGGGTTATACCTTACATGTTTGTGCCATGTCTCATGGCCGAGGCAACATGGTGTGTAACACCTTTTCCTTCCGGAGAGTGTCTTCGGAATGAGGAAGGATGGGGTATGACAGGTGGTCCTTCGACATGCCATTTTTGGCCAGGAGGTTTCCTGAGCCATTTATGACTTTGTCGCATCCTCCTTCTGACGATTTTTCTACTTTCAATTTAGGTGCCGGGCATGACCCGGTGCAGGTGGGGATGTTTGGGAGGATGGAGTGGGCCAGGTGCTCATACGGCATAGGCTGTGGTGGGACTAGCCCAGCTGATGTGTCGTTCCTCACAATTTTCTGTTTCTCTTTGATTGGGCAGGGCCCGTCATTGGGGACAAGCTGAAAGGACAGCTGTCATTTCATGTAGGGGGCATACCCATACCAAGTTTGGTCGGGGGTTATACCCTACTTCAGCCTAGTTGTGCCATGAGTTCATGGTTCAAGCAACATGGCTTTCGCTCCTATTTTGTCAGGCTCCCCCGAAGAGTGACTTCGGAAGTTGGGAGAGCAATTCACTCTTGACAGAGTGGTCGTCGATGCCCTGATCAAAGAGAAAATTCAGGACCTTGAGGAATTTCGTTTCTTTTTCGATTGTGAGACTAAGGTTGAGAAATGGATGTCTAAACTTAGCCTCGGTGAAGAAGCCAACATTCAGGCAGCACGAGTCNTTCGTTTCTTTTTCGATTGTGAGACTAAGGTTGAGAAATGGATGTCTAAACTTAGCCTCGGTGAAGAAGCCAACATTCAGGCAGCACGAGTCCGGCGTGTTTGGAAGGCCGTGACTTTGTACTACAGGAACTTTGAAACGGATAGGTCGAAGGTATCGGCCACGGATCTTGACTCCCTGCTGGATGACTCTGAGCTTAAGACTCACAAGCAAAACTTCTGGGTCCGCTACAAGCTCCGCTTCCCCACCGAGCAGTATCCAAGTGATGCCACAGTCTCTAGAGTGACTAGAGAGCTGGACAAGCGCATGCTGTGTGTCACCTCTGTTTGGAAGGTCAAGAGCCTCTAATGGCAACTTATGACCACCAATAAGAAGCGCAAGTTGGGTGAAGGACTTTTCACCGAGGAGCCGGAGCTGGAGGAGCCAGGGCCCAAGGATGTGGACCACTACCTCGACAGGTTGCATACCCTNGAAGCGCAAGTTGGGTGAAGGACTTTTCACCGAGGAGCCGGAGCTGGAGGAGCCAGGGCCCAAGGATGTGGACCACTACCTCGACAGGTTGCATACCCTCATGCTTGCCTATGCCCTGGCAGGATCATCCAGACTTTCCGGTGCCCCTCCAGCTAAGGATGAAGATGTTATGGGATCCGACACCACGCAATTCGTCGGGGCCCCGTTGGACATCCTCCTCAAGTACCACTCTCGTGCCAAACGAGTTGTCATGCAATTGGCACCGGGTAAACGCCTCAGTTGGCTGCAGACTAAAGACCCCGAAGAGAGATCCGAATGGGTGTCGAAGTACCGGGAGTCGACCCGGACACTTGGCGCCATAGTCAAAGAGACCTACGAGGCGCGAGACGCCCACTGGGTAGTGGTTGCTAGCACAGAGATGCCCAGCGCTGTGGCGCCCGCGGCGCAAAGCAATGCGCCAGACAGCGCAGGCTCCCACTTCCAGCTGGGCCAGNGAAGCGCAAGTTGGGTGAAGGACTTTTCACCGAGGAGCCGGAGCTGGAGGAGCCAGGGCCCAAGGATGTGGACCACTACCTCGACAGGTTGCATACCCTGATGCTTGCCTATGCCCTGGCGGGATCATCCAGACTTTCCGGTGCCCCTCCAGCTAAGGATGAAGATGTTCTGGGATCCGACACCACGCAATTCGTCGGGGCCCCGTTGGACATCCTCCTCAAGTACCACTCTCGTGCCAAACGAGTTGTCATGCAATTGGCACCAGGTAAACGCCTCAGTTGGCTGCAGACTAAAGACCTCGAAGAGAGATCCGAATGGGTGTCGAAGTACCGGGAGTCGACCCGGACACTTGGCGCCATAGTCAAGGAGACCTACGAGGCGCGAGTGGGTAGTGGTTGCTAGCACAGAGATGCCCAGCGCTGTGGCGCCCGCGGCGCAAAGCAATGCGCCAGACAGCGCAGGCTCCCACTTCCAGCTGGGCCAGNTGGGTAGTGGTTGCTAGCACAGAGATGCCCAGCGCTGTGGCGCCCGCGGCGCAAAGCAATGCGCCAGACAGCGCAGGCTCCCACTTCCAGCTGGGCCAGAAGGTGAACGGCAAGGTGGTGGCCAAGACCATGCGGGATGGCACAGCTCTCTGCCCAGCCTTCCAACAGGGCAATTGCAAGCACAAAGGTGCTTCCTGTCCCACAGGGGCCCACAAGTGTGGCGTGGTGACCAAGGGGCAGCGTATCTGCAACGCCGCCAGTCATGGTGCTTCAAATTGCAGCACCAAAGTGCGGGCCTGATTGGGCCCTGCAGGCCTAGGGGAGGAGCCTTTAGGGAGTCACCCTTTTCCCCCTTTGCCACCTCCAGGTGGAAGTGATCCGCCTCTTTTTGCTGACCTGATGTGTGGCCCTAATGCGCCGCTGTCGCAAGCCTTCCTCTTTTGTGGATGGCGCACTATGCAGGTTGATTGGCTTTTGGATCCTATCCATGATTTGGCCGATCCTGCCCGCCAGGCCAGCTTGGGGCCCCAGTTGGATGAATGCGACTTTGTTGCAGCAGCTCTGGACTGCTCAACCAAGTCCAGAGCTCGGGAGATACCCAGGGTTTTTGAAGACGGGCGGAAAGCCCCAGGCCCCCTGCGGAGTGACCGCTATCCTGAGGGTCTGCCAAACCTGTCCAGCAAAGACCAGCGCCGAGTTGACACCGACAACCAAGCCTGTGCTTGGGTTCTTCCCCAGTTGCAGAAAGCCGCAGATGAGAACAGAGGGGCGCTGAGGGAGAACCCTGCCAGGGGCCTGCACTGGGAGTTGCCCCTGGTAAAGGCTATGATGGCTTCTGGACGTTGGTTTGATACAGATTATTCAGCATGGGTTTTCAATTCGGCAAGGGCCAAATCACAACGTTTGCGCCACAGCATCCAGGAGATTGCAGACTGGACAAACTTGCAATGTCATCACATCCATGCAGAAGATGAGTGGACCCCGTTCACACATGAAGGTGTTCGTGTTTATCCTTTCAAGGAAGAGGCCGGATACTCTGCATGTCTGGCCTTTAGCATTGCAGTGGCCGCTTCCTGGTGGGCAGTGCGTACAGGGCGAGCTGCTCTGGCGGTGCCACGAATGCCCCCCACCGAAGCAGTGGGTCGAAGAGCCCATTGGCTCGATTTTGACCCTCGCAGCATGCGCCAGTGGGCCTTAGCCCCTTTGGCCATATCTTTGGGCCTTTTGCCTTTGGACGCCGCTGAAGCAGCCAGAGTTCCACGCAGAAGCAGAGTGACTGCCGTGCTGCGAGATGGAGTTCTGCCACCTGAGGCCATTTATGTGGGCCAGGGCCATTACAGCCACAGGATTCCGAAGACCAAGTGGGCTTCTCCTTTCACCCCGGGCCACAATGTCTCCCTGGACGAGTGGCTCCCCAAGTATGTGGAGTGGGTCTCCTGCAACTTGTGAGGCGCCTTGCCTGAGTTGGAGGGCAAGCTGCTGGTCTGCGACTGCCAGCATGACGGCGAGTGTGAAGCCGATTTGCTGGCAGGCATGGTTTTTGATGCCTTGAAGCCAGAGTCTGACCCTCTGCGCAAGGTTGTGCTCACACCTCGGAGAGCTGCTCCGACTCGCAGAGTGCGTCTGGCAGCCCAAGGCGTAGCCAGCTTAGCGCTTCCCAAGCCAGTCTGGAGCGTTGCACAAGAGGAAGTGATCCTCGCTTTTCGCAAGCTTTTCCCTGAAGATTGGTTCCTTGGATTTCGTTTCCCCATGATTGAGGATATTATCAACACGCCTGTCTTTCTTGGCTGTGTGGGATGGAGGGCCGACAGAGGGCTCTCTTGGGATGGCCCCTTGGCCCCTCTTGAAGCCCCACCACGTTTTCGCCTTCGGCAGAGGCATGCGGAAGGGCAACAAGCCGGCGCCTTGAGCCACAAAGCAGCGCTTCCTCCTTTGCTTTCATTTGGTCTTGATATGGAGGAGCACTTTCATCAAGCTGTGGATTTGCTGCAGTGTCCAACTCCGCTGGAGATGCCTCCTTTGTTGGATGAAGACCTCGGCTATGCAGCAGCCTGCAGCAGCAAAGACACGCAACAGTTAGTGAAGTTTCGCAAGTTGGCGGTTGGCCTTCTCCCTGAACTCAAACAGCGCTGGCAAGGAGTGACCTTGCACTTGCGCCAATTTCAGCCAGGGCCTGTCCAAGTGGTGACAGCCCACAGGGACATAGGTTTGGTCGCACTCTTCATAGTGATGTTGTCGTGGCCGGACGTGACCTACCCTTTTGGGCTGCTTGAAGGGCTTCCAGCAGTTGGCTATGCCCCCAACTATGGCATCTTCCCCCAGCAGCATGCGGAGCGCCTCAGCTTTGACGATGTTCTGGATGGTTGGGAGAGCCATAATGCGCAGATTTTGTCCGGGCTGAGGCCAGGCAAGGATGATGTCTTTGCCCTGACCCAATCCGAGAAAGACGCCGACAAAGGTTTCTGCACAGCGCCGATGAAGTGGGCCGCCTTGCTGCGAGCAGTGAAGGACAAGCCTTTCAGGCTGATCCCCCGCCACGTCATCACCCAGGCCTCAGGGAAGCAGAGGGTCATTGATGATGCTGCGCGAGGTGGGCAGTCTGAACGTTCCCACGACGCAAACAAATTGGTCTTGTGCCCTCCCCTGCGTCCTGCTCAGCATGTGGCGCTGGTCGCCCAAGAATTGTCAGCAGCGGAGTGGACCGCCTTGCTGGCTGTTGATTCTTGGCAAGGAGCTGGAGAAGACTGGCCAGACGCCTACCGGCAGAGCCCGATTTCACCTGCGGAGGCCTTGGGCTGCGTCGTTTGTTTTTGGCACCACGAATGGGAAGAGCCGGCATTTCAGCTTTACAGCTCTTTGCTCTTTGGGTTGCCATTGGCAGTCACCAGCTTCAACCGCTACTTGAAGTTGATCGAGGCATGTGGTAGGCGTCTCCTTAGCGTTTTGGTCAGTATGTATTTTGATGATGCTCACATCACTTCTTGGAAATCTGAAGGACCTTCGGCCCCATGGGCCTTCAGTCAGCTGAACATCCTTCTTGGTACCCCCTTTGCAGAGGACAAACGCCAAGTCTGTGCTCCATCAGGTACCTTTTTGGGTTTGGACCACAATTTTGAGACGGTGAACACAACAAACAGCGTCACTTTTTGGGCCCGAGAGCGCCTCCAAGAAAAAGTTTGCAGCATGCTCGATGAAGCAGAAGATCAGCAGAGGTTCACGCCCGCACAAGCTTCGAAACTTTATGGGGTTTTGAATTTCCTGGAAAATGGCATGTTTGGCAGAGTAGGATGCGGAGGTCTCCATTCGATCAAAAATCATCAGTATGGGCGGAGCTACCGCTTGTCCCCAAAACTGAAGCAATCTTTTGAGTTGATTCGTACAGTCCTTGCCTGCCAACCCAAACGACATTTCTGGCTGACTCACAAAAGATGGCCACGAGTGGTAGCAGCCTCAGATGCTGCCTTGGATGTTCCNTCGTACAGTCCTTGCCTGCCAACCCAAACGACATTTCTGGCTGACTCACAAAAGATGGCCACGAGTGGTAGCAGCCTCAGATGCTGCCTTGGATGTTCCCCGAGCAGGATCAGGAGGCTACCTGATTCTTTGGGGTCCACCTGCCACCAGACACAGAGAGGCCTTTGTTGCCCTTCTCCCTGAAGAACTTTACGATTGGTTTTCACCAGGCACTCAGAAGATTGCGCAATTAGAGATGTTGATGATCGCTCATGCGCTGATCAAAAGAGCTCATATGTTTCGACGCCGCCGAGGATACTGGTTCATTGATAATGTGGCGAGTTTGATGTGTNGAGATGTTGATGATCGCTCATGCGCTGATCAAAAGAGCTCATATGTTTCGACGCCGCCGAGGATACTGGTTCATTGATAATGTGGCGAGTTTGATGTGTCTGGTCAGAGGACATAGCGATTCAGCTGACTTGGAGCGCATTTCGCACTTCATTCACATTGTGCTCTTCGCACTGGAGTCAGTTTTGTTCTGGGAATATATACCATCAAAATCCAACTGAGCTGATCCCATTTCCAGATTAGGAGAATCAGACCCATGGCACGTTCAACATGCCTTTGTTCGTTTTGAATCGGAGCTACCGATCTTTCTCCTGGATCTTCCTTTCCTGGCGGCAGTCAAGGTAGTCNAACATGCCTTTGTTCGTTTTGAATCGGAGCTACCGATCTTTCTCCTGGATCTTCCTTTCCTGGCGGCAGTCAAGGTAGTCCAATTTTTGTAGTGCTTTGGGAGTTCCTAGTGCCTTGGGTGCAGATCCATGTTTTAGTTGGATCGATGCCAGTGTGTCTGGCATGCATCCAGATGCGGAGCGACCCATCTTAGGCTGGCCAGGCTGGAATGTCCAGCTTCCCAAAGCAAAACCTGTGGTTACAGGTTCCGAACCTCGACTGGCCGATGAAAGGAAAAAGAAGGGGAGCTGATCTAGTAGCCTTGTGGTGGTAATAGAAGTGTGTGTGTGTGCATCAGGTCTGGAAGGCTAGGGTTTGCACTTATCATTTCTTTACCACGTGTTATTTTGGCTCAAGTGCCTTGATCCAAAATAGCACTGTTTTTNCATCAGGTCTGGAAGGCTAGGGTTTGCACTTATCATTTCTTTACCACGTGTTATTTTGGCTCAAGTGCCTTGATCCAAAATAGCACTGTTTTTATTTTCCCCCCCTTTTTTATTTAACCCACCCTGAAACGAGGCAGGACTAGTTGCCTTTCCCCGTTCCTTGAAGGGTCCGCTGGACCTGGGGTTCTGCGCGAGTGAGCGCTCTGGTCAGCTGCCTCAGGGGGACCCCATCATCACCAGGGGTGACCTGGTGGTTTGGGGTTGAGGAGGTTTGTATGGGGGTGTCCCTACAAACCGGGTGCAGATCCATGTTTCGGTTGGATCGATGCCAGTGTGTCTGGCATGCATCCAGATGGGGAGCGACCCATCTTAGGCTGTCCAGGCTGGAATGTCCAGCTTCCCAAAGCAAAACCTGTGGTTACAGGTTCCGAACCTCGACTGGCCGATGAAAGGAAAAAGAAGGGGAGCTGATCTAGTNCCCAAAGCAAAACCTGTGGTTACAGGTTCCGAACCTCGACTGGCCGATGAAAGGAAAAAGAAGGGGAGCTGATCTAGTAGCCTTGTGGTGGTAATAGAAATGTATATATATATATATATATATGTATATTTATTGTGGCAGATTCATGGGATTCGACTGGCTATCCCGTTGGGTGTCATGTCAACCCATGGTCACCTGAGCGAAGGTAGAGAGGAAGTGAAAAGCGTCTTGCTGCGCGACTCTCCAAATCTGCTGTTTCGCTTCCTCACCGTCTCTCAAATTACCCGCACGTTGGACGAAGAGAAGCGAGCTGATGCGATCTGTGGCCAAGCGCTTGTCTGACTGATGAGTGGGGAGCGATGTTATTTGGACCCTACATCATACATCATCTGACTGGATGTTATTTGGGGATGCAAAGTCCAAGTTCTTTTCTGGTGGTTTTGAATGTTACACGACCATCCAGCCGGTTTTGGTAGTTCAAATGAGGGCGCCTCAGAGATACAAGACGTGGAATCACATCCTTTCATTTTTCACAACTTGGCCACTCCAATTTACTCTTTGATCTAGAATCTAGAGATTCCCACAATTTTGCAGGTGTCGTGCGAGTCTTCCAAACATCAGCTGATCATCCATGCTTTGGATTGAACAGAAGGCCAGCTCTGAGGGAGTTGCAATCCAGCTACTTTGCGGGTCCAAAGCAAGGTAGTACCTTCCAAGTTCTGCGAGAATGTGGAGTCAGGTCGCTTGACTCACCAGAATCCGTCACAGATCATAGATCAGTACAGGTGACAAGCACCATATAAAACAACCGCGGAAATGGACATGTCCACATTTTCTAGTGAGAACATCTTCTAGGTTCCGCTTTCATTGTTGGCTCAGGTAGGTGAGCGATTGTGTTGTGAAATGTCATCCAAATGGTAGCTGCTAATTTTTTTTAGCATCGTAGATACACCAATGCAAGCCCTTTGAATCACTAAGCATTGTGAGAGGTTGAGACAGTCACAGGGCAAGGTGCGCTTTTAAGCCAGAGTCCTAGTGTGTGTACCAACTATGGAAACAAAGGGAACAACTCAAACAGGCAAGTGGGAATTTTCGGGTGGATTCAAAGCTTAGTCAAGTGCAGTGAACAGGAGGAAGTGACTATGAATCAAACTCTATCAGCAACACTGTAGTTCGCATCAAAATTTCCGGAATTGTGGATGTTCGTCTCCAAACATGGTATCATAGATATTGATCCATCTCCAAGTATGTAAACAATCCTTGTTCCGGACTTGTGTGTTTCTTTTTTCAGTTCAATGGATGTTTCCATTTGCACCCCCCAACTGCAATCAGCAATGGCAAATGGTTTCTGCAAGACATCCAGGTATATGCTATCTTGAAAGCAAGCTGTAGGGCAAGGCAACATGCTGTTCATCCATGCATTACTACTTGTCTGCAAACAGGTTTCCACATGTTTCAGCAGTGCCACCTCCTCAATCAAAACCAATTCCAGAGATCTTCATAGTGTATTCAGATATAAAATGAATACAGACTGGGATTTCACATCATTCCCCAGTAAGAAATCAAATTACTGGAAAACATGTGCAGGTGCTAGTCATTCTGTTTAGGTGTTCAAAAGCCTCTGCAGTGCTGTGAATCTCACCAGGATTCGATGGAAAAACCTACGACTTTCCGTATCTAACTCTTTTGCCTATAAAGATGTTGGATGTTCATAGATTCTCATGGGTTTTCACGGTTTTTCATGGATGTTACCCATGTTTTGAGTCCGCAAATGTCATATCTCACGGCTCCACGCCTTGCTTCGCATGGTGCTTCGCTTGAGCGATGCAGAGGTTGGATGCGCCGCACTTCACCATGGCGATTTCGGCCTGTGCTCGATCCAGCTTGTGGAAGGATGCCCAATGGCTGCTGAAGAGTCGCCCGGTTCCAGTATTTCGATGTTCCAAACACCGAAAAAAGCTGTTGAAAAGGATTCAAGTGACAGATGACATTGAAATCCACTGAGACCCCCCAAAAAAATGGTCCGCATCGTTCACATCAGTGCAGAAACCGCTCATTAATGTTCCTGATTCATGTCATGTTATCTCTATAATATGAGAAACTTGCTCCGGTGGCAAGAGGACTTGTTGCATAGGCAAGTGGATCCGAATCTGAAGTTTTTCGCAGATATGGTACATTGGACCAAGTTGGAGTGTCTGAGTAGGCATATTGGGGAGGAAAGGATATTGGATCGTGGATAGAATTAATTCTGCTATGCACACAGGTACGATGTAATCGCGCTGGAGTAGAATAGCCCCCAGTTGAATTCTTGAGACTCAGTTCCCACCGGAGATGTTCTATGGATTCGATCTACAGTACATGATGGGTGTATTTGTTATCACTTTATACTACCTGCATCTGGAACACTGGAGGTATCCCGGAGGTCAACCTGGATCCAAACATTTTCAGCTACAGTGCGTCCATCAGTGCCTGTGAAAAGGCCTCTGAATGGCAGATGGCTCTGCGAGTTTTTCGACGCTTGTGTTTGAGATTGGCTCTTATCGGTGGGGACAACTTTCAAACTTTCGCCGCCAGTGCTTCTAGAGAACTCAATGCAGTTGAGTTCTATGAGTCTTTGAGAATCCTCTAGTTGGCGCCACCTTTTCCTTTGAATTCTTTTCTGCAAGGAAACAGGAATTGGCTTTCACAACTGACTGCACAGCCTGCATGTTATGAGCATTGATTCATCCAATCAGCCCCGCAAAGGAGAGATCTGTTCCGCTCATCTTCAACCGAATTTGCTGAGCTTCAGTTCAGCAATCAGTGCATGCGAAAAAGCTGGCGAATGGCAAAAGGCACTATACCTGCTTGAAGCAACTTCTCGTGCTCGAATCAGCCCAGATGTCATCATCCTCAGTGTCGCATGGTACTCTGTTGGTCGGTTTTCTGTTGGTCGAATCAGCACAGGTTCGACTTCTGTCGCAGCAGTTCTGTTTCATTTTGCATGAGAATGTTGGGGCACAGCATCAAATTGGGCATACGTAAGTGAGGGTTTCTATGAGTGGGGTTACCCCCAAATCATCCAGGATTGTTTTTTGGATTCTCCATGAAAAAAAACCATCCATATGCCAGGTTTGATTCAACTGAGGCAGCCATTAGTTCCTGTGAAAAGAGTGGTGAGTGGCAAAGAGCCCTACAGCTGCTGTCCACGATGCCTGATGTTCAGATTCATCCCAACAAGGTCCGGTGGCCAGTAGAGGAGAGGAAGATTTCGTCAGATGTTGGCCTCAAATATATACATGATCCAGGAATAGCAATCTGAACTGATGGGTATGTGAGATTCTGTGATGAGATTAACGCAATTTAAAGCATCTTGAATCATCCAGTAAACCTCCAGCAAAATCAGTAGGGATCAATGCAGACCTGGGAAACCCGGGATGAGGTGAGCTATAGCGCATCGATCAGCGTTTGCCAAAAGGCCGGAGGAATCAGTGCAGATTGATCTGTCGCTACGGATACATGTTTTTTCCTATGTTTAGATAATGAAGATCAACATTCATAATTTGATTTTATCTATGTTTTTAAACCTATGTAAATATATTCAAGATTTGATCTTACCAGTAGTTGATGCACATCAATAGCACATACTTCCACGCGCGTCTGTGCATGGAGACATGATTTCGTCGACCAATGAAATTGGATGTAGATAGCTACAACGTTTTGGATGACACACCCTGAAGGCTTGGCAGTGGCAGTGGGCTTTACATCTTTTGCAGCTGATGCCTGCAGCAAAAGTCCCTCCCAATGAGGTGAGTTTTACTGCAGCCATCAGTGCATGTGAGAAAGCTGAGTGACTGGGTGTGACGTCAGCGTATTTGGTGATTTGATCATGGGTGGACAGAAGCACACGTTTGAACTGATCTAGGTTGTACATCGTTGTTTGTCCTATGAAAAACGAAAAGATGTGAGAGGCAGATATAGACTAGAGTGCATATGACGTGGCATAGTGTAGACGTGCGTGTATATAGGTACACAATACTGAGATGTGTGTGTGTGTGTTTTTGCACCATACATACAGTTTGTGTATGTGCAAACTGAATGCACAAATTCACAGCTACACAGCTACACTACTTTGGACTGGACGTTTCAATAGCATTCAGCGCCTACTCAGAAGTCCTCAGAGAGGGCTATTGGAAGGCAGTCACAGAACAGGGATGTTGCCTGATTTAGCGGCCTAAGGCCTTACCACGACCAGGCAAGTACAATCACTGAAGCATTGCATTGTTTCTGTGGAATTGATATGGCAAGCAAAAGAGGATGGGAAATGGATCGGTTAGCACATATGCAGTTTACTTAACCTCACATTCACATGTCCTCTTCCCACTGGTTTGTCCACAGGATTCCATGAGTGTTCAACACCCTGTTGGTTGATGATTATAGGGGGTTAGCTGGAGGTGAAAACCAGGGTTTCGTGTTGATGTTCTATTCAAGCCAACCATCGAATGCCATCACCAGGCAATGGCATTGGGCTTTGGAGCTTCTTTCCACTATGTCTCGCCGCCAGCTGCGCATGGACGTCTTCTCCTGTAGCGCTGCCATCAGCTGCTGCGAGAAGGGATCCCAGTGGTCCAAGGCGCGCAGCTGAGCGACTGACCGGACGTGTCGGTGGAGATATTCTTTTTCATAGACAGGGCTGGTGCTGGCGATGAAGATGAAAAAGAAGCCATGTTAAAAAAAAGCACAAAAACAATATTGAAACAATATGAAACAATTATGTAAATTGATTCCCTCTGTTTGCAGCAAATAGAGGCCATTCGTAAAGGGTTTTGTTTTGTGGCTGTGTGGAACGCACTTGATGCAGCTGCTTTGCGAAATGCATCGATCCCTCAGCATTGGACAGTGGTGACATGGCTACGGTCTAGCATTCTCGTGCTCTCCAGCCACCCCTGCTGCGTTCAGGCGTTGTACCTCTTGCGTTCGATGCCACATAGGCAGGTAGCACCAAACTTGATCAGCTACACTGCAGCAATCAGCGCATGTGCGCAAGTCCAACATTGGAAGTTTGCCATGCAGTTCTTTGAAGAAATGGTCAACAGGGAGATATGTCCTGACAATATTTGTCGCAATCTCTTGCTTGACAGCATTTCCAATCAGAAGGAAGCTTATGCACTTTTCAAGTCCTTAAACGTGGATGGCTAGTGCGATTGTCTCGCCGCCAAAGTCACCATACTATGCCACACCCTTGTGGTAGGCCAAGTTTCTGGCCTCCATCGGTTTATTTAACTTACTTAACTGTTTGACCAGAAGCAGGACTTCAAGTGAACAACGTCAAGAAAAGTTTGAAGATGTTTGAAGCGGTTTGAACATATTGCAAAAGGATGCCCGTCGTCCTGGCGTTGCCAGTAGGGCATTGCTCTAAACTGTGGGAGTGCCACAGAGGTGGTGCAGACTGTGAGGAAATGAGCTGCAGATCCATGATTCATGCCATTGGGAATAAAATGGGAATGCATCAAAAGCATTCAAAAGCTATGAAATACCGAAATACCATATTTGGCGGGATTGAACTGATTGAACAATAAAACCCAGCTGTTTTGTTGAGAAAACCAAGGGGGCCAGGTGAACTGAGCCACACCCTGATGGGAATGGCATTTGGAGAAGTCATTGGCCCGTCATGCTGGAGGGTCCAGCGGCACCGGGTGGTGCATGACAAAAAAAGCAGCTCTTGGTGCTGTCAATGGGGGGCTCGTTTTGTCCGACATGCAGTGAGTCTTTGCGATGAAAATTGGGCAGGCCTTACTATCTGCCTTCATCGTTGAAAGGTCTGAAACCTTCAACATCCGTTTCTACACTTCTACTGTCCCTTTTTGTTGCCTTACTGTGGCATGTTTGGGCTTTTCAGACTCAAACCACTACACTGGCATAATATTTCAACTATATAGTGTTTTGCTTCTGAATGGTTTCAAGACTTTGAACCCTGTGCTGCAAGCCAGTTCCATCTAAGATCCGTTGTTAGATCCCACAAAGCGTCCTCGTAGTGTACATCAATCATCAAGCTGATTTCCATAGCTCACCCGAGATTCTATGAAGCCAAGTCTGAACTGAAACCAGAGCTATGGACGGTTGTTTTTTTTCTGCTTCCGTGATGCAAAACAAGTTACGTTTCCAATCCACGTTTCAGGGGCGAGGCGGAAGTCACGGAAGCCACCTGCCTCCAGGTGGGGGGGTCCGGTGGAGTCGATGGTTCAGGGAATCAATTGGCGACTGGCGATTGGTCATTGGAAAATCTCAGAGCTATTCTTTGGAACTGAAGCATTTGTCGGAGATAGCTATGCGTCACGACTAGTTCCCTTTAATTAGTCACTAATGTGGGTAAAACAATAATAAACCACCTATATTTTGATGGTTTATACCACCTATTTATGGTGATTTGGGGGATGGTTTATTATTGTTTTACCAACATTAATAAGATAACCATCCAAATTCAACTTCCCCAGCAGTTCAGCAAGTGCCCTTGAGGCGGTGTCGGCGGTGGCCGTCGGCCAAGCCCTGCATCAGAACGAAGGTGGACCGAGTGGTTTTCACAGCGGCCGCCGTGGGGAATTGCACATGGGACCATTTGGAGTGGGGGTGTTGAATATTTGGAGGATATGATTTAAACATGATTGTATGATATTATATGGAATGTATAGTGCATATGCGCGGTGTAGACACTTTTTTGAGTGCGTATATGTAAGTACACGTATATACAGTGTGTGTGTGTAGATTTGAATAGTATGCAAAAAAGAAGTAGGCACATACACTTCTTGCTTCCAGGATGTTGTAGATGATGTTTTCGTATTGATAGCTGGGCCGGTTACCAGGCCCAAAGTGGCTCCAGTTGTGGCTGCCCGTGCTACATCAAGAGGAGCAACCAGCGGCTCAGCTGAATGGTCTGGCTGGATCTGCAGAAATTTGGTCTGGCTGGTCACCACCTAGTAGATAATGGTATATATGCATCATATTACACATATAATGTCACATATGTACCTCCAGGTACATAGGTGCATATGTGCGTACATACGTACACTCATACATACATACACGCATACACTTACATACTGTGACACATACACATTATACATACACAAAATAACATATATCCACAAATGCATGCATGCATGCATGCATGCTGCATAATTACATGCTGCATGCTGCATGCTGCATGCTGCATGCTTCCATCCATCCATACATACATTGGATTTACATTCGCTGGTGTTGAGATAGGAGGGGGGAGGGGGTTGGAGGGGTAGGAAGAGGGGAGGAGGAAGGAGGATGGGGGGGAGGGGGGAGGGGGGACCCTTGGGACGCCAGGACCTATAAGTGGCAAACTCTCGGATATACACACAATCACATGCGCATAGATCATCAAATGCATCATATATTTCATGCACATAGACGCGTACATATACACATCTACACAAATGCATAGATTTTTATACCCAGAAAGTATCTATCACAACTTTAGGTGGCTTTACACCCTAGTTGCAAACCATTGACATAATATTGGGACCATTCCACTAAAATCTCACAATACTTGTATTGTCAATACCTTGTGCTGTCGGAAATCCAATCCATCACCAGTCACTCAATTCCCCAACTCACTCCCATGCTGTTTGGATCAGTAGATGGCCACTACGGAGCAACGAAGTTTCACTGAAAGGAAGGATGTCAGCAGCATGAGAAATGGTTGATTCATCTGAAAAGTCATCTTGATGGGCACCTGCTACCGATAAATCTATATCGTTTTTTTTTGTTCACAGGCTTCTTAACTTCCAGGACTGCAGAAGTTGCAGGTTTGATTTTGCAGGACACCTGGGAAGGGTAAGTTCACACGCTTACCATGCTTTCAATGCTTTGGGAAAACTCTCTGGTCATTAAACATGGCTGGAAAATCTCATATTTCTAGATGATTTTTCCATCTATACACCTCCATTTAGTTCCGGGATTTCCCAGCAAACCACGATGACACCGGTGACCAGTGCCGCCTTGAGGTGCTGAACGACCAGTGAGGTGCGCCCGATCGTTTATATTCACAGACATATATATATATATATGTATAATTATATATATATACATATTTATGGGTAAATTATAACGACCTCACTCCGACTTCACTGCAATGATGGTTAGTATAGGGAATCATCCCCAAATGGCCTGAAAATAAGGCTTGTGAATAAGTATAACTTACCCAGATGTCTATGTCTATAGATCATATATCTAAATGTTTATGTCGATATCTGTACAACTATATGTATGTAGAAGAAACATGTGCGAATCCACAAAAAACACATCTAACATGATATATAAACGACACATCTTCACGCCTTATCATTGTTTTTGCATGATTCCCAAACGCTCACGAAGTCACGGAGTGGTCACGATAGTAAACAGAGATGTGGTGCAGCTCCAGCCCACACTGCTGACACCAGGTTTTCTGATTCTGCTGATTTTTTTCCACATTTTTCCACTTACCATTTACCATAGTTACTCATACTTACACTATTCTTATATATAGTTATGTTTACCTACTATATACTTGCCATATACTCACCATAACGGCAGGCTTCGCTCCCTCAGGCCAAGCTGGGCTGCGCCCTTGCAAGAGCTCGTTCACGCGCAGGTGTGGTTCCCTGAATGGCACAGACATGCAGGAAATCCGTGGTTCATCTGTGCTTGGAAGTGCTGATATACATAATGTGCCATATTTTTTTGAGATTCAGTTGTGTGCTTGGAAAAATCAGTGCAGTTCCTCTGTGTGTGGATGTATGTTTGTCTGTGTGTATGTATGAATGTATGCGTGTATGTATGCATGTTTACGTATGTTCTTGTATGTAATGTCGTATCATGTAATGTCAGGTAATTGTAAATGCAATGTATATAGTGGCATGTCATGTAATGGAAAATGTAATGCAATGAAATGTGATGTAGTGTCATATTTTGTTATGTAATGTGGAATTGTTTATGGTTGCAGTGTCTTGCTATATATTATTATATATATATATATATTCATGCTAATGTGTCATGTCTGTCTGTAAACATGTATGCCTGCTCACGTGTATGTAGGCGCATCTATCCGTTTGTATGGGTACGTAACCATTGAATGGCATGTCATGTTGTGTAGCGTACTGTCGTGTAGTGAGAGTGTAGTTTATTACAGTGCATGTGTGTAGGTAGACATGTATGCAATCATGCATGAAACATGCATGCGAGTGTGTAATACGTATGCCTTTTCATGTCCTGTACCATAGTGCAGTGTATTGTACAGCCTTGCACCCTATGTGTACCGCATTGTATTTTATCGTGTTCTAACATCATATATCGTCTTGTGTTGTGATGCATGTTTATTCTATTCTTTTTATTGTGAAATAGTGAATCGTAAAGGATTGGATTGTGGTACGTAGTGTATAGCTCGAATGCATTTTTTGTTTGTTTGTAGTGAGGCATGTATTGTAATATGTATTGTAGCATGTATTGATGCATGTATTTAAGATGTATTGTAGTATGTTTTGATGCAGGTATTGTAGCATGTATTGTTGCTGTACTATGTATTGTGTAGTGTATTGTTTTGTATCGTAGCATGTATTGTGGCAAGTGCCATACTATAATATGGCTGTAGGTGTAGTATGCATGGTATTGTTTTGTATTATTTTATAGTTTGGTTTTGAGTGTATTGTGCTGTATTGTGCTTTATTGCTTTATTACTTTATTACTTTATTGCTTTATTGCTTTATTGCTTTGTGTTGAGTCGTTTTGTTGTGTATTGTGCTGCATTGTACTTGATTCTGTTTTATTTTGTGCTTTATGTGCAGGTGTGTTGTATTGAGGCTTGTTAAGGTGTTATTTCTACGTTTGTTGTGTATGTTTTCTTTGTAAGATTATCATTTGTGTGTTGAATGAACTGAACTCTATGGACTTGCTGTGTTCTTCGTTTAGTGTGTGTTTTTTTTGGTATCGTGTGCATGCGCACTATTGTTTTATTCGTATTGTGTTGGAAGCTATGTATTGTATGTAATGCATGTATCGTATTGGATGCTATTCGTTTAGCATGTGGTGAATTTTATTCTTCAACACATCGGTGCTTGTGGGGTTTCAATCTCGGTCAAAACCGGCACGTCACGTTGGGTTGGAAAGGTGGGTTCAGCTGCATGGTTTTGCAGTGCATTCTATGCTGCGTATTTTGTTGTATACCTCGTTTGTAGGTACTATCATAAATGCCATGTAATTATTGTTGTGATAGTATGTATTGATATGTATTGTACATTATTGTACGTATTGTCCCTGAGATGTTCGATTGTGTTTTGGCCTGCTCAAGTGGCTTTCTCTCACTCAGGCTCTAGCAATTTTTTAACAATCATCTGGGATTGAGTTTCAGAGGAGTTCATTGAAAACTTCCAAACTGATGACGAATCTTGTGCATGTTGACCCTGGATGTAATCATGTCCTTATTCCAGACGAACTAAAAGGTCATCAGGCATCGGTTCGAGGCCATTCTACACACCGTTGGCCGGGTGTGGGGCGCATTGTGCGAGGGCCTTCCATTGTGCAAGGATGCTTTGGGCTTTTGGCCAACCTACTGNGGCCGGGTGTGGGGCGCATTGTGCGAGGGCCTTCCATTGTGCAAGGATGCTTTGGGCTTTTGGCCAACCTACTGGATGCTTAGTAGATGACAGCGAGACAATGCGCTAACGTGCTCGTTGGGCTCAGAGTACCTGTGAGGGTAAATGGGCCGGGTTCGGTTTGTCCATTGTATGCAAGGACGTATACATGCATCTGGACACCTTACCCACAAGGTCCATCCCTTAGGCCTCGCGAGTGGGGTAGGAGGAGGCCACCCAAAGTGCAATGACCATACAAGAGGTATCAAGAGGGATAGCTTTTCCAGTGGCATCCAGCGGCCCATGGCCAATGTTAGTCGAAGGAACTAGGTAGAACAGGTAGAAAATGGTAGAAATATGACGAACATGATACACATGATGAAATATGTAATAAATATGGACATACATTTTCAAAATTATGCTGACTTACCATGATTTACGCCCACAATTATTGCACCCCACAAACTGGACGGCAATGCAGAAGATCGAGAATCTAGTAACAGAGAAGAGAGCAATCGCTTGAGTTGTCTTGTTCCTGCGGTCCGTGAGGGGTATTGCAATTGCATTTTGGAGTTGCATGTTGGAGC
>BGPT01000341.1:315848-351790 GCA_003297045.1 Symbiodinium sp. clade C Y103 | reverse complement strand
AGCACCTGGCTTAGTCAACTTGGAGATTTCCTCAGCCAACTCCACCACAGCAACTTGGAGATTGTCTGCACGGAGGGAAAGGGCAGCTAACTGTCCCTGGAGGCTTTGAATCATCTGGATCCCCCCCCGTACAGATCACCAAATCAGCAAGTACGCAACGATGACAGGCACAGCGGAAGGGCTATGGCAAAAACAACCCGCACCGCTAGCAAGCTACCTTAAGCTTTTATGCACTTGAGAGTGAAAGAGCCACGCAGTCACAATCAGTGATACTTGTCATATCTCTGTCTGTGTGTCTGTGTGTGTAGAGTAGACGGGGGTTGTAAACTTATTGTAACCCAATTCATAACTTACAACTCGTTCGACTTAAAATCCCCAGTACACTAATCCCCATTAAATTCGCCATCAAATCCCCCAAAAAAAACTTACAACTGATTTTATTGGAAATTCCATGGAGTTCCCAAAATCCCCATGAAATTCCCGTTGACATGCCCAAAGGCTGTAGTTCCTCCAGGTGCAGCTTCTGCAGCTCGGCGGACTTGGCACGTTGCTGCTGCAGCGACGCCTCCCAAGTGGCCTGGCCCGGTGGACTTCCCCAAACCTGTGGGAAACATTGGGAAAATGGGATGAAAAATGGGATGAACATGCTAAAACTTGGAGGATTGGATGAAAAGTGGACGGTTCTTTGCATTCCAATGACTTCGACTGGCAGGGAAAAGGTGAGTTTGTCGACTATTATGGGCCCAATTATGGGAAAATGTTAGATCGCTTCCGTGGGAAACTGAAATGATAATGGGGATAAATGGGATAATCATCATCATGAGATGGAAATGCATGGCAAGTACTGGAAAGAAATGGGATGAAGACAATGGGAAGAAATTGGAAAATCAAAAGTTGGAGGACAATTTCAATGGGAAACTAGAATGGAATTCACGATGGAAAAAATGAGATACAGTAGTTTGTACAGTTATAGCCCTAGATTGCGGAATCATCAACACAATGAAGTTTTGGGGTATCAGCTTTTCAAGGAAAAAGCAAATGAGCCGAAAAAATGTAAAGTGTGCAAAATGCATGGTTTCACCAGGGGGGGACCCAAAACAATGCCATAAGACGGCCAAAATGGCAGGCATAGAAACTTTGTGGCTGGTTGACTCTAGCATATGGGTGTGAACTGTGACCAGCCTCAAACCGTGAAATATGATGGAAGATGTTTCGGAACCGAACCATCACTCGGTCTTGCTGGTGATACCATCTTATATATTCTTATATTGCTACATTAGTTTGGTGAGCTTCCCATTTACGGATGCTTGTGTCTGGTGGTCCAACCTGGTACTGGAAAATCTAAATCTACAAATGTGAATTTCCAAGTGCAATGGATAGAAAAAGAAACTGATCTGGGGCAGTCGTTTCATTTCAACACCTTCATTTGGGCCGCCAGTGCGACACCCATAATGCAGGCCTGCTGCTTGGCCACACACTCTGCTGCAAGCGCATCGATCTGGCCACGCCAACGGAGCACACACAACCCTCAAAAGCATCAAAATATATCAAAAGCAGAGGGAGGAAAAAAAAAACATCAAACTATATATCAAAAAATCCCTTCAAGAATTTTCCACAGAGCCTCTCTCTCTGTGGTCCCGGCTTCTGAAGACACCAAGGAACGGTGTGCCCCGGTGTCCAGTTTCTAGTCCTCCACGCCGCTGCGGGCCTGGGACTGGGCCTGTTTCATCGCAGAGACTTCCTGCTCGACTTTCTGGAAGAGACTTGGCAGAAAGTGCCTCCCACGGACACCATTTCATGCGACTCAGGTGCCGGAGCGCCTAATGGTCATCATTGGCGTAGAACTTATGATCCCAAGCCCTATGCTAGTGGAAAACCCCAGTTGTTTGGAAACATGTTGATGAGTATAACCAAGTGTAAGTTTTTAACTCCAAGGTTCTATCCTCAAGCCTCCCATCCGCAGCCTCTGAATGTCCAAGTCATCTGGATCCGGAAAGGCCAACTCCTTGAGGTAGGTCTTGGCATCCGGCACCAGCGTGGAGAGGTGTTCCCTTGCGATGTTCACCGCCTGGATCCTCAGAGCGGCCGCCGAGTGAATAGCCGGACCAGAAAGATGACGTAGTGGTGATATAACATGATATACATATATATATATATGCATATATGTATATATATATACACATATGTATATATATATACACATATATATATATATATGTATAACTGACAAGAGAAAACGTGAATCCCAAACATTCCATCTTGGTCTGGGGTACCCCCAGTGCTTTCGAAATGACTGACGAAAAGTAAAGAGACCGCAGGGACATGGAACCATCATGGACCCTCCACAGAGCGTCGAGGTGCTTCAGCCGGAGTCGCGCATCTTTCTCCTTCTGTGCCCTTGCCTTGGTCAAGACCAGCTCCTTCTCATGCCATCGCACCCATTCCTGGCCATCGGCAGGCAGAGCCTCTGAAACAAGTAATGCCCCTGAACTTTCAAACCAACCCAAATGGAAACCATATGGCTTGTACAATCTCAATCTGGGGGTTCCCTCTCCTCCTCCACCTGCTCTCTCCATGCAGCAGGGTATGCCCGCTGCCTCGCATCCCGGCCCAACAATGGCTGAAAATCGATACCCACATGTTTAATAGGGACTTTAGCTATCTTTAGCTACTCGCAGCTATAACGCTATAATTCATAAATGGCCCTTGTTCCATTGCAGGCATACCGGCACGTATTAACATGGATCAACCAATAATCAATAAGACTGAGATAGAATCACCACGGCGTATTGAGGTTCCAATCACGAAAGGGGGATGAAACATGATGAAACAGATTTCTGCCCTGACTACTGGCTACAGTTAATATCGCGTGCCCGCCTCTCATACCACGCACTCTTGAACTGGCTCATTGCGGCAAGTTCATGCTCTTCCTCTACTTCCTCAGGGCACACATGAAGAGTTGGCTGGAAGGCATGTTGTGTTCCCAAAAATTCACGAAGGCACATCATCCAATCAACCAAGCGACTAAAGTCGCCAAGACATGTTCCAGGATTAGACATCTATTTTTTTTCCACAAATGAAATCGCTCACAAAATGGTATATCTACTGTGTATATGTATGTGTACATGCCAGCACCAAATGAAAAAGAAAACCTGCAATTTTCCGTTGGAAGGTTCCATGATGGACTGCTCCAAGGTCTTCATTACCTCAAGAAACTTGACGGTCAAAGGGCTTTAGCGGCTTTAGCGGCTTTAGCGAAGTAGGGTACCAGTTGTTGACCACAACTTCGTACAGAATTTTGCATGGTGCACGTGCTCCTCGATCTAGTCATACCTGTTTTTGAGAAGATTTGTAATACAGTATTCAGATATGTCATAGTCTCATAGTCATTCGCAGTCCACGATGGGCTTTGGATGCAGCTGGTTGAAAATGACAAGACGCCAAAACGTCCAAGATGGGTTCGACCTCGCGATCAAAGTCAAAGAGCTCACCGTCCTTTCTGCATTCTGCAGGACGACGATACGCTTGAGGTACGGATGCCGTCGATTCCCCATATTCACCATCGTTTACCAAAGCTCAATCACGGTTCCATCAATGATGGTTGATATGGAATCATCCCAAACAATGGCTTGTTCCAGATGTGAGAATTATGGGTATTTTTTTCCATCGAGTTTTTGGCCACTGATCCATGGGGCCACAACTGGGACAGTCCTCCACCTGGGTGCAAGCATCAATTCCAGTCCTGCAGGTCATCTGCCAGATGGGTGATATCACCTCTGAATGGGTCATTCCATGCAATTCCTGCTTTGAAAGCCAGGTTTCTCACCAACATTGTCACCAACAAACAACCGCGTAAAATTCTCATGTGGGGATGGATCAAAAGCTATTTTACCATATTTGCGGGGGATGAACATCTACAAATCCCAGCTATTTTGGTGTGAACGGAAGGGCTTTATGAAGTACAGTATATTTTCCTATGTTCCCTAAATTCGTAGGTCTTCCTGAAACATTTCAGCAGTCCTTTGGGGCTGATACTGTTCCTGCGGTGGCTCTGGAAGGAACTCATCGGTCTGCGACTCCATCACTTCCATCTGCACCACCAGGAAGTCCCGCATTTGGGTGACCATTCTATTGGGGTGATTATTTCATGACTATACTATAACCGGTGGGTGGTCTCACCCCCCTCAAAAGAATTCATCATTGCGGATCATGGATTTTAGGTAGCATTGAAAATAAACATACTCTGAAACTACCACCCAGATAGAATGGTTATGGTTACACCCCTAACGTGGCGCACGGGACCCAAGAATTGCCATAGAGGAAAATCCTCTTTAAGACCCCATTTTTCCGGGTCTGGGTATATAAAATTCAGAGGGGATTTAGGATGCTTGTTACGTAGCATGTCTATACAAAATGAGTAGGAAGCCGCCTAACTCGGGTGCCCTTGCCCTGTGTGGTGTAGTTGGGTTGAACGGTCGTTATAGACCAACTGCTGATGCTGGTCATGCAAGAAGATGTGGATGCAAGTATGCAAGTGTGAATCGTGACGAAATTGGCGACTTGTGGAAATAACTCAAAAGGAGAGCGATTGAAAACTCAGGCTAGTCTGGTCCAACATTTCTTTGCTCCGAATCTTGACCATCAGTAAAATGTAAGCGTGTATACATGTGCATGTATTCATACATGCCTGAGTTTGTAAAATTCACCATATATAAAAATATATCAAGAATCAAGATCATCATTTCCCCCATGGAGATGGTGATGGAATTGCCATAAAAATTGACGAAACCCAGCTGCTTTTCATGAATGAGCGCGCATATGAGTACAAATTAGTCGACTTGAGCAGATATGAGCTACACAGACCTTCCCGAACCATTTGATGGTAAGCGACAAAAAGTGAAGATATGTGAATGCATGCCTGCTACACAGACTTATTCTCGCCTCTGTATGTATCTATGTACCTATATGTATGTATGCATCTATGTACGCATCTGTGCATGCATCTCTAGGTGTGTGTATGTATCTCTAAGAATCTATGTTTTCTGTATGTATCTTCATGTCTATATCTGTATTCATCTGTATGTACGCAACTACATAGAAGTTCAAACAGAGACGTAGATATGACTAAAGATAGTGCGTATGAATGTATCTACCTACACGTGTGTGTGTGTGTGAAAATGGCACCTGCGGAGGCTGCTCATTGGCCACCAGGTGCTTGGTAAGATCTACCGCCACACGCTCATGCTCGGGCAAGGGCATGTCGAAGATGGAGGGCTCCTGGGACCCCTGCGACCCTGGGATGATGTCCAGATTCCTATAGTGGTTCCTGGTGTGGCTCCCCTGAAAAGCTCAGTTTTTTGGCCCAAAAAACCTGCAGAATTTCAGAAAGAGTTGAAAATGACTATTTTCCAAGCTTGTAGGACTTGTAGGGTTCATGAGTCACTGGAAAAGATGTGGAAGACTTGTAGTTCCCAAAGTTTTCTGTTGCCATAAAGTTCCCTCCACCTTCTCTTGAGGATCAAAATCATTTCAACATCAAATCAGAGTTTTGTTGTCACAAAACCAAAGCACCCCCTAGTTCACATCAAGAATATATACTTGGACTAAAAAAACTAAAAAAAACTAAAATAGCTTTCATGTGCATGTTGATCTTCCCATTTAAATGGTCCCATATGGTGGCATGATTCATTCCCAAACCGTCAGAGGCTCCTTGGTTTTCCGCTTCCTGGGAACCTTCTTCTCAGCTTGCTGCTTCTGCGCGGTTTCGATGGCCTGGAGGAGCTGTGAACTGGGTTCTTTCCAGGGCTGAAACCAGGCAATTCGCATTCGAAAAAAAAAAAATATAATGGAAAAATGGTACATGGTCTACAGCATAAGTATAAACAAAAGATACCACAAAAATGAATCCACCCCCTTTTTTGGTGGTCAACCTTTCTATCTATTTTGGGGATCCCTAGATGCTTTTGATTTGCTTCTGTGCAGGTGCCCATGGCATTCCATGGCTCTGTGGATGCCCTGATGTGCAAGCCTCAGCCAGAATTACCAGCACCATTTTCGAAAGAAAACATGACATTCCACCGCTTCTAGCCAAGTCCCCCTGAACAAATTGATCCAACTAAAAAATTACAGAGAGTTCATCCAAAGACCAGGCATGGCAAAATTGTTAGACCACTCATTTCTTGGGAAATCTTCGCCATCCAACTACCACACGCCTCTTTGATAGCATTCTGGGTGTACATGCTGTAGGTGTTGCCCCGATGCACTCGCTTGTCCCATGAGATGCACGTCTCCTTGACCTGAATGTTGGGCTGTCGATAAACAAAAAAAATGACCCATCGCCAGCCCCAAGCAACAACTGCATTCAAACAAATGATCATAATTCATCATACCTATGTCAAAGTATATTAACTCCATATGAGTTAGTGATGTGGCACACCTTCATATATCATGTCACATACATCTCGACCATTTCTGCTTGACCCACGGCCCCCTGCCACCTCCCAGGGTTCCCAGTTGGCAAGGGACGTTTCGGTATAGGCCTGGCTCCACATCTCCGGGCTCTCGGTACTTCTTCCGTGTCACGGCTTTGGGCGCCGAGCTGAAGGAATAGGTGGAAGATGTCTGTCCCGCCGCCATGGCTGATGAACGCCTTGGCGGCGCCCGAGGGAATCCATTCGGGATTTTTGGAAATTCACTTGTTTTTTGGCCATATTAAATTCTGAAGACATTTATTATGCCGTTTTTTGTTGTGATTATCATAGCCAAATGCTTGGTACATGCTGGGCTTTGGGGGCACCAGAAACACTCCGAGGTGCAGTCCACGGCTCCGCCAAGTTTGTAAGCGACACGCTGACAGGGAACCTCCACGTGTTTGGTCCCAATGTGGTAAACCAAATGCTAAATCGACCATTTGGGAGATGGTCTGGGGTCGAGAACCGTTTCCGGGGACGAGACTTGAATCGTCATCAAAGCAACTGTATCACCCACCTGCCCGTGCGCCACAATGGTCCCGAGAAGGGCCCTCTTGGCCCGACGGAGCCACACTTGTTACCGAGCCAGGCAGGGTTGCATCGGAGGAAACAAATCTGAATTTCATAGCTAAAAGGTCACACAAACCGTTTGCACTCTCCCATCATAAATGTTGGCTTTGGCAAAGAATCATAACCTGTTCTCACGAATTCGTGCTATTTTCCCAAGCTGTGATCCTTCATGAGTGAACTGTCGGTCCGACGGAAACAAGCCGCCCTTGTTTGACTGGGACGCTGGTGGATTCATAAATAGCAGCCGCTTTGTGCTGCCGCAAGAGGCTGTGTACAAAGGAGTCAGCCGGAGATGCTTCAGTCAAGGTCACCTGCTGAATTCCTATACCACAAAGTTTGAAAGGGCCAACTACCCAGCAGACTCCAAATTCTCTGCAGAATATCTGAGTCCACGCACTATCAAACTGTTGGAATGACGATTTGTGCATCCTCCACAACTGGTGCATACATAAAAACAAACATCTTCAGGGAAGCTGCTTGCCCCTGTGAACTGACCAGTAGTTGGTTTCACTACCTTGACAGGACAAAACTTCAGGATACGATAGCTCCTGGGGCCCATGTCAGGAGGCGATCTGACCCCTCATTGGCTCAGAAAGGATTGCTAAAGATCCTCAGATAGCGGTCGATTTAGATGACCTCCAAGTGTTCCAACCCCAAGAGATTCCTGGGGCGAAAAAAGAGAAAGAAACCAACCACAAACCCAAACTCTCCCAAATGAAACTCGGAATGCTCACATGAAGCCTCGCTTTCCAGCTCCCCATGAACCCATGGCAAATAGATGCCCAGCTCAAGGCCACCCTGGCGCAACAACTCAATGTACGCAACGAGGCTGTCATGGGTTTGGGGCTGTCATTGGGCTCAAGAATATGGTCAAAGTAAATGTCCAAAATTGGCCAACCTGCTCTTCATTGAGGCCCTTTTGACCTCAGGTTGTCTTTCGCTTTGCGTTTTTGGACCGCACTTTGGCCTCGGCTCACCGGTAAGCCAGTGATTCCAAAGCATCAAAATTGCAAAACCGATGTGGAAGCCGACAACAGCTCACAATCAACTCATAATTGTCACAAGAAGTTGATAATTCGTCATGTAATGACGTGGATGAACATTGGTGAATTTTGCGCAACGCTAACCAAGAAACGCATGTCCTCTTCATGCACCCATCTTCACAAACTTTCCGACAGCATGGCGACGAACCCGGCCACGGGCAACAAGTTTGCAACACTCATCCACGCAGTTTGATAAATAACAGCGCACCATGGTGCCGCACAACGTCATGATAAACTGAAACTACATGGTTGCCACGTAATGCCGCCAGTTTCAAGCGAAAATGAAATGCTGGTTTTTTGGCCAATGTCAAATGGAAAGCATCATGATTGGCAGATTCTATTTGGAAAACTGTTGTTTGAGTTCTTGTTTGCTTTAATGGAATGCGTCGCTACATGTTCATTTTTCATATAACCACTTTCTCATGAGGAACCACATTATACAAAGCAGGTGCAGCAGGATGAACTTGTCAGGGGCACGAACATGTCCAAAACATGAGACCGTAGTCCAATCGTAGCAAACCACTATCCACACACACGTCCGGTTAGCTGTGTCACTTGCCTGCTTCCAGCAAACCATGCCTGCCGTGGCCACGTGCATACATTGAACAGGCCGGTATAAATAGATAAAGCGACATCATGGGGACAGATAGTAAAACCAATCAAACCATACACAGTACAGATCAGATAGGTTTACTGTCGAACATTGTAGCTGCATGTCCCAAACACAATGGGAATCAAACAGTGGGAAATATAAACTAATGGATTGCATCGAGTAATTATTCTTGCTTTTGGACAAAACCTTTTGACACCGGAAATTGGAAATCAGAGTTACAAAAATATAGTGTTTGACCGTGTCCGGAGCCTTTAAGATCCACAAAGAGTGGTTCGTAGCAAATTCCCAGCCACAATCCCATTTTCCAAGGCACAACCCCTCTTCAATTCGGTGGAATCCGTCTGGTGGTTACCACGCTCTCGTTTTTTAACGACGCCCAAAGGCAGCTGGGGGACCTTTTGTGATTGAGGACCATTACACATATCCTCATCACACTCACCATCACCATCCCCATATTCATCCTCATCGTCGTCCTTGTCCCCATCCCCATCCCCATCCTCATCCTCATCCTCATCTTCATCTTCATCCTCATCCTCATCCTCATCATGATCATCATCGTTGTCATCATCATCATCATCATCATCATCATCATCATCATCATCATCCTCCTCATCCCATCCTCCTCATCACCATCATCATCGTCATCATCATCATCATCATCCTCATCCCATCATCATCATCCAATTTTCATCATCATCGTCATTATCATCATCATCACCATCATCATCATCGTCATCACCATCATCATCATCCAAGTATCATCACCATCATCACATCACCATCATCATCATCATCATCATTACCATCATGATCATTGTCATCACCATCATCATCATCCAATTATCGTCACCATCATCACATCACCATCATCATCATCGTCATTATCATCATCCCCATCCTCATCCTCATCCTCATCCTCGTTCTCCTCATCATCATCATCATCATCATCATCACCATCACTGACCATCACCATCATCATCATCATCATCATCATCATTAAAATGAAATCTGTTCCCCCCACAAAGCAAAACACATGCGCCAAACTGAAGTTATTTTGTACGCGCATCTTGAGCCAAATTGGTTTTGGCATATGAAAGGTGTTGACCCGGGAAGGAAGGGACTATACATGTCATAATTCTGGGTGATCAACACGCCATAATTTGGAAGTCCCTCCTTTTCGTGAACTGCGCAAGGTCAAACACCAAGGCTACATTCTAACGAAAGCTGGCCAGGCGTACGGTCGGATGAAATTCCTGCGGAAGGCTTAAAACTCAGGCGGACGATTGCTGTGCGTGCGCCTAATGGATGCTGAATTACCGATGCATGAAATCGAGAACGGATGCAATTTGGGGCGGCGCTGTCGCAGCCAAACCCCCCTACGCACGAGTGAAAGGCTAAGGAAAAACAGTGAAGTTCCAAAGAAGTCCACGGAAATCGTAAGGCAAAAATGCATTGGATTGAACGGCGAATGAAGCTGGCCAAGCACAGTTTCCTTGAAACTTTGGGCAATAGATGGACGTAGTTACATCCACTTTGGCTTGAACAACAGGCCCACATTAGTTTGGATTGTTGGGGACCAACCTTGATATGGCAAAATCCAAGGGCTTCATAACTGGGAAGTGGAGAGCTCGCAATACAAGCCACTGAGTGAAGCCGCTGCTTTAAAATCAAGTATATTAACGCTGAAACCGAATGTGACGGAGAGGGCAAAATGACAAATTCCTTCATGACTGAACTCCTTGGGACTGACCTAACACTGAAGTTGATTTAGGGCCAAACTGACGGACGCGTGCGAGAGCGGAAGGGCGAGAACGACTGCGGAATGAAAGGTGCTTAGGAGGTAAAGTCCAGTCCATGCAACCACTTAGGGTCAATATGCACGACAAAAGCTATGAATGACCAATGGTTGATTCGCATTTAGTGTTGACTGCAAAGTCCTTAGGACAAGCAGAAGCGCTTAGGTTTTGACGAGGCGGGTGAAAATCCAAACGCGGCCAAAAGGATCGGCAAAGCACAAAACTCCAATCCAACTAAGTTCGGAACAGCACAAATTTCATTGGACCGACCGGCAATTGGAAAAAACCAAACACTGAAAAACCAGAAGCTGAACGCATTTTACAAGAAAACCCAGAAGCAGTCAAGGAAAATTGGCTGGGTACAAAACTCCACTCCAAGTGAAGATCGGCATCGCACAAACTTCATGGGACCAACTGGCCTTTGGGAGATAGAATGTTTACCCCCTGGTCCACCAGGTGGTTGGCAGTGATTTGGATCCGCTCCATTGTGCTCAAAATGGCCCATGCTGTCATACTGAACAGGATCAACGCAGATCAGAAGCGCACAATCATGTGGTGGCTTAAAGGTGCTGCCAAAACCTAAACAGCAAATGCAAATATGAACGCAAACAGAAGCAACAACAATCAAAAACCAATACGGCTGATAACCAGTTAAATCGAAATCTGTTCCCCCCAAAACCAAACCACAAAACAAGACACACGCGCCAAACTGACGTCATTTTCTTGAGCCAAATTGGTTTTGGCAAATGAGAAATGTTGACGGGGAAAGGAAGGGTACCACGCATGTGATAATTATGAGTGATCAACACGCCATGACTTTTAAGTATCAACATCATCATCATTATCATCATCATCATCATCATCATCATCATCATCATCATCATCATCATCATCATCACCGTCGTCATCATCATCATCATCCTCATCATCATCATCATCATCAGCATCATCATCACCACATCATTAGCATCATCATCATCATCATCATCATCATCATCATCATGATCATCATGATCATCGTCATCATCATCATCATCATGATCACCATCATCACATCACCACCATCATCATCATCATCATCGTCGTCGTCATCATCATCATCGTCATCATCATCATCATCGTCGTCATCATCATCATCATCGTCATCATCATCATCATCATCATCATCATCATCATCATTATCATCATCGTCGTCGTCGTCATTATCATTATCATCATCGTCGTCGTCATTATCATTATCATCATCATCATCATCGTCCTCATCATTCTCATCATAATCATCATCGTCGTCATCATCATCATCATCATCATTATCATCCGCAGCAGCACCACCGTGGACTTCAATGCGCCTCGTGGCAACCGTTTCCTTTGGCCCATGGACTGCCATGGCCCAAGTGCGATTGCAACTGATGGACTTAAAACATGGCTTACTTACAAATTGAAACCCAAATTTGTACTCAAATCTAGGAGCTGCGCTGCATCAGACCAACATGCCACACGCACAGACACACATTACAGCTGCAACCACAAAAACGAAACAGCCTCGAAATTACAATGATGCCAATGTTTGATAACCAATATGTCCGCGTTCAATGTCAACAACCAGACATTTGTCAACAATTCAACGAGTAAGATTTTGGGACCACGCACCGCACAACAATTAAGCACTAAACGCTACGTAACACCAAGCATTGTGTCCACGGATCACGGTAGCCTGCTGTTTATTTCGCAAAGCTGAAACATTGAGATCTTCGTCAGCCCGCGTAATTTGATCATACCTTCCCACTACGTGATAAATCCGGACGTCAACTGAATAACATTCGAACTTGGATAGGGTTTGTCACGTTCATATGCTATGAATCTGTTTGGGAAATGCTGGCTAGTAAGTTGACAGTTTGGCGCGAGGCTGATATTCATGACCCCCAGCGTTGCATTAATCTTACTTGACGTACATTGCATGCGACAATGCAGGCGACATTTCTGATATTCTATTTGGCCTTTGATCTAACGATTGATTCGGCATTTGTGCTGGCACTCTTTACCCTATACCTTCACATTCAACTGGAATTTTCGTGCGCATTCCTTTTGAGATTCTACCCAGCACTCTATCGGGCACGTTGTCGGCATTCTATCCAGCATTTCTTCCAGCATCCTATTTGATATTGTTTCTAGCGTTTCTACTAGAAAGTGCGAATTTTGAACTGCGAATTTTCCACGCCCTTTCGGATACATTCTGACACCACCATGTCGGGCAATACAAAAAATCTAAAATGGATTGAAATGTTCATTTGGTTGATCTTGGATGTCCATAGCACGCAAATCGTAGCAACATATATTTTCTTCTACACACACACACACCTTTCTCCATTTTTCACAAGCCCGGGCCGCACTGGTTCCTTAGCATGTTGGATTGCAAGTTCATCGTGCAAATGCCTTGTTCGGCCGTCGAAAAACGCGTCATTACACAAACACAACACCGCCGCCAGCAACACTGGTAACACCACAACGCCTGCACCTCCTTGGACCTCGAATGAAGCACAGAAACAGTCGAGTGGCAACACCAAAGCACTTCACCATGTTTTGGACGATAGTTTCCAACAAGGACGGGAACATTGTTTGCACACAAGTGGGCGCTGAGGGACAACGATTCGATTTTGTCCCGGTCCAGGCAAAAAATATATTTATGAGATCGTGTCTGTTAAGCTGTTTTTCGTGTCTGGGCACCAGGTAGTGGACAAACCTTCACTACAGTCCGCTATCCGAATCTAAAAACAGAAGATCACTATCGATCCGCCTTTTTTGTCCCGAACGTTTTTCTGGTCCCGAGTTTGCTGTTCCGCTGTGTGTAGACTCGCCAAAATCCTGATGGGTTCCTAGAGCATGGCTGGCCCCTTAACGAAAGTTTGATTTTTAAAATGTAATGTTGATACCTGTCGCGCGAAAATTTGCAGGTGCAATTTGCAAGTGCTGATGTTTGCTGTAGGCCGCTAACCCTGGCCGCACGCCGTTTCCAGCCAATATTGGCTGCCAGCATGCTGCGTTGCCTGATTGCCTGGCCAATGTTGGCACCCCCGAACCCGGAACCTCAAGTTTGCAAGAGACTTACTTTTAAAAAAAATCGCACAATTCGGTCCGGTCCCACTGTGAGGGACTCAGCGTTATTCTACCAAACTCAAAGCCCATCAAGTTAAGGAAAGACTAGGGGACGAGGATGAGGATCACGCTCTTACCCAGCCACATTTTCCTAGAAAATATTCCCCCGAAACCGAAAACCCACAAACATGTCAGAACCAACTACGCAAGCACAGTAGCCAGGAGTCATGGACGGACCAGCTGATGAAACAAAGGATCGAAGTCACAACAACATCGGGTGTGCAGAGCTAATTGAAATGACCGTGGAGCACATCCTGCAGGATCACCGGGATCGCCCAAAACCAGCGACCTGCGTGTTCAAGAACGCCACAAATGAAACAAACAGAGGGGAAAAAACGAAAACGGCAATGCAGAACAAAAACCAAAGCCACCCAAACAAACAGTAAAAATCGGATCCTTTTACGTCAAATTGTCCATCTAAACATAAACATCCCCGTCTGTACTCCTACGTGGGGTACAGTCCTGGACAAAAACCGGGATAAAAATGTGACCCCTAACCTTTGAGGTAAGTTTTAAAGCTCTAAATTCCTGGCTCCTAACCTCTGANATGTGACCCCTAACCTTTGAGGTAAGTTTTAAAGCTCTAAATTCCTGGCTCCTAACCTCTGAAGCCGAAATCTGACTTCCAACCACCATTTTGAAAAATTTGTGCTAATTTCCTGGTGCCCAACATCCAACATCCAGTAAATTTATCCCTCTGATGTCCAAGTAAAAAAATGATTTCCTGGGTGCTTGCGTTGGTAACATGCCATATCTTCCCCCCCTTAATCTGATGCTGAAAAAAAATCATGATTACCCTCTAATCAGAATCATTCATGATTGATTTCCTCATGGCTTACATACACAGACTGATAGACCAACCCCCCGCAATCATAGCAGAAAGAAATTGATTTCCTGTCACTGTACGTCAGAAAGCTGTAAGGAAAATAACCCCGGACATTTTTTGGTATATTTTTTTCCTGGCGCCATACCACGCACATGACCGTCACGCACTTTCTGCCCGATTTTAAGTAAATAGTGGATATTAATAAATGTAGTGAACCTCCAGGAAAAAAACATGGTAGTACAGAGGGGGGTCATAAACGCCTTCAGCACATCAATCTCAACCACAAAAGTTTGACTTGGAAGACAAGATAGGAATCGCTGTTTTCCATTCGACGCTTCGGGATCTGACCTGTCGCAAAAAATCCGTCTTCCACAAGCCGCAATAAAAATTAGGCACTGGCCCGCTGTCACACCAAACCCTGCGAAGTTTCAGTTGCACCCATGCTTCAACAGGGGGAATTGGGGAGGGGAAATGTTTCCTGTCAGCCATGGTCCGATCACATATCTTTGTTCCCAATGCAACCTGCTGTGTTGTAATTTTGGGTTGCGCCGTTGGTTGCACAAAATGGCGGTCCTTTGCTTTGCGCTGCCCTGGTGCCAACTCCATTGCAGCAAAGTCCACAAGCAAGGCCGGCACACCCAAAAGTTGAACGTGTGAGCACAAATAGGCACGCCATGAAGACGGTTCTGCACTGCGTGAAGCACGATTACAATTTCGTGATTTTTTGGCAATACCTGGGGACAACCGAATTTTGAGGCGCGAGGCGACAGCGCGAACCGGCAGCCCAAGGAGATGGAGTTCGAGGTACTGGCGCCGAAACGCTTGTAATACAAACGATGAAAACAGCGGCGTCGGCGCAGGGATCGGCACTGCCGCAAGGGCCGCCAGGGCAGACGCACGCGGTGCTGCCGGCGCCGGGAAATCACCAAGCCCCCATAGGTTTCACAGCTCAAACCTATCCATGACTTTCTTTCATGCGTGCAGCGGACATGTTCTCCCAATTTTTCTTGAAGTCGTGAATACCACATGTGAATAACTTCATCAATACCTGGTAGTACCTGGCGGAAGGCCTCAGGCCGCAGAAGACCATTGCCACATCCAAATGTTTCAATTCATGTTTATATATTTTCCGGTGTGGAAATCCATAAAGAGCAAGTGAAAGGACATTTTCCAAGTACCTGACCCGTTGCCTCCAAGAAATCGTTGTTGCAAACTAACCAACGGTTCGCAAAGAATGACTTGGAACCAGCCTGCAAATCATGATTCAAATCGGAGGTGTGCCTAAGCAAAGAAATGGTTGCCGAAAGTATGCAACCCAACCACTTGTCGCAATCATCAAAATCGACGAAGCTCCGGGAATATCAAAATGTCACTCGAAAATCAGAATTTCGTAGGTGTCATATATTTTTTAAATATTTAGGTTTTCATTTCGAGTGTTATTTGGGGTTCCATGTACGGCTTAATGTAAGGTCCCATATAAAGTGTCATTCACGGTATCATGTACGGTTTCACGTCCGGTTTCTTTAGGGTGCCATTTTATGGTCAGTGATTTAATGGTAAACGTGGTGAATGTTTTGTATGATTTTGCTGTGGCCATTGGATTGGGCCATCGTTGTATTCATTGCATGGTACCATGTTTATTTATTAGCAAAATATATATACATGCAGGTTCATTAATGAGAGGATGGCGCCCCTACTTGGACGAAAATCAGCAACCTGCGCAATTTCATGCTGCAATTCAGCGACGGAGACGTCATCACACCGAAATGTCATTTGAAAACGTTGAGCATACCTTGTTGCACGCTGCTAGGTCAGGTGGATTCGTCCCGACGCCTCGCAGTAGTTTCCAACCATCCACTTTTTTTGTCTAACATGCGAGGGGCACGGAACATGGTTGTTGATGGGGGCGAGCGAAAACGGTTGAGTTTTCAAATTCACAAGCTACACAGACGAGAAATCAAATCTTGGAAAACATCACAGCTACAGCAAAAACTCGGGTCCGTTTCATGTTGGAAATGTTTGCGGAACTTGGTTTCTAAAATTTATGGGCGATTTATTGTCGAACAATTTTCGCCTTCGCGAATATGCTGGCGCAATTTTTTTTTGCATTTCCGTTCCGCTTGAACAGCCAGAACCTCCCTGGGCTTTCCGTGAGTTGAAACATGCCATCCATCATTTGAAACCGAACAACAGCGGTGACGACATTAGTTTGGTCTCTAAAATGTTGCGATGACTTGCTGATGCTTTATCATGATCTTTTGACAAAAGAGCGTGAAGCAGGTTGGGTGTGTTCAAAGCCGCTCCGGTGACAGCGATGCATTTGCAATCGGTGCTGGTTGACATAAGCGTGCTACCACTAAGCTTTAGGCTGTTCGCAGTTGTTTGGCAATGGGCCATGTGCAAGTGGAAACAAATATGGAAACTGCAGGTGCAAACATAAAATTCGAGGGTGATTTACCAAATTTGTTTGATTTGCGATGTGCTGACGACATTTTGTTGTTTGGGTACACAGCCGGTGAAATTATTTTTATGTTTGACTGCTTGATGGGCACGCTCGCGGAGGTTGCTTTAATATTACATCCTCCAAAAGGAAAAACATCATCTTGACAAACGAAGTTCCACCTCCAGCTCGCCTTTGTACGCAGAATGGCGACCGGACCAAACTAAAACCTGGAGGTGCTGGGCACACGTGGCTGGGATGCATTCTTCGCGCGAGTCGTTCAAACCAAAACTCATTGGATAAACAATATCTCCTTCAAGCTGCCCCCCGAGTTTTCTTTCCACCGAATGAGTCAGGGAACGGTTACGATTCGTCGATTTTGTTAGTCATTAGTCCTGTTGCTATGACATGTTCTGGACAACGCGCACTTTATCACTCCGATTTGTGCCACGTGGATATATTAAAGTATTTCGTAAACTGCTTCGTATGGTGGTGGGCCCACCAAAAAAATTTGGATTGGTCACGTCCTTGGCGCGAGTTTCTTTACGATTGGAATTTGAAAATTTAGACGACCGTGAACGAACATCATATGAAACTATGGTCACACCGCTCCCTGAAATCATGTTGGACGCTTGGAATATTTATTGCAAATTGACCTCCTGAAAAATGATGGGTCCAAAGAGCCTTGCGAACGGACATCAAAAGCAGACCTTGGCGTCCAACAAGGATTTGTGGACATACGTAACCGAAGATTTCATAACCTTCTGTTCTGCTCAAACCCGCTGAATAAGACCTGGCATGTGTCATAAAAGGTTCACTCGTTCTTTCCAAGTTCCTGCGCCCAAAACGGGCTGCCCACGGGCATGCAGGATGAACCTGGAACCTTAGGGTTTCATTTGGGTTTGCATGTAGGTTTCATTTAGGTTTTCCTCGCTTCACTTTCACTTTCCACCTGTGTGCCGTGAGGCTGCTTATTTAAGGCGCAAGATGTGTCGTGGGTGAGACAAAGGAATCGCAACCAAGATCCCACTTCAAACATTGACAAAAGCCACAAACTCCGAGGCATACTTCATCCACACGTTTGTTGTCATAGCAAAAATTGTCCAATCTCCAAAGCTATTGCATGGGTAAAAATTGTCTACCTGTTTGTCCCACATATCGGAACGTCTGCATTGTTTTCTCCTTCTCACGTTCCATGTGACGGTTCGTTTCACCCGATCAAAATTTGAAGCCATATAGCGCCATCTTATTCCCGCACACGCTCTTTCCATGCATCCAAAACCTGCTGCCATGGTGAGGACCAATCAAAACCAGCAGGCGCACCTACGACCGAGCAAAGCAAATTCGTGCAAATCGTATCCATATATTTTTTGAATCACGTCTATACAATTTACGGTGTGCAGCTCCAAAACAAGCCACCGCTCTCACAACCATATCAAACCATCGAACCCTGAAGTTCAAGTGTGTTTGTCTCTAGTTGCTCTGACATGCATACAAACAAGCGAAAGACAGCTGCCGGTTTTGTTGCCGGAAGAGGTTCTGTGAGCTCAGGATGGATCCAAACAAACCTCTGTATCACAACCCCCAAGCACAATGGCCTGGCTTTGATATGACAGGGTGACACAATGTGACACGGCTTTGAATCTGTGGCTGCTCCACATGGATATGCCCGGCGAGAGCAGGAGAATGCGCCGCAAGCATCTTCTTCTGTAGCCAATTCAAAGCGGGGTGAAGCAATGCTGGTGGGCCAACGGTGGAGCAATGCTGGTTGGCCAAATTCTCAGGGTGTGGAAAAAAAACCCTATTTTTGGGAGGGGCAGCAAAAATTGACTAGCGAGCAACTAGAGCCAAATGTGGCCGAACGAGAACTGAATCAACACCTTAAACATCAGGGAGTGAACACCCTTGCCGTTCAAGTGTGTTTGTCTCTAGTTGCTCTGACATGCATACAAACAAGCGAAAGACAGCTGCCGGTTTTTTTGCCGGAAGAGGTTCTGTGAGCTCAGGATGGATCCAAACAAACCTCTGTATCACAACCCCCAAAAATACTGGCAAAAAAAACGGCTCGCCGACTTCCCCCCGTGTAAAGTGAGACGTTTGCCTTGATTAGATTGGAAGCCCAAAACATAATTTACTAGAATTATGATACGTAGAGTGGCTGAGGCAACTCCCAACTTACGGAAGCATTTGCGGGATGACGTGTCGCCGCAGGTGCGGCCAACCACAACTCCGAGAGGCCCAAACGATGCCGGCATTCTGGAAGAAAGTCTGATGGTAAAGAAGAGGATTGGTCCCAACGGCTCAGAGTGTCTGACCAACAATTATATTCCCCAGCTATGCGCGTCGTGTCAAGCTCCATGCCAGATACAGAAGTCCAAAAAACAAGTTTCTGCAGGAAAAGTGCCAAAGGTAGTTTGGATGTGTACATACGGTTCACTGAAGACTCAGTCGCAGTGTTGTCGGACCAGGAAGGAATGCGGATTCGCAATCGCGCATGCCCAAAGCAGCGAGCACACAAGACCAGAAGCGCCAGTTGCGCAAGTGTTTCGTAAGATATGATATCTTTCTGCGCTTCCGATTGCATGGGAATGTTGAACTGTTTAAAATCAATGACATGAAAGCGTTCACTGAACCAGAAAATGTTGCCAGCAAAGCGGATGTAACCCCCAATCGCCGCCACATCACCTGCCGCCATGGCATCAGCAGCTGCTTCAATGTGCGCGAGTTCTGGCGGACGAAGTGGAAGCTCTTGTGGCAGTGCGTGGCACCAAGCCAACAAAAATTGCAGGGTAGCTACCGAAACTGCAGTTAATTTTCGTTTGCTACTGTTGGGGTCAGCAATGCGCAGCCAGAGTCTGCGATGACCAACTGGTACATGATGTAGATCTTGCTTGCAAGACAGATTGTGGTGACGAGCACTGAGCAACTTGCTGCCAACCCTGATGGCTGTATGCGTCGGAACTGTGTGAAAGACCAGATCATCGGTCAGAAAAGCAGCAATAGTCGGCCATTGATCTGAAGCAATACTGAACGATGAGGCCACCGGGCGGTACAGATCCAAATAAAGGCTTTGAAGCCAAGGCTTGATGTGTTTAAAGAGCTGCGCAAACCATTGCAAAAGCCCCAGCAACTTGTGCAAGTCACGGCGGTGCACGTGCCGGTGGCCCAGAATTGCTGACAGTAAGGCGGTCAACTTGTCCAGCTTGGGGGCCGGAATGCTGATGGAGCCCCGGTAGAAGTTAAAGTTCCATCCTATCCAGGTGACCTCACCGGCCAAGCGTAGTTTGTGCCAGCTGAGCGGCACGCCAAAAACCAGACAAAAGCACAAGATCAAAATCGCTGACAACTCCAGAACACTGATTTCTTGCATGAGCAGAAGGTCGTCCACAAATAAGAACAAAGCATGTTTGATGTGCAGCAGTTCGTGCCAAGCGCGAACCAAAAAACTGCCCAAGCAGCTGAACCAAAAAGCCGAGAAGGTTGCTCCGAAGGGGCAAATCTTGTAGACAAAGTAGCGGTTAGTGGCCCGCAGTGCCAGGAGACCACGTTCTTCATGTTTAACCCGAATGGTTTTGTGCGCGGCGTGGATGTCCAAAATGAAGCCTGCCAAGGGCCCACAGCGCCCACGAAGTGGGAAGGCTGATCGTACTGACTGCAGCGTAAGGCATTCTGTATGCTCTTGGACGTTGCAGTTGTTGTTTGTGTTGCATATGCTGCTGTCTAGAACCAAACGGGCTTTGCGACCGTCGGCCTTCACAATTGCCAGTTTTCCAAGAGCGACATCAGCACCCCACTCTTGTTGGATAGCGTCCAGAGACGGAAATTCTTGTAACCAACCCGCATCGACTTCAGCTTGTACCAACTGTTCCAGAAGCAGCGGGTCTTCTTCTGCACTGCGCCAATTGTCTAAATGAATTTGCAAAGGATGGTCTTCTGCGATCTGCTCTGTGGAGTGCCAGACATTGGACGGGGGAATGTCATTGTGAAAACCAGTGGGAACTCCATGTTGCAAGCATGTCCACAATGCAGAATCTGGGTCCTGCAAGAAGTCACTCAATTTATGCAAGGCAAACAATGCATATGGTTGATCAGCAGGGATAGTCCAATCTAGTGCGGAGTCACCTGGCGAAATTGCTGCCCACCAGAGATCCGTCAGCTGTCGCAAGTTCGTGATGTGGTGGGGTGCAAAGAACGGCTCGGCGCTCTGTGTGGCAAGGCCTTGCCTGAAACACTGTAGCAAATTGTGTTGCGCAATATAATTCACCCATATTTGCCGCAGCTCACCCAGGCGGTTCTGTGCACCATGAGGCGGACGGGACCAGTCTGGCACAGACGTGTAGCCCCCGCCATCCACACGGGATGTAGGGCCAATGTCCCAGCCTTTTTCGGGCAAGCGTATCACCTCGACGCTTAAATCCAAGATTGCAACTGTGTGGTCACGAAGCACTATCTGAGCCATAGGAAGACAAAGGTCTACGATGGCTGTTGCTAATGAATCAGGATAGTCTGCAAGCCACTCATCCAGCATGTCAGTGTCCATGTTGTGCTCGCAAATTCCTGCCAGGGGCAGGAGGCAGGCCATAGAAGCTGCAAACATCCATTTGTGATTGCAAGGAAGCTGATAGACACAAGCTGGAACAAGGCAACACGTGGCTGCAATCTCGCGTAGAAAATTTTGCACTTGCTCATGACACCAGCGGTCACTGTTCGGGGCCTGTTCCAAGCAGACGTGGCCGCCAGAGCGGTAGACAGCTTGCAGAATTTTGATGGCCCGACAGAAAATCTCGTCTGAAATCGCCCCGCCAGGTTCGTGAGGTGGAAGACTGCAAAACGCAAAGAAATATCATGCCGCTGAATGCGATGCGCAAAATCTGTTCGAAAAAGAAATTGCAAAGCAAATCATGTTGAGCTCCCAAGGACAAAGAAACGCGCCAAACAGGCACTCTGTGCTGGATGAACATGTCTGCCACTAAGACAAACGGCGCTGATTGGGGCTGAGCCAAATGAGATGGCAGGGTTCGAATAGGTGGCTGACTCTCCACATGCAAGGCTGGAAACTCCTCAGGAGATGGCTTTGCCGCGGGAACTGAGCCAGGTGCGTGAGACATGGCAGAGCTGAAGTTGTCTACCCTGAGACCCATCTCTGCCTCATGGATGTCAGGGGTGTTTCAAATTTGCTGCTCTTTGTGCTCCAGTGCGGGGTGTGAGCCCCCACATGCCGTCCCATTCGACTTGGCGTGACAACACGCATGCAAAAACTTGCAGTCAGGGAGGGAGCAAGCTTTCTGGTTGTACTTCATGCAGGTTGTCTGCTGTTTGCCATCTTTGATCATAGATGGTATCCAAGGTGGGCGGCTGCCTTTCCCACGCCCAACGCTCTTGGATTTAGATTTTCCTTTGGTTTTGCCCTTGGCAAGGGTGGAGGATGGCACGTTGACCGGCTTGGGCCTGGGCTGAAGCAAACTGTGTAAGTCGCTTCTGATTTCGGTGAACTCGTGAATGGAGTCATCCATTGACCAGCCTTGTTCATTGTACAGGAATGCGATTTTTTCCCATATGGCTCGGTCAGCCTGTTGCATTTCGGCGCAATTTGGCGGGCGTAGTGAGCTATCATTGTCAAACTTGACGGTGGCCAGAGCGATGAATTTGTGAACATAGCTTTTGAGCGTGTGCATATGAGCTGCATCACAAAGCCCTAACGCCGTGGCTTGCAGCATCAATATCTGCTGCAATTGGTGCAAGCCGATCTGATTGGCCGGCAAATCGCGCGTGGGAACTTCATCCACAAGTAGGTCGTGGATGCTAGCAATTTCTAGCCGAGCCAACTTGCGTGGGCGGCCCATCATGGACTCTTCATGTTGTCGTTCTGACAGTCGGTATTTCCACGCAATGAATTTCCAATGATGCTGCTTCACCTGCTGGTGAGTGAGTGCCATGAGACGCTGGGACGGTGTGTTGTCATGATCCAGGATTTCGGAAGGATATTTCCGAGCAAAAGCTGTCTTCAAGTCAATGAAAACTTGGGATGAAAGCTTTGGGGGGAAAGCCTCATTCCATCCAGAATCTAGCGGTAGCGGTGCACTTGATTGCGGTTGGACTGCCGGATCCGTGTCAGGCTTCTGACACTTTTGCCATAACAGGCGCCAAGCTGCTAAATCTCTTGGCCCCAAATCAGGCATATCGCATTCAGCGGCCCGCTGCTCGAGTTCTTCGAGCGATAACGCAAGCAAAGCAAAAGATGAAATGTCAAAGTCTAACTGCAGCAAGCGGCCCCGGTTTCCGTCTGAAACCTTGCATTCCTGGAGCAGTTCTTGGAAAGGATCCATGGAGCTACGCAGCTAAGGCAAGAAAGAGAGAGATAACTAGAAACCATGTAATGGGGGAAGTGGAGCATGCACTGAACCCGTGCTGCCCAAGCTGTGCAACACATGTGTGTGTGAGAAGCAAAAGGAATGACTTTGCAGCAATTTTTTTGATTGCTCTGGTTCTTGCCCTTTCTGGGTGTTGCCAAAAAATTGGAAAAAAAAACTCTTGCCCGAGAGCCACTCACAAGCAGGGTACCAAATGCAGCTGGCACTGATCAAGAAAAATCGCCACTGATTTCCACGACGTAGCATGCGTGGATAAGTCTTGGATATATATATATATATAGAAATATAGATGGTGTATATATATATATACTCCAGATATACATATATATATATACATATATATATATAAATATACAACCTGAAAAGTTTCATGTGCAACTGAAAGTTGATGAGCCCTGCAACTGAAAATGATAGACCATTGCAAAGCGCAGACTTTTAAAGCCAATGCTCGAACATGACATTGACAACAGAGCAACTCAGGTCAAGGGAGATGTGCTGAAGTGCCCCTACAAAAAAGAAAATAAAAAGCACAAAAAAGACAGGTGAGGACCACGGAAGATAGAGAGCAAGGGAGACGGCGTGCGAGGAGGAACATTCCGAGGAGAATGAGACCGCGGAAGAAGCGAGCGCAACAGAGTGAGGGGGAAAATAATGAGACTGACAGAGACTACAGAGAGAAGACCTTGAGCAGCAAGGACGGCCCCCCCCCGCCCCCGCGAAGGGAAGATGCGAAGAAGTCGCTGGAGAAAGGAGCGGAACGCGGAAGAAACACACAAAAAAAAACAACGAGTCGAGCGCACAACGACCGAAGAAGTGACGAGGACAGGCGAGGAGAACCGGGGAGACCACGAGAGACCCAAGCTAATAGGACTCGCAGCAAGCTAGAGGAAAAGGAGGAAGGGAAAAAAATTACCCTGTAGAAACACAGTGAAGACTATTCTCGTGCGCATGCGGGAAAAAAAAAGAAAAAGAAAAAGGCCTCCAAACAGGATGTCCTGATGCCCATACAAATGTACTGAGGCGGTTTGATATCAATGTTCCCATCGGTGTAAACATACATCTGCCTGCCATGCCGAATCAGAAACAATACTGCCTATTTTTCCGTCATGCGAAAGCAAAAGCCTCCAAACACGGTTTCTTCATGCACATACGATTGTGCTTAGGCATTGTGATTTCGATGTTCACATTGGCGGTTTTAATGACAGCTCCACACTTCGGCTTGAAGAATCGCCCATGCCAGAATACGCCAAAAGGCTTTGGGTTCAAAACAGCAATGTGTGTCACCGAAGGTCCATTGATGTAGAAAAACTCATCTGCATCACCAAGATCATCTTGCTGCGCAACCGTGTGTCGTGAGATTTGGTCTTGCGCTGCGACTGGCCTTTCTTGGTCAGAACTGCAGGGGCGGTCCACATCCAGCTGCATGGAAACATGTATTTTTCGGAAATTGCGCACTGGAGAATTCAAATCCAAAATTGAAGGCAAGCTGACTGTAGGCTCAGACAAAGGTAGTTGTCCCCCACGGTGCTGTGGAATTTGAGGCCTGAAAGAGCCTTCACAAATTACGTCAATGATTTTGTTCTGCATGGCTAATGCTGCCCAGACGTCGTCTCTGCCATAAAGTCTTACAGATTTCAAACTAGGGACGACATGATGTCCTTGGCTTGCGCGGCTTTCCGTGCTTGCCTGGATTTGACACCCCCAGCTGAGGAGTGTTGCTTTGAGAGAATGCAGTGTGTATTGATCGCTCTGTGCTCTTGAAAAGTCTTTCATGTTTCCCAGAAAACCTCGGAGCAGTTGTAGAGCTTGCATGTAGGGCATCGGCCCGTTGATCTGAGAATCTTGGGTTGAAAATACAATGAAATCTGGAACAAATTCCTCTCCCAACGCATCGCAAAATTCTTGCCAGAAGCTATCAGCCACTGCCAGCCAGCGATGTACCCAGTTGTGTATCGCACTTCTGCCCAGAAAGCCGCGTGCTGCGATGGCCCAGGGTACACCCTTTCTGAGACGCCCCTTAAAGAAAGGCCATTGAAAATCAGGGTATCCCATTGGATATGTTGTAAATCGGCATACCTAAGGCTAGCCCAAAAAGCTAGAAGGAAAGCCCCTTTTACGAAGGTCGTGTAAGCATCATCTTGCTGAGCGATAATTTCATACTCCAAGGTAATCAAGAATTTCAATGGTAAGGGTAAGCTTTCTTTGGACTCAGTGTTTGAATTGTCTAAAAATGGTTGGAACAGGGGCGAATACAAATCTGGAAAATCTCGCAAACCCAGAATTTTTACAGCCCACCTGAGCGCCTTGAGCAAATTAATAGCGCAAGGCAAATCCTCTGATTCATCGGACGCTGAAGAGCTCAAAATATCCAGGATATGGTAGGCTTCCAAGCCATCTAAGCTATGGCCAGCATCCTGAAGCGTTTCAAGAAACTGCAAGGTGGTGGCCAGATAACGTAGCAATGTGGACTCCGCGAATCCTGCAAGCATCTTCCTCTCCAGAGCTTCAGGGAATTGCGTGTGATGCACAAATCACTGTGAAAATAACCAGACCAAGCAGTTGCCGCCACATGAAAAAGACTTTATGCCGTTCTTGGTGGTGAATCTGTTTTTGCGATTGGAAAGGAAACTTCGACTGAACACTTGTCCCAGGAGATGTTTCAGAGCATCTAGCTGGGCCAGAAAATGTTGGTGAGCCTGTTGCACAACGCGTATTGTCAGTGCCGTGCGCAACATTGTTCCACTGCTTGGGCTCAAAGGGAGCCGGTGCAGTCGCACACGAGGACGGATATGGGGCACTGCGCGGAGCTCTCACCAAGCTTGGCCTGGGCACTGGTTCATCCATTTGTCGGTCTGGACGAGTGTACCTTGTAGCAAACTGTGGCCGAGGCGCTGGATCAGAGCTAAAAGCAACATACCTAGGAGGTCTGTAAGGCGATGGGCCAGAAATACCATCCACTCGAAAGGGTGCTAACGCTGAGTTGTGAGGAGGGTTGGACTGCCGTGGTCGAGGTACTGTCTGTGGCGGCGTCCATTGTGGATTTGCAGCTTTGCGATACCTCTTCACAACAATGCGAGGCCCAGCCAAATCATCCATGCAGAAAATGTCAAAAGTGAAATGCCAGCTCGATGTCTGCGATGGCACCAAAGATGGGATCAACAGTGTTTTTCTCTCAAGAGTCACACTTAGTCACTTCAGGCAATCAGCTATTTGTGACCGTCAGAGCCGCCGCTAATGGTTGATCCACAATGGTGCTTCAATCCAAAACGTGAAATGGTTGAATGCAGCAGAAATGTCGGCAAATCGCTGATGCAGGATGATGCGTCAATTGCAACAAAATGGAATCACAGCAAAATGCAGCAAAAATTGACTAGCGAGCAACTAGAGCCAAATGTGGCCGAACGAGAACTGAATCAACACCTTAAACATCAGGGAGTGAACACCCTTGCCAACCAATGTACAGAATCCATCTGTTTGGAAAAAATGCCCTGGAAGCAGCTTGCATTCGATGTTCCACATCGTAACATGATTCGTGGTTGGATCCGCTGATAACATGCATCCCAGCCATTTGCGCATATGATTGCGGCCAATGATTTCCAGAACAATATTGTTAGGTGCACGCAAATGGGCTGAGGGCTGCGTTTGTGTTCTCAACACCTTCGTTTTCGACGGTTTCAAGACCAGACCAGGTTCTGACAGACAAACAATCAAAGTGTCTATCATCATCATAAATTGTGCTACTAGCTTTCTGGAAAAAAGGATGTCATCGGCAAAACGTAGATCCAGTAAAAATACCTTCCCATGTCCAAAGTCGAAACCACATCCTGCCACCAAACGATGCCATTTGTTCATAGCCCTTTGCAGCACCGAACAAAAAAGTCGGAGGCTTAGCACACAGCCTTACATGCCACCTGGTTCGAGTACACCATTGAAATGATCAGAGCCTTATTCCAGTCCACTCGGTCGGAAGCCTTTTGACAAATCCATGTCATTTTTTTGGTTTCATTTTTGGTTTCCTCAAGTTTTGATTTAGGATTCGTTTGGGGTCCCTGTATGATTTCATTGAAGGATCTGTCAGAGTTTCGTGTAGGATTTCATGTCGGGGTTCATTTCGGGTTTGACGTAAGGTTTCAGCTAGAGTTCCATGTAGAGTGTCATGTGGGGTTTCATGCACGGTTTCATTTAGGGTGCCATTCAGAGTTTCAGGTAGGGTTTCAGATAAGGTTTCATTTTGGGTTTCATGTAGGGTCTCAAGTAGGATTTCATTCAAGTTTTGCTTAGGGTGATTACTTTATTTTTCTACTGTTTTTTTTCGGTTGCTTCACGTTTTCATTTCGAATGTGATTTTTGCATGACGGTTAGTTCTTTCCTTCGGGTTTCATGTGGGGTTTCATGTGGGGTTTCAGGTTTCATTTAATAACTTTGAACTTTGCGCCCGCATGTCCGGAGACAGCCCATGTAGGGCGCCAGCAAGTGAAACAATTTACTGCACACCTATATTTGATTTATTGTTTCTATATGGTTGGTCATCCATTGCAGCAGCAATATTGTATAAAATCATCGCAGAAAGCTGATCATCTGGGACCGTCTGCAGCAAGCAAAAACCAATTTCCCAAATTTTTGTTTCGCCGGAATGCTTTTAGTTTTGTCTCCCAAATAAAGTGAGATCGAGTAACACGCGTTCTACCCAGTGGCGTCCGAGCAAGCACGCGACGGACCCAATGTTGCTGCGCATAAAAACCTCGACCAGGAAGGAATGCCAGATTGATCTGCATGTGGGTTTCATTGAAAATGTTTTTAACATTTCATGTGGGGTTTCACGCACGGTTTCAGGTAGCGTGTCATGCAGAGTTTCACTTAGCGTCTTATGTAGGGTTTCATGTAGAGTTTCACGTGGGGTTTCATGTAGTCTTTCATGTAGAGTTTGGCTGGTCAAGCAAAGGCTGAAAGCAGCCGTTGCCTACGCAAAAGCGTCAAGGCACCTGGATGCAGTCAGGCGCAAAGCGCCGCCACATTGGTGCAGTCACAGCTGAGACAAAGCGCTCAGAAGCGGCTGCCGCTTCTGCCGAAGGGCACAAGCCACATTTTCTTCCTGCTGAAGAGCAGGCTCAAGGTGATCACAAAGATGAATCAATTCATGCAGAAACCAGTGATAAACAACGCACAGTTTTCTTCCTTGACATTTTTCCCCACAACATTGTGTGGTGTTCTTGTTTTTTGCTTTGCACCTCCCGCCTTCGCCGCCTCCCCCCTCCTCCCTCACACATACAACATTGTCACACACAACTCGCACACACACAACATTGTCACACACACAACTCTCAGACACACAACATTGTCACAACATTCTCACACACAACTCTCTCACACACAACATTGTCAAACACAACTCTCACACATACAACATTCTCACATACAACTTTCTCACACGCACAACATTCTCACATACAACTCTCACACATACAACATTGTCACGCACAACTCTCTCACACACAACATTGTCACATACAACTCTTACACATACAACATTCTCACATACAACTCTCACACATACAACATTGTCACACACAACTCTCTCACACACAACCTTGTCACACACAACTCTCACACATACAACATTCTCACATACAACTCTCACACATACAACATTGTCACACACAACTCTCTCACACACAACCTTGTCACACACAACACTCTCACACATACAACATTCTCACATACAACTCTCACACATACAACAACATTGTCACACACAACATTCTCACACACAACTCACAAACACACAACTCTCTCACACACAACATTCTCAGACACAACTCTCTCACTCTCTTCCACACAACTCTCTCTGCCTTCGTTTTGTGTGGCAGGCGTGGCACTCACGGCACTGGGCTGGCTCTGGTGACGGCCTTGGTCGCCGCTGCGCCTGTGGCGCCGCACTTCTTTTGCGTGGCAGGCGTGGCACTTGGCGACATCTGCCTTCGTTTTGTATGGCAGGCGTGGCACTTGGTGACATGTGGCACTGTTGAATCCGCCCGTACCACCTGGAACTTGTCCATTCAGGTGCCAGCAAGCTCAAAACAGAATCTGAAAATCCGCCCGCACCGAAGGTGCCGAGGCGTTTTTTGTTGGCACGCATGATCCGTAAGCAATTGCAATAGCTATTAAGCTTTAGCTTGGGGGGGGCATTTTTGCTCTAGAATCGTGGGTTTTTCCACGTTTTTGAAAAGGTCGTGANTAAGCAATTGCAATAGCTATTAAGCTTTAGCTTGGGGGGGGCATTTTTGCTCTAGAATCGTGGGTTTTTCCACGTTTTTGAAAAGGTCGTGAAATCGACGAAGTTGCCAAAGTTGGGCTCAACATGGCCCAACATGGGCCCAACATGGACCCAACATAGCCCAACATCCCTCAACATAGGCCCAACATGGGCCCAACATGGCTCAACATGGGCCCAACATGGGCCCAACATGGCTCAACATCGGCCCAACATGGGCCCAACACGGCCCAACATAGAGCCAACATTGGACCAACATACTCCAACTTTGGAACTCCCGAGCTAACACTCCGGTGCGGGCGGTTGTCGTCGCGAAGCGACCAGAATATTGACGGCTTGGCGACACAGCTGCAGGTTGTTTCCACAACGTTGAAACATTAGCACAAAGGAACATATGTGTTCAGCAAGCCGTTTTTGCGCAAACCACCTTTTGCGAAAACCATATGAAATGCCAGTGCGCAAGAAAAACCAAAACCAAATCAATGTTCCAAAAACCATGCTTGTATAGCAACACATTGGCACTGCCGCCCCACGCATTCTCCACAGAAGCATCTAAACCTATCTTTTCCCAAAAACAATGTCACCCAGTTCGGGCGCTTTATTCCATCTAATATGCAGCTGCAAGGCAGGAAAACTTGCCATTACGTGTAGCAACCTTTTCTATTCTTCAAAACTAATGCCAATACTTCTTAGAAAGCCAAGCAAGAGCAAGAATTTCGGAGTGGGTTGCAATCGATGCCGCGGAAACTTTTTTAGGCTTAAACACAACGAAATCTTCCCCAACAAAGAGATATAACGAAACAACTAGGAAAAAAATGGATCATGCATCGGAAGGCCGGGTCTACTGTGTTAAACTTAGAGATGTCATTGCGCCTGCTGAAACAATGAAGCAAACATCGCGCGCGTGACAAATTTGGCTCATACAGCCGACACAAGAAGCAAACATACCTGGCACACTGTTCGCGCGTGTTCGCGCGTCGATCGCGCACGTTTGCGGGTTGGCTGATGTTGCGCTGCGCCTCCCACTTTGGTCGGATAATCTTAGCTTGTTTTTTTCTTGAAGAAATCAGCTGCAAAAATGATGCATTTGCAGCTTGAAAATGAATGTTTTCTTCGCGAAAGTACAAATTAGGACTTCATCGCGCAGAACACATCAAGCACAACAACTTTTGTAGAATTTTGTCCTTGTCCGTTAATAAAAACCGACATTGGTAGGCTACAAGAAAAAATTGCATTGGCGCGCCTTGTTTGGGACAGTATTTTCAAACCAACAATTTTCAGTTGAAAAGAGCTGGCCGGCTTGGATCTGCATGCGATCTAAATATTTTGCACAATGAAGCCTTTTTTGAAGTTGGGTCGGGAGGGGTGGGTTGGAGTTAGGGTTCAACCCTAACCCTGAACTATGGGGGTCTCGGGGGGGAGGGGGGGGGAAATCAGCAACTCAGCAACTAGTTAGCAACTAGTTGTAACTAATTCCGGAACTAGTTAGCAACTAGTTGTAACCAACTCTCTAACAGTTTGCAACTAGTTACAACTAACTCTCTAACCCTGAGCCCGGGGCCAGGGTTACAACTAGTTACAACTAAATCTCTAACCCTGGGCCCGTGGCCAAGGTTACAACTAGTTACAACTAACTAACTCTAACCCTGGGCCCGAGGCCAAGGTTACAACTAGTTACAACCAACTCTCTAACCTTGGGCCCGGGGGCAGGGTTACAACTAGTTACAAAAAAAAGTACTACTACTACTACGACGACGACAACTACTACGACTACTATTACGACTACTATTATTACGAATTGTTTTATGAACAAAACAAATGGTGCAGGAAATTTTACTACTGCTACTACTACTACTACTATTATTATTATTCTTACTACTATTACTACTGCTACTACTCCTCCTGCTATTAATAGTAGTGGAAGCCAAGGAATCAATTTTTTTTGCTCGAAATCAGCGCAATCTGGCACAAGGCCTGTGTCGCTAGACAAATGAATGAAACTAGAACAGATATGAACCAAAAATGAAATGGCAAAGCCCGGCTCTCAGTACCGCATCGAGACGAAGTAGCAACACCGGTATAAGGTCAAATAAAGCTCCCTGGATAAGATCAGTATAAAGAGGAAGCAGGCATATGTCTTCTTGCCGTAGCGAAATCCAGTAGCAATGCAGATGCAGCTGCGGATGCCAAGTCCTGCTCGTACATATCCAGCGTAACTCCAATGTCCAAGCTCTAATGCCTCCCGCTACAATGTGGCGGGAGAAGGCCTCTGACGGCAACTCTCTGGTAAAAAACCTTGTCTCAGACGAGCCAATTAATCTACTGAGAATAACATCAATAGACCCCGGTCATCACATAGAGGGCACCATGAGCTGCTAAGCCATTTGAAAATTGTAATCGGCATGTCGACTCATACCGGAAGCAACAATACTGCGTCATTCCCAATGAGCAGTGATTCAGCATAGTCCGCGAGACGCCATATATCCCACCCCCCCCAAGGGGGGTGGGTCTCAGGTGCGACGGCATTGAAATGTGTAGGCCATGCTTGCCATCTCTGTATAGGACTCTGCAGAAGTCGAGCAGGGGGAGGATCCACTCACCGAGCATGAAAATGCCCAAGATGATCTCCTCACCCTTGCTCTTGGCTGTCATAGAGACCTCCTTGCACCCATACGCTCTAGTAGCTCCCTTGTTATGCAGTTCCGCCATCGGACGCGTGGCGCTGTAGTCCGAAATTCCACAGCCTCTAGGCTGTGGGGCATCTTTCATCCTTGTTTCTCCTTATCACCCTTCGAGGAGGTAACTTGTGAACCGTGCTAGGCACTTCACCGCCATCCTTCTGTTGATGATTATATGTGCCACCCCGCCTCCGGGCAGTGAGGCATGGTTATAATTTGCTCAGCAGCGAGGCAGTAAGGCAGTGTGGCAGTGTCCTTGTTCATGGTGGCGGCACTGATTCCTTGGCTTCCATTGTTTGTAAGTAGAACAACTGCCTGGGCCGAGTAGTTCCGTGCCAAAGTGCACCCTACTTTGGAAGGGCTTGGAAGTTATGGAGGTTAAAACATGATTATAAGTTATATTATAACATGTGCAACTTGGGCTGTAAGTAGGATAAGTTCATCGTAAGTTCATTAGAAAAAATGTCTACTTATAAGTTAGTTAGGCTGTTGCTAAGTTCATGAGTAGATAAGTTGTTAGAATAGGGAATGTGACAATTGAAAAAAAAAGAGGTTTTGGCAAGATTTGTTGGTTCAAGCTACAATGGTAGCTGTAGAGAAACACTTAGAGTCTTCGCAGCGATTCTTGGCTGGGGGTGCGATCTCTGTCGTCCTACGTGGACATAGAGAAGAAGCAGCTGCGTGGCTTGCTGGCATCTTTTGACAAGTGCCAGAAACTGAGTACGGCTCAGGGCGCGGCACTTTTGGAATCATTGGATTCTACACTTTGGTCAGCATCTGCGCTCGAGGAACTGCGACTACGGGTCGCAGAGAAGACCTCGCAAGTCGAGGACTCGGCTGCGCAGAGACGCGCGATGCAGGACTTTAGTCAGCTGCATCTTTTCCTTACGGAGGAATTGGCTGTAGCTGCGTTGCAGGGATCGATGACAAGCGATCAGTTGCTACGTGCACTCTGTGAACATGCGGCGCGCTTGACTTTGCCTGTGCCATCAGAGCAAACCATAGCGACGTTGGTGACGTTGGCGAATTGGCAACAGATGCAGCAGGGGTTGGCTGACAAGGCCAAATTTTTGTTGCTGCANTGTGCCATCAGAGCAAACCATAGCGACGTTGGTGACGTTGGCGAATTGGCAACAGATGCAGCAGGGGTTGGCTGACAAGGCCAAATTTTTGTTGCTGCAGCAGCAGAAGCCTTTGATTAGGCGATACCTGCTAGCGGCAGGAGATGCTCCCAATGCCTTGGCTACGTTGCCAACGGATTATCACCAGCTTCCTGACGATGTGCGTCAAGCTGTGTTCGGTGATGCCGGGCCAGCAAATGTGACCGCATCAGCTGTGGCGATAGCGCAGTCAGTTAGATCCATGCCCTTGCGTTGGACCAATCGTGCCGTGACGTCTNGGTGATGCCGGGCCAGCAAATGTGACCGCATCAGCTGTGGCGATAGCGCAGTCAGTTAGATCCATGCCCTTGCGTTGGACCAATCGTGCCGTGACGTCTGCAGTGGCTACGGGCCAGCAGCGACACGAAGGACCGACATCGGAATGGGCTGCTCAAGTGGTGACGGCTGCTGTGCAAGGTGTATTTGCTGCTTCACGTGCATCAGGAGCAGCATCGGAGGCAGTTGCACCTTCAACTGCCCCATTACCTTTGGCTTTGATGGATGCGCCACGCGGCGANACGCGGCGAAAGCGGGGAAATGCAGTCGACTGCACCTGTGTCTACGGGACATGGTGACGGTGCGACAGCGTTGCCTGCTCAGGTGGTGCCCGCGGCTGCACCGGCAGATCCTCCGCCTCCACGCACGGTTGCTGAGCAGATAGCTGCCCTGCGTGCCGGTGCTGGGGGAAGCAAATCAAAGAATGGTTTCAAGAAGCCTGCCGCAAGTGTGGAAATGAAGCGACCGGCAGCTGCCGCAAGTGTGGCACTGAAGCGACCGGCAGCAGCCATCGCACCTACGGGGTGTGAAGAAGGCCAGCCGAAGAAGGTTGCAAAGAAGGTTGCGACTTCTCCTGCTCAGAAGAAGGTTAAGGCCAAGCCGGCGTCGAAGAAGGCGACAGGTCCTAAGGGGACGCAGTCGCGCGACGAGCGTCGCCGCGCTATCCTGGCTATGGTACCCAAAGCGATGCAGCAACGCTACAAAGATGGGTGTTCGAAATGCCGGTACACACGCTGTACTGTGTCATGTTGGATTGCTCGTGGCTTCCGTCNACCCAAAGCGATGCAGCAACGCTACAAAGATGGGTGTTCGAAATGCCGGTACACACGCTGTACTGTGTCATGTTGGATTGCTCGTGGCTTCCGTCCCCAAGAGGGATGATGCCGTTGTCACGAGCAGGGTTGGCTGCGCTTTTCTTCTTTGGAAGAGAGGGATGAAATGGTGCTACGTGCACCGAAAGCAGCCCAACAAGAAGGGTCGTAGGCCGCTTAGTTTTGACCTTCATTCTGGACCCATTTTTCGAAGAGGAANGAAATGGTGCTACGTGCACCGAAAGCAGCCCAACAAGAAGGGTCGTAGGCCGCTTAGTTTTGACCTTCATTCTGGACCCATTTTTCGAAGAGGAAAAAAAGGAATTGCAGATTTTCAGTGAGTGCGTGTAACATGGGAGATGTATGATGAATGTGTTTCATGCTGTTACTTGTTGAATGTGTTTATGTCGTTTGTTTCATCTTCAGGGTTTGGCTCATATAGGGACGACAAGATCCNTGTATGATGAATGTGTTTCATGCTGTTACTTGTTGAATGTGTTTATGTCGTTTGTTTCATCTTCAGGGTTTGGCTCATATAGGGACGACAAGATCCGCAAGGGCACGGCGGAAGCCTGTCGCGTCGCGGAGGCGTGGAAAAACAAAAATGTAACTGTGTCAAAGAGAAGATACATGTCTTGGTGTATTTCAACTGCTAATTGTTACATAGTTTATGCTGTCTCAATTCCCTGTTTTGCTATCAGCTGCTGCAGGTCTTTGCATGGCGCCGAAGAAGGTCAAGGAAGAAAAATCTGACTCAGAGATGGGCAAGACACGAACATCGGACCTTTGCGATTCGCGACGGAAAAAGGAACAGCTTCCGCCGGGTGGACGGGGTGAATGCACAAAAGCAAAACTCTAGAAATCTATACTGTTCTAAAACAGCTATAGGACATGTCAAGGTATACTGCTCATGGAAAAAAACACGCTGTGAACTTAGGTTGTAAAATCTATACGTGAAACTATGTATAAAGACCAAAAAAACATAAAACGAACCAGGCAACTTGTGTGCGTAGCACATGCTGTGATGTCCACATCTCTGGACTGTCTGTGTAGCCGTTTGGCTTTTATAGAGGTGCCGTGCAGCATGAAACGGAAATTAGTCGTAGATGCATCCCCGGCGGAACAATTCCATGCACTCCGACAGATTCCTGGGATTAGTGCGGCAGANAGAGGTGCCGTGCAGCATGAAACGGAAATTAGTCGTAGATGCATCCCCGGCGGAACAATTCCATGCACTCCGACAGATTCCTGGGATTAGTGCGGCAGATTGTCGTGAGGTCATTAAGCTTCTACGTGAAGATGACAAGGGCCACGACACCTGTCACAAGCAGTCTCAGAAATTTCCGGATGCAAGCAAATTGCTGCGCCAAGTGCGCTTGCCGGGCGCCAACGGATTGGTTTTCCACTACAATTCGTTGCCAGAGCTGATCTACGAGAAAGCTCTGCGTTGCCCATTGTTTGCT
>BGPT01000341.1:293281-315828 GCA_003297045.1 Symbiodinium sp. clade C Y103 | reverse complement strand
ACTCTCATTCTCTTTTCAGATGAAGCGTGTCCAGGCAATGTACTACATGGGAGAAATCCCAGGAAAACTAATTTGGTCTATGCTTCTTTCTTGCAGATGCCTTGTCTCTTTGTCGATAGCATGTGGGTGCCGCTTGCANGTACTACATGGGAGAAATCCCAGGAAAACTAATTTGGTCTATGCTTCTTTCTTGCAGATGCCTTGTCTCTTTGTCGATAGCATGTGGGTGCCGCTTGCAGCCCAGAGAGCGGAAGATGTCGCCACGCATGGTACTTCCTACGCGGAAGTGATGCGGCACCTGCTCGAGGCTCTGTGGGCGGAAACGGAGTGTGGATTTCCCATTTGCATCGACTCATGCTCTCAGTTGGCATTCATAGACAAGGTCATTCTGCTCAATGACCATGAAGGATTGAGAAGTGTCACTGGGTCTAAGGGATCCGCAGGAGCGAAGCCATGTGCTTTATGCTCNATTCATAGACAAGGTCATTCTGCTCAATGACCATGAAGGATTGAGAAGTGTCACTGGGTCTAAGGGATCCGCAGGAGCGAAGCCATGTGCTTTATGCTCTAACGTTCTCAGCTTGGGGCGTCCATGCCCTCCTGGCTTCACGGACATTGCTGAAATGTCGCCAGCTGCCTTCCAGCCGCAAACTGACGCTGGGTTGCTGGAAATCCGAGTTCATTTCCAGGCCTGTCGAACGAAACAGGAAAAGAAGGAAGCTGAGACAATGTTAGGTTGGAACGCTATGAATCTAGAGCGTTCAGCGCTAGCATCTCCTGTGCTGCGACCGTGGATTGGCCTAAGTGGCTTANACAACTTTTGCAGCAATGGGTCTCTATAGGCTGGAAAGCTTCACAAGGTGATCAGCAACCACATCTGGTGTGTAGTGATAAACTGTGGAAGTACGCGCTAGATTATCGAGGGGATGCTAGTGCATGCAGGATAGCGCTTCCACTGGCTTGGGCTTTCTCTTTGGAAGTGCTATTAGAAAATGCTGACATGAATGATGCAGTGCAGTCCCTTTCTGCATTGTACGATGTGGTGCGATGTCTACAACGCACAAAAATAGATGCTTCCCACGTGGAACATCTTTTGGAGTATCAACGAACGCATATGGAAAGGTTTCAGCAGGCTTATGGAGCTTCCCTCACGAGGCCCAAAGCTCACTATGCCTTGCATTTGACGGAACACGTCAAGCGCTGGCAACGTCTTATCGATTGCCACGTGGGTGAAAGAAAGCATCGCTTGTTCAAACGCCATGTTGGACCTAAAATTTCCAGATTGGAAGGTTACGCTAAGAGCGTCCTTCTACATCTGACTGAAATGGAATTGTCCAGCTGCGAGCCGNTTCAAACGCCATGTTGGACCTAAAATTTCCAGATTGGAAGGTTACGCTAAGAGCGTCCTTCTACATCTGACTGAAATGGAATTGTCCAGCTGCGAGCCGGCAGAACGACTCACGGGGCAGCCCATCGGCATTCCACGCGAACGCCCAAGCATGGCCCAGTTGCTCAAGCTGCAACCCAATGCAACCTTTTCCTCAGGTTTCGAAATTGGCTGTGTCTCCTATCAAAACGGTACCTATCTGCGCATGTCGCAGGAATACTGCGTGGAGGTGCAAGGAGGTGTGTCCTCCGGCCACAACAGATANAATTGGCTGTGTCTCCTATCAAAACGGTACCTATCTGCGCATGTCGCAGGAATACTGCGTGGAGGTGCAAGGAGGTGTGTCCTCCGGCCACAACAGATACCTTCTGGTGGCTACTCTGCGTAAAGAATCTAAGTGCATGACGGTCTTTCCTAAGTGGATACGGACTGGTGCACAATTGGCTTTGCTGCCCCTTGACTGGCTGAAAGGCCACGAGCCTTTTCGCTTAATTCGAACGGATGCCACTGGCACTTGGCTGTTAAGATAACAGTCCAATAATTAACCAACTTTTCAACATAAGAACGCACTTGGAAAAAAAAAGACATTCACTGATTGCTCGCAACTCCGCACAAATCAACAAATACGCACGTTTCCATCCAAAGAACCAACAAAAAAACTATACAATTCTTAAAAAACATGACAAACATGTGAAAATGCAAAAAAAAACGTACAAAAAGATATGATGAACTTATGATGAACTTATGATGAACTTAGCATAGCCTTCCAAAGCTAACTTCATAAGTTCATCATAAGTTCATCGTAAGTTCCATATAACTTCAAAATCCCTCCAAAGTAGGAAGCCATGGAGTATGCCTACCTCCTGAATGCGGCCGAGCTATGTATCATACAGCTGGAAGTCAGCCTTTCAACGTGCAATCGAATGGAGCATATTCAGCTGTGACTTGCTTTTTTCCGGCAATTTTCTCAATGGTCTTCTCAACCATTGGGGAAGATGTATGCTCCTCAATTTGCACCCTCAGATTGTTTTCACACATGCAAACGAATGGAGCATATTCAGCTGTAGCTTGCTTTTTTCCGGCAATTTTCTCAGTGGTCTTCTCAACCATTGGGGAAGGTGTGTGCTCCTCAATTTGCACCCTCAGATTGTTCTCAATGGGAAGCCATGGGGAACGTAGTCCACTGACCCTACCAAGACTTCCATGCTTTATTGACCACTGGTTGGTCTGGACCACTAGTTGGTCTGGTTCTCGGTTTCGCTTTGTCAGGCTGGGCTGGACGCCACATTAGGGAGAGCTACTCTCCAGAAAACAATTCCTAAACAAGTTGACTGATGGCTTGTGGATGGGCGGTCCGCTGGCGCAAAAAAAGGTTGGTCGCCTGCCCTTGTTTCGAACATATGATTGTCTTTTCGCCTTCTGCTATTCGTTTTATTTCTCTGGAAATGGACGTCTGATTTCTTACTGAAGTGTTGTTGGCTCAGTAATCCTACAAAGAAACGCATCTTCAGCGTGTCGCAAACCAATGTATTTCTCAGCCAATGCTTTCACGTTCAACAAGTGAAACAAAACGCGCCGTGTCCAGGTCCCTAAAATGAGGTCCAGAACACGCACGCTCAAGTTGCCATCCATAGAGTTCTTGGTAGCGCACCAAGTGGCTAACATTGATGTCGCCATCTTGCTGGGCGTACACTGTGATAGATTGCTCTGGGATGCTACTAGTTTCCACTGTCCATTGGCTAGCCAGCGCAGAGCCTTGTTCCATGGCCGGGTCCTATTTGATGGCGTCGCCAGCTGTTTCCCAGGCTACCTCCGAGCAACCTGGCACAGCAATAGGCGTTTATTATATAAGTGTCATGCAAGTATCTGATCTTTGCTTGGCAAAAACCACCTTTAGAACAATGCTTAAGTATTGGCCTGTTGAATTCACTTCCACACCAATGTGCCATACCGGAGTGTAAGTTCGCAGCATGAGCACTTTACCATGAGCATACTTCCAGCAGTACACCGGTCCAGTGCCAAGTTATGCTGTAAAAGTTGCTGTCGCTCATGGGAATCGGCAAGGGCAACAAAGCCTTTCAACGTGCAAACGAATGGAACATATTCAGCTGTGACTTGCTTTTTCCGGCAATTTTCTCAATGGTCTTCTCAACCATTGGGGAAAATGTATGCTTCTCAATTTGCACCCTCAGATTGTTCTCACACATGCAAACGAATGGAGCATATTCAGCTGCAGTTTGCTTTTTTCCGGCAATTTTCTCAGTGGTCTTCTCAACCATTGGGGAGATGTGTGCTCCTCAATTTGCACCCTCAGATTGTTCTCAGTGGGAAGCCATGGGAACGTAGTCCACTGACCCTACGAAGACTTCCATGCTTTAGTGACCACTAGTTGGTCTGGACCACTGATTGGTCTGGTTCTCGGTTTCGCTTTATCAGGCTGGGCTGGACGCCATATTAGGGAGAGCTAGTCATGGCTTGTGGATGGGCGGTCCGCTGGCGCAAAAGAAGGTTGGTCGCCCACCCCTTGTTTCGAACATGTGATTGTCTTTTCGCCTTCTGCTATTCGTTTTGTTTCTCCGGAAATGGACGTCTGATTTCTCACTGAAGTGTTGTTGGCTCCGTGTTCAAATAATATAAGAGATATAGGGCCTGTAGGAGGTCCAGATTCCAAGCCTACAAAGAAACGCATCTTCAGACTTTCCAAACAACATTGCACAGAGCCGGTCTGGAGGACAGTCAAAGAGAGGGGGCCGGGAAACAGGAGAAACAAACACATCTCAGCCAATGCTTCCAGGTTCAACAAGTTAGAAACAAAACGCGCCGTGTCCAGGTCCTTAAAATGAGATCCAGAACACGCAAAGACAATGGGAATCGAAGGGCAACAAAAGGTTCCCTTCGCAGCAGACCTGGCAAATGCAGTGTCAAATTTCGCGGCTGGCGCAGCACTAGGAGCATCCTGTAATTCCATTTCGTGGCAGGTGCAGCGCTTGACCACGTTGTGATCAAATTTCCGGACTTGAAGCATCCAATTTCGCGGCTGGCGCAGCACTTGGAGCACCCTATGATCCCATTTCGTGGCAGGTGCAGCGTTTCACCACGTTATGATCAAATGTCGCGGCAGGCGCAACACGTGAAGCGCGTTATTCTAAAATTTCGTGCGGGGCAGTAGCAGTTATCATTTAAATTCGTGACAGGCGCAGCACTTAAAACAGCGGAGCACTTGGAGAATGTTACAAAATTCATGGCAGGTGCAAGGAAAATGTGCATCGTAACGTGGTTCTCGCCCAAAATGCATTTTTTTTTCAACGCGGGTTAGAGGTTGTAATCACGCGTTTCTGTGGTGCGGTGCACATTTTTGATCGTAACGTGCTGTTTTCTTGTGGCGCGGTGCACATTTTGGACCGTGATGTGTATGTGCGTGTGGCGCGGTGCACATTTTGGATCGTAAGGTGCTGTTTTTTGCGGCCCGGTGCACATTTTGGATCGTAACGTCGTGTTTTCTCGTGGCGCGGTGCGCATTTTGGATCGTAACGTGCTGTTTTCTTGTGGCGCGGTGCACATTTTGGACCGTGATGTGCTGTGCGTGTGGAGGGGTGCAGGGTTTGGATGGAAACCTCGAGTTTCCTTGTGGTGCGGTGCACATTTTGGATCGTAACGTGTTGTTTTCTTTTGGCACGGTGCGCATTGTGGATCGTAATGTTCTGTTTTCTTGCGGTGTTGGCTGCGTTTTCCATCATTGTGTGCATGTGCGTGTGGCGCGGTGTGCATTTTGGATCGTAACGTTGCGTTTTCTAGTGGCCCCAACTACATTTTTCTTCGTGTGCCTGTGCATGTGGTAGTTCGCATTTTGGAATGTGTTGGGCAAATGGGTTTGCACCCTGCCTTGAAAAGCATGCATTGGTGTTCGTGGTTCTGCAAGTTACAATCCTTCACCTTTTAAACATGCAGCTTGCTGAATATTTATGCAATGTCACATCACATGAAAATGAAATGAAGCCGCATGTTGAAGCATGATCATTTGTTTCGAAAAACAAAAGCCCAACACCAAAAAAAAAATTATACCAACCTTGCCTGGCCATGCGCAAAGGGTTGCGCAACAAGCAGCGGAGCCTGCTGCCAGTACTTCAGTTGCGCTGGTGTCAAGCAAGATTCAGCCAGCCGGTTTTGCTGCAGCCCCCACTGGATTACTTGAAAGTCCGAGGCCATCAGGTGGACCGGAAGCTTCAGCTGCGATGGTGCCAGGCAATCTTCAGGCAGCCAGACAGCGCGTGTAGTGCTAGTGACATGGGGTTGCCCTGGACATTTCCAAACACTTTCAACCAACGCAGGAAAAACCCATGCTTGCCGGTCCGAGATGTTTGTTGTACAAAGTTCAGAACCGTAATGTGCTTCGGCCATTCAATGGAGAGCTAGTTTGTTGTGATGTACCGGGTGCGTCGTGATATTCATGGGGTAAAAGGCATTTTGCACGGTTGCCTCCATTGAAGGGCCGTTCGCACGTTATCTTCCGAAGTTTTGCGTTCATACCTGACAAGGGCTTTGCTTGGCATTGAATGTGGGTGAAAATATAACTGATCTTTGGGCCCGAGACCCCCATAGTTCAGGGTTAGGGTTGAACCCTAACTCCAACCCACCCCTCCCGACCCAACCTCCTAAAGTCAGGTGCTAGTTGTAACTATTCCTCAAATAGTTACAAATGATTAAACTAAACCTCTAACTGGGCATTTTGTATTGGCAGGGAGGCCAGTTTCAAAACAACTAGACAAAAAAACTTGTCAACAGGTCGACATGGATTGCTTTCGCACAAGATAAACACGGAGATACACACCAATTTTCTCAATTTGAGCGTTTGACAGTTCCAGCAGATTTTAAATACACTTAGCATATCCTAGCATTTACATGCATTTTCTACTGTCTCTTACTACGTCTTGAAGATTTTACTACGTCTTGGAGATCATCTGAGCGCCGGGTATAGCTCTTTTATTTTCTTTAGAGAAATTTGTCATTTTCTTTGAATCCCTGTTTTTACCGGTTTAGTGATAGGCCGTGAGCCAGCGTGCGCTGCTTTCAAGCAAAAAAAAACGAATTTTCTCAATTTCAGACGTTTGTGGTGCGGCTACCATTCTTATTATCCTATTATTCCTGCAATTCAATTCTTACAACTTCTTGTTAGTCCAACAATAATCCAAACTCACAGGTGAGCGTGGGTAGCGTGGCACTGCACAGCTTTTATGGGAAAAATCAAAACAGGTCAGCGTGTAACGTGTAGTGGTTTTTTTCTGAACTTTATTGATCTGAAAATAATTGCAACCCAGCACCAGGGAACGGTGAAAATGTGTCTCCGCAGAGCGGAGTGTTTAGTGGGGTACTACACGCCCACATGGTCGTATTTAAAAAGCGCTGTTTTTCCACAGCGCGAAGCGTTTAATGCCCATTTTGCTTGGCAGGTACAGTATTCCCGACTTTTTCGCGCCCAATTCTTTTTCGAACCCAACTCACAGAGGATCAGCGTTTAGTGCGACAGTTGTGGCACAACACGCCTTTTACTGTGGAAAAGATTAGCAAACAGGTCTATATAACGTGTTGCGTGGCTCTTCTAAACTGCATCGGTTTTAAAAAGAAATTAGGACCAAATACCGGAAATGGTGAAAATGTCTCTCCAGCCACAGCGCCGCGTTCAGTGAGGTTTACCGCGATCGCATCTCAAAATCGTTATGCATAGTGCTGATTTGCTGCAGGTGGAGTACTACTTGCGTCGCACCAAACTCACAGAGGGTGAGCCTTTCGTGCTTGGCACTCCACGCCTTTCACCGTGGGAACAACAGCAAAACAGGTCCAGCGTGCAGTCTTTTTTTCTGAATTATGAACCTTTGAAAAAATACTTCCGAACACCAGGAAACGGTGAAGTGTCTCCGCCACAGCGCGGAGCGTTTAGTGGGGTACTACCGAAGAGGGCATGCCTTTCTTGTGATTAGAATGGGATTAGTACATGCACAGACCCACCGTTCCAGTGATTTGGGCAAGGTACGCTGGATCTGAATGAACGGAATTAGTGCGCGGATGCATATGTTCGAATGGTAAATTGAAGGAAGAGTCCCGAACGCTAACGAATCAAGTTTCCCTGAACTTGCCAATCGTTTGGCGAAGTGGTGGCAGTTTGGTTACCGGTTACAGATATTTTTTTTTCAAGTTACCTACGTTAGTCACGCGTTCGCGATTGCAAGGGCAAAAGTGAAAGAAAGAAAAGTGGCCGGAGCCGGAGCCCTATATGCTCTTGAATTCTCAGGAAAAGCTCTGCAGACGCCAGCCGGCGACGTATCTGCTGGCCATTCAGCAAGGATTCTGGTTGCAAAGATGCTGTGCCAGGCGGGAAGTGCTAAAGGGATTACATGTGTCTGCGGAGCCCAATTGGCAAGGCTCACAGCATGTCGTGACAAACTGAGCATCCGCGTGAACTGTCATTTCTCCAAGCTGTACAGCAGAAGTGCAAAGGAGTTGAGGCCGCATATTTGTTTTTGCATGGAAGTTTGCCGGAGCTGGCCGTCTCACAGCCGTTTTTTCGCCAGATCGGCTTCCGAGATTCCTTTGAGCTTGACCATGCTGTTCAGTCTAAGATAGATGGACGTGTCATAACTTTGAATCTCTTGGGCCAGACTTCGTATGAATACGTTGAATCTTTGATTAGAGAGCTAAGTTGCATTTACGTGCATTTTGCCCCAGCTTGTGGCACAGCATCCCGTGCCAGATTCATCAAAATAAAGCACAGGTACAACCCACCGGTGCTCAGGACTGACGAACACCCCAATGGCTTGCCTAACCTCAGGCCCGATCTTGCTGGCCGTGTCTAATCAGCCCTCAGAGTGTACGACTTGACGCAGAAGCTCTGTAGGTTATGTCATGGCCTGGATGTTTTTTCTATCGAAAATCCAGCACGGAGTTTTATGTGGAAAACCATTCAATGCAATGGCTACCTTTTTGCATGACATACCGCATTTTGAGACGTGCTTTCACCACTGCCTCTTTGCAAGCTCTCGCAGGAAGTACACACTCCTAGTCCATAATGTGCCAACGCTGCAACAGCTTGAATGCCATTGCGATGATTCCCATGCTCATGAACCTTGGGGCCAAACCTCCAATGGTTGGGCAACTGCTTTAGAAACTGCATAATGTTGGGAACTTTGTCGCGCCATTGCCACCAAGGTTACGCTGCACTTGCAGGATCTGGGAGTGAAGTGCACTACGCCTAGATTTGCCATCCAAACCCTGCAATTGGATCAAATTCGACATGACAGAGGCCTTCAGACATCCCAGCGCACCTTACCTCTTGTCAGCGAGTTCACAGAGGTCCTGCAATGGCCCGCGCAACAACCATTACCTGCCACTGCCAGATTTATTCACCCTCTTTCAGTGGGGCAGATCGCGAGTGAGAACTTTAGGACAGTTGGCGTCCACAGAACCCCAGAGGAGTTCATGGAAGCGGCAAGGGTGGGCAAGCACCCTTTCTCAGACAGTGGAGACTTGCCCATTCCCATGTTAGATGCGATCGTGGCTGAAGTTGGAAGAACCAGGTCTGCAGCTATGAGGGAAATTGTCCACAAAGCTGCAGAGCTCAGACATGAGGAAGCAGCATTAAAGGAAGCAATGTCATCCCGTAGGCAAGAAGTCCTTTCCTCCAAATGGATGTTGCTGTTGGTTGCTTGAAAAGTCAGGTGTGGCTGACAAAGGCTTGTTTGACGACTTATGCAATGGTTTTGACTTGATTGGTGTTCTTCCTGAATCACACACAGGTTCGAGAAGAAGATCAAACCAGCGCATGTGCCCACTGCAGCTTTGAGGGGTGTAGCCGCAAAAGCCCGAGAAGCTTTTCTTATGACAGTGAAGGCATCAGGAGACCATGACCTTGATGTGGGAATTTACGAAGCGACCCAAAAAGAACTAGAGAAAGGATTCCTAGAAGGCCCAATAGATCCGACCTTCCTCCCCGACGGAGCCGCTTTGACCCACAGGTTCGAAGCCGTTCAACGAGGGAATGTCAAGCCTATAGATGACTATAATTCGAGCCTTGTTAACTCTGGTGTAACCCAACCTGAAGCAGTATCAATACATGGCATCGACCACATAGCCGGCATGGGTGCTGCATATCTCAGAGCGACCGAGCACAAAGGGCGCCATGCTGAACTAGTGTTGAAATGTTGGGACTTAGCCGCTGCCTACAAGCAAGTACCACTGTCCGACGGGGGCTTTGAGATGGACGCGTTTCTGGTAGTGTACAATCCCAATACTCAAAAGGCAGAAGTGTACCAACAGAGGGTCTTGCCTTTCGGTTCAATAGCTTCCGTGACAGCCTTCCTGAGATGTTCGCTTGCAATTTGGCACATAGGATGTTCCCTTTTGAAACTGACCTGGACATCGTATTTTGACGATTTTCTCCCTATGAGCGACCGAAGGCTTTGAGATACACTGACACGTGCATTTCCCTCTTCTTCAGAACGCTAGGTTGGAAGTTGTCTGAAGATAAACTCTTGCCGTATGATGTGTGTTGCAAAGTTTTAGGCGTAGAATTGACCTCACAAGGTGGCTATCTGGGGCCTTCATCATCACGAACATTGCCAGCAGAAAAATGGAGTTGATTAGCACCATCCAGGAAGTCTTGGCTGCTGGTGAATTGAAACGATTTTCAGCGGAAAGTTTGAGGGGACAGTCTTCAGTTTGCGTTGAAAAATCTCTTTGGTTTCGTTTCAAATGTTGCTTGAAATATCTGAACCAGCACATCTCCCGCGGCTTTTGCAGTTTGACGCCGGAGCTATTCTGTGCCCTCAGGCTCATCAAACACTTGCTTGAGAACAATACGCCTCGGATAGTGGAGGTTAGACATTTTGAGTGGGTGCACCTCTATGTGGATGCCGCCTATGAGCCAGATGGAGCGTCCGGAATAGGGGGCGTGTTGCTTGATCAAGCAAGTGTTTGCTTGGGGTTTTTCAGTGAAGTGGTCTCCAATGAGCTGGTCACAGATTTGAAAAGAGAGAGCCAGGAAACAGTGATATTTGAGCTCGAAGGCTTGGCTATAGCAATTGGGTTGTCCATAATCAAAACTTTCATCTCTGGAAAGCGCGTAGTGGTCTTCACAGACAATCAGGGCGTTCAGTCCAGTGTGATTAAGTGCTACTCTGCCAACGAACACACGGAAAAAATAATTAATACGTCATGTTTGTCAGGCTGAGGAAGACTTGGGTCTATTGGCCTGGCTTGAGAGAGTGCCCAGCCAATCCAATCTATCAGACATCCTATCTTTCATGGAAGTGAGAAGGAGCAGAGTAAGTCCTCTTGCTGCATATGGCACGGGTGCCTCGCCACGTCAGCAGATGCCACTTTGTTTCATGGGGAGGTGGCGCGACACCAGCTGACAGTCCGATCCCCTTGTACAAACAAGTGTTTGCCGCAAGTTAATGTGCACATTTGGGATGCTTGTCATTTGAATTCATGTGTGTTCGAAGGAATATCAAGACAGAGAAATAACACGCTATGTTGTGCGACGCACCCGTGTAACAGTGATAAGATAAAGATGTCTCTGATGAGCGTTTGCAAGCTATGGGTTGTTGTTGGTCCATGTTGCTGACGTGTGTCTGGGTTGGTGATCAGAGGTCCGCACAACCGCAAACTGCATCAGGTTTCAGCGCAGGGATTTTTTGGTTTGATTTGGAATGTTGTCATGCACCTGCTTAAAATGTTGCAAAGTACCGCGTTGTAAAATGCATGACAGCTGTCGCTGTATCTATAGAGTGGCTTTGGCATCAGGTTCCAGAGATCATATGCTTAGCTTTGGCAAGCTCCCATGCGGAATAGTTTTGTGTACATGGCATGTCGGATTTCCGTTACAAGTGGAGCGGAGTAGGTCTGGAATAGCGCAGGCGTGGCACTTGGCGACATCGACCTTCATTTTGTGTGGCAGGCAAGGTGGCACTTATGGCACTGGGCTGGCTCTGGTGTGTTGCTTCGGGTGCCGTGGCTGTTTGCGTGGCAGGCGTGGAACTTGGTGACACGGAGCTCCATTCTGTGTGGAATGAAGTGGCATTTGGCGACGCTGGCTCTGGTGGGTTGCTTTGGGCGCCGCGGCTGTTTGCGGGGAGCTCCAGTGTATGTGGCAGGCGTGGCACTCTGCGACATCGACCTTAACTTTGCGTGGCAGGCGTGGCACTTATGGCATTGGGCTGGCTCTAGTGACGCGCTTGGTCGCTTTCGGCGCCGCGGCTGTTTCCGTGGCAAGTGTGGCACTTGGCGACATCGACCTTCATTTTGTATGGCAAGCATGGCACTTATGGCATTGTGATTCTTTCAGGCACAACCTTGTCACACACATTTTATTGACGCGTCACTTTGTCACACACAGCGCTTTCACACACAACTTTTTCACACAACTCTTTCACACACAACCTGGCCACACACAACTTTGCTCTCCATTGGGAGATTGTCAAGGCCAGGAGCACGGCCATATTTGGTGCGGCGGAAGGCTCGATAGAGCTCATGCATGGTGAAAGGAAAGTTGGTTGTTTGTGGAGGAAAGACTGGTTCTTCAATTGGATCAGGAAGGGTAGTTGGATTCCACACATGGTCTGGATGACAACGGCGGCCTTTTCTGGAAGAGAAGGTGTGCCATAAGGTACGAGGCTTGGATTTGGAGCGAACACGTCGCATGGTTTTCGAAGGTAGATCCGATAATCGAGGTGGAGGCTGTTGGAAATCCAGCTTTTCTTGTCTAGTTTGGAAATTTTTCGAATTTCATTGCGGGGGGAGTTTTGGTCGTCCGGCGCAGCATGAAGGAGGGAACGGATGAGAGAAAAAATATCTGCGGAAATATAATGTGTTCGTGCGATATGGGGGACGTCGGTGGTGGTAACTTCCTGAATGATGGAGAAGGGTGCAGACTCCGGGGGGTGTGAAGAGGATCTTTATGGCAGACGGCGACCTTGGTAACACAAAACTTGCCATGCTTACGCGGGTGACTAGCAACAAACCAAACCAAAATATTGGACGTCATATCGCGCTAACTGCGCATTTACAAATCTAGTGGAAACAGTGCGGCTATCGCCACGGAAAGAATAAACGTTCATACACGTATATATACACATGTTCATTTACAAAGAAGCAGCACAAGAAAAAAACAGTTTGCAATCCCACGATGATAAATCGGTCATTCGCTTTTCCCCATGCGTCGAAAGGGGAAAGATCTAGTTGGTTCGTTCGTGCTGCGTTGCACCGTTGCATATCACGATTGGCATTTCATACGTTGCTGCATAGCAACCGCTGAATATCAACCATGGAAAAATCATTATGTTTTTCAATTCCCTGGGTGGGACGAAGGTAATCGAGTAGGGTGGGAAATGAAATGAACATGGCATAAAATGCAAGGAATGTTTTTCCCTCGTACCCACCTGACCTTTTTCCTTAAACATTTGAAATGCAAAAATCAGATCATTGATACTCATCCACGGGACCATGCAGAGGGATGAAACAGACATGTTTCACATTGTTGCATGACCAAAACTCATATGACATTCTTTGAATCATCGTCATTCAATTGCGCGGAAAATAGAATGGTACAAAAAATAAAAACCACTTGTTTGGTTTCATGTGTTTGGTTTGCTGCGCATGCATTTAGGGTTTGGAGCACTTGCGTTCGTGCGGGGTGTACAGAGACTATCAACACTGTGAGTTCGTGACAGTTACCACCAACTGGCATTTAAACGAGACGCGACGCTGAATGCACAACACCACACAGCAGACCCAAAACAACATAACCAGGGAGAGCATCACGCACGTGCACGTCGCACACGGCACAGCATGCAAGAGGAACGCACAGAAGCTTTACCAAGGGAAACCAGCAATCACCTTAATCGAAAAACCGCTACTGGCAAGCCAACAGCATCCTTAGCCTTATGGCGACCTTGGTAACACAGAACCTTGCCATGCGCACGCAGGTGACTAAGTTTCACCGTTAGCCGTGCGACCAGTTTCCCCCCACCTTGCCAGAAGTAGTTCGCCATTTCAACAACTTGAGTGCGGTGACTGCTGTCGATTCTAGTTTGACTGGCAACCTGCTTCGGTGCCCAGTTGTTTCCAATCATGCATGGCCATGTTTCCAGCTCGACCTACCACCTGCATGTCCGCAAACGGAAGTCTACCCCAGTGTGAAAGAAGGGTCCTTGGTCTAATGGTGCTCTCCTCAAAAACCTTGTCCAGGGTCGTTTCAATCTCTTGGATCCGACTTTTCGATTGCCAATGCGCACCACTCCATGATCGCCTGACGAGGATATCAATTCCATCCCAAAAATTTCAAAATTGGAGTCGGGTTCTTCAACTGGCCCATTGCATAGTCAAAACCGATCAAACCAAACCTAGCCTTGGCGGCCTCCAGGGTCGATTGTTCGAACAACCTTTTGGGACACAGTTTGAATGTGAGCCTGATTTTGCATGCCATTAGGCAGCCCCGTTTTAAGGCCCGGGAATTTTTGGGAAAATAAGTAACTAGGTACACGAAAAAAACTAGACAGTATCACGAGCAGAAAGCGACAAAATCATATGCCAATGTCACCGAGTCGGTGGTTCGAACAGCGTGATCCCAGCAACCCACCTTCCCGTATTCACAAAATGTTTCTAGTTGCGATGTCCAAGTGGAGGTCGCTCTTCCACAACGACGACGACCATGAGGAACCCAACGCAAAATTCGTTTGACCCAGCGGCTCTCAGGCAAGTTAGCCATGTAGGCAACCAAATTCCAGCATTGTTTGAAGCACGTGTGCGACCAGCAAACCAAGCCATATTGTTGCATATAAAAATTGATCCTTGCATTCCAGACAAGCAAAATTTCGTGCCATGACGCGTCCCAATTTAGACCCCCAGAAGGACGAACCACACCACGCAGAAGTTTCCGCAAAACAATAAACATCAAATTTAGTCAAACCCTCCTTGTGAATGACTGGATGGCCCGCACACAAACAAGCAAGAGGAGTAACAACCGCCTCAAAGTATCGAAGTTGGTAATGACACGAAATGTTTTTGCCACAAAATATATGTTTGGAAACATGAAATGCCCTTACTACCTTTTCAAGAAGAGGTTCTTTCTCCATACCTGAAACAATTGGATCCCTTTATCGCAAGGACACACCCAAACCATAAGCCATTGATGGGACGAAACCAATTTAATGTGAGCGCCATGTTCGGTCACCAAAGATTTTGGAAGTTGGGCTTTCGTTGTAAAAACAACAGTCTTGTCTGGCGTCAACCGTGAACCAATGCCGGCCAAAGCTCCACCAGTGAGTCCAACAGTCGGTAACACTTCTGCCCTCGAAACAGGGAGAAATACAACCAACAAACCGCAAATCGAGTAATGTGCCAAAACCGTAGTTTATATTTAACCACCTTTCGGACATTGTATTTCTCCACTCCCACATGGCCCATTGCAACACCTGACGACACATCCTGGTTGCAGGCCACCAGTGATGGAAAACATGTCACCAAGAGGGGATGCGCCCAAAATTTCCCACTTGTTTCGAATATATACTTTTCAAATTCCGTACCAAATGTGCGGATACTCTAAATGTGAAAGCAAAGCTTGCCATAGAGCGTTCCAGTCGACACGGTCGAATGCCACCGACAGATCCAAACCGACAATCCAAATCAATGTGTTTGCGGAAAATTTTTTGTCAATGACCAGGCTCGCTCTGCCATCCATGATTCGCAGCAACCAACCTCTCCTATAGGTCTCCTATCCTTGAAACTTTCGCCACCGCCTTGTGCGGAACTACTGGTATGATCCACCAAGGAAAGCAAGAAAGAATCATCCGTATCGAGCTATCGACCCATCTCCCTCGCCAACTCCAGCTATTAAGTCTACGCTTGTATGATTCACTCACGATTACCACATTCAGTTGATCAATATCTCCAACCTCAACTATATGGCTTCTGTGCCAATCGATTTGTATCCATTCCTCCTCCGTAGTCTTAGAAAAAAAATTGACCACCACCCCATCTTTTTGTTCGCTTTTTTGACTGGTCGCAAGCCTTCGATTCCAGCGGTCATCCCTACCTAGCGGCAGCCTCTCGTCGATATGATATGGTGTCCCTCCAAGTATGGTCCAATCCATCATGGCTCCCTACCACGTCCGTAAACTTTTTGTTCTCGATTAATCTTTCGGCTCTCCCCACGATATGGTCCATCGCGGCGTTGGTCCTCTTTGCCCATACATACCTTTTCATCATTGTCCTCTGTGCTCTTACATCAGATCCCCGCTCCCTTTTTTCGGGGATTTTCTCGTATACTCCATGGTTATAGTCCCATTCCCATTTCATCACTGACGTTGAATATGCTGATGACACCGTTCTCTGCGCTCGCACCCAGGACACCTTTCCTTCCTTATTCCATGTACACCAGCATCTTGCTGCCGTGGTAGGCCTCCAACTCAACGGCCTCAAGTGTCAATTTCCTACAATCGATGCACATTTCCCTATCTCTTTGTCTCTTACCGCCAACGCCTCCACTCCATGTAATTGTCCTTTTTGCGCTTCATTCTTTCACATCTCATTTTGCTCATAAGCATTTGATATGTACAAACGTTCTCTTTCAATTTTCGTATCCATATCCATGGCTCTCGTGCCACATGTCCCTCGACACTCTGTGCCCCAGCTCTTGCATAGCATCCTTGCCGCTGATCGCCAACTTTGTGATGTCTACCGCTGCCTTGATATGTTGGTCGATGTCCCAGATGCCCTAGGTGACATTGACTGTGCTGCCGCCATTCCACTGATCGACCAATCTATCAACGTGATCAGACGTGCTATTTTCGTTGTGCACGTTGCCAAGCTGCAGTACCACACACGCTTTCAACGGCAGCTCCGAGGTCAGTGGACCCAATGGCACGAATTTCCATATGTGGATTTGGATCTTCAATAGCACATGCTAGGTTTGACACCTGCCTAGCCCTGCCGTGCCAAGGCAGATCGACTGCAAATCCCCGAGTGTCCAAAAAGAGAGTTGCGCAGCGTCTGCCAGTGTCAGTTGATCATTGATGAAATGCAAACAGTGAAGCAGCAAGAAGTGTAAAGTACTAGAGTGTGGAGTGTGGAGTATAAAAGTGTAGAGTGTCGAGTGTGAAGTGTGGAGTGTAAAGTTTGGAGTGCGAAGTAGAGTGCGGAGTGAGGAGTGTTAATTGTAGAGAGTACAGTGTAGAGTGTTGCGGAGTGTGAAGTGTAAGGTGTCAAGTGTAGAGTGGAGAGGGTGGAGTGTGGAATGTAAAGTGTAGAGTGTGGAGTGTAAAGTGCAGAGTGTGAAGTGCAGAGTGTGGCGTTTGGAGTCTAAAGTGTAGAATGTGGAGTGTAAAGTCTAGAGGGTGGAGTGTGGAGTGTAAAGAGTGGAGTGTGGAGTGTGGAGTGTAAAGTGCTGAGTGTAAAGTGTAGAGAGTGGAGTGTGGAGATGAAAGTGTAAAGTGTGAAATATAAAGTGCAGATTGTTTATTGCGCAGTGTGAAGTGTAAAGCTTCGTGCAGGCGTGACACTGCAGAAAGCGGCAATTGCAATCACGAAAGTGTCCCAAAAATTGCGCTTGCCATGAAAACAACTTCCCACACACGACTGATCCTCACCAAATGCTGCGCAGCCCCATGCCTGTCGACAATTTGCACGCAATCACTACTTGATGCAGCCCGGACAATGCGATTCGCCGAAACCACGCAACACGACACATGCAACTCGTCTTCTAGCAACCCCGCAAAAGTATTGCGCCCGTGACATGGAACGACTTTTGACACGTTGTTAGAAATATGTTGAAATGTCACGAAATGCCACGCTTGCCACACAGATTGTGCAACGTTTGAAACCTTTAAAAGTCACCACTTTGGCAGCACTCGCCAGAGGCATGGTCACAATGCAACCATCGCAACTGGTTGCGAGTGGTTGCGGACGGTTGCAATAGGTTGCGGCCGGTTGCGAACGGTCGCGGTTGTGGAAGCAGCGCCGGGCGAACACAGCTCAACCTCCAGACCCCCAAGGTGAACCCTTCGCCACGCATTCGGGAAAACGCAAAACCCCATCAAACAGGCGCAAAAAACGTCAAAAAAGGCGCAAGTTGGGATTTCTCCTCACGTGTTTTTGTGACACAGCGCTCTTGTCCCACTGTCGGCTTGATAATGGTCAGGATACAAATCTCGATTCCTAGAAGCTTTGGAAGCCAACCAATTGCAGGCGCCTCCAAAGATTGGGTTTGCAGTGTTGTTCTGCGGGAAGACGACGCAAAACAAATTTCCCAAATGAGGCGGGACAAATGCAAAAGCAGCAGAAGGATCTTTTCTCGTGAAAGCCACCTAAACAGCAAAAGGTACAAAATTTATTGCTGTTTGGTGGGTCCAGGATGTCCAAAGTCATCCATGCCCTTGGATCCAGGGGGTTCCTTGTTTACTCTTCCGTGCCTAGGTCTAGTAGAGGGGGGGCAACATTTCTTGTGCCAGTATGTATTACTGTTTTAATATAGATTCATCCAAGTGGTGCTGGGTTTTATCCGTGCATGTTCCTGGCAAGTGATGGAATTTGGAGGCCCAGAAACGGTCGCCGCCGGATCGGATGGGACATGTGATTGGCGACAATACAGCGCATAAGGCGTAAGAAGTGTTTGTTTTAAGCCGTTCTTTTTCCAAGACCTTCTTGCAAGGAACTGATCTCCAGATTGTTCCTCCAAAAATGTAAGTGGACCTTGTCATTGAAATGTAGGTGTGTGAACTGCGAGGCTATACATTGCATATGAAAAAGAAAGTTTGGCCGCACCATGTATTTGAAATCATTGTCAACTTTTGTGTTCCAGGTGATATAACGTTTGGGCAACCACCATTTGGAAAACCCTCTGCTCCAGAGGTTTGAGAATAAGTTTGTTTTTGATAGGTTTCATTGGGTGTAAATAAATGTTCTACCTAATTTGTGCTATGGCTCAAGAACAAAACAGGAGCGCGAACTTGTTGTGGGATGCAGGACTGGTTTTACTCAGGTCTCAGGGTGACGAACAATTCGACAATTCCGAACAAGCCACAGAGCCAGCGGACACAGCCATGCATGCAGAGATGCACCATGGAAGGATGAACTGGAGAAGCTGGAGGAGGATACGAAGTTCTGGGAAAAGGTGACAGCCCTACGTGAGATGGGACGTGGGGCCCAAGGTGACGAATGCTTGCAAACTTCGAGATGAAAGACGTATCCAGCTGCAAAGGGATGATGTGGTAAAACTCGGTTTCATTGATGGAACCGGAGAGATCTCACAAACGAGAGGAATTTGCGAGCCACAGATTCCATCGCGGTGCAGGGTCGGGTATCCATTGGCGTCATTTATCCGTTTTTCTTATTTCAAGCGAGCACGCTTGAGCAAACCCTGGTTTATCATGTTGTGGCACCCCTGGGAACTGAGAGCTTAGCCCAGAAGCAGAGAGCAGTGGCCACCTGTGGCGTCAATGCGCGCAACACCTTGAGGAGGAGGGGATGGGCTGAGCAGGTGGCCTTGATATCCCGGTATATTTTCACCAGGAAGTTGTCCAAACCACACACGTGTTACGGCTCCAGACATGGAGTTGGTGATGCGTATTTCACCGTCTCGGCTTGGACGGCAAGGAAGTATGTAGAGTAGTGTAGCGTAGATGTGGAAGTTCCAGCATGTCTTCGTCCCGGACCTGCTCGACGGCATCAACTAGCCTGGCACCAGGACTGATTTCACCATGTGTGCTGTTGGAAGCAAACACAAAGTGAACAAATGAAACAGAAACTCCTTATAAAAGGTCAAGAATTATGGGAACCAACATAGAAATTTAAATTCAAGTTAATGGTAGCCGGGGGCTTGCCGGACCCTGTTTTTGCATGTTTGCATGTTGGGGTGGGGTGGCATGGGGTGGGGTGGGGTGGGATGGCTCAAACAATTTCAATTACACTTCCACAAACACGTCATGCTACGCTACTGCACGTTCTTCCTGCGCTTGCGCACACATGTCATGCTACGCTATTGCACCTTCTTCTTGCACTTGCGCACACATACAGTATGCTACGTTGGTGTGGGGTGGGGTGGTGTCGCTAATAACGTTCAATTACACTTCCACACATACGTCATGCTACGCTACTGCACGTTCTTCCTGCGCTTGCGCACACATGTCATGCTACGCTATTGCACCTTCTTCTTGCACTTGCACACACATACAGTATGCTACGTTGGTGTGGGGTGGGGCGGTGTCGCTAATAACGTCCAATAACATTTCCACACACACGTCATGCTACGCTACTGCACGTTTTTCTTGCACTTGCACACACACGTCATGCTACACTATTGCACGTTCTTCTTGCACTTACACTTGCACACACACACACACGTCATGTTACGCTACTCCACGTTCTCCTTGCACTTGCGCACGGACACACATACACGTCATGCTACGCTACTGCACGTTCTTCGTGAATTTGCACACACACACACGTCATGCTAGGCTACAGCACGTTCGTCTTGAACTTGCACACGCACGTCATGCTACGCTACTGCGCGTTCTTCTTGCATTTGCATACACACGTCATGCTACGCTACTGCACGTTCTTCTTGCACCTGCACGCGCACACACACAGAGACGTCATGCTAAGCTACTGCACGTTCTTCTTCCACTTGCACGCACACACGTTATGCTACGTTACTGCACGTCCTTCTTGCACTTGCACACACATGAAGTAATGCAAGCAAGGCCACCTGAAAACGTGATACGAACCCTGTTTCTCGACAAGGCACTAACATAAATCAATGGATTTATCAACAGAATGGCCCTGTCCACACGAAATGCACTTTGAAACCATTTTAAAGATCCGACAGCCCCCTCGTACGGAAGTTAATGGAACCCGCCAAACATGTGTCCCAGACAGCTCTTCACACCACCTGGAAGATGTTTTGGCGACAGGACGTTGCCCACTGCGGGAGCGCATCGAGCGGTTGAAGGGTGACCCCTTCACGGCGCGACCTGCGGTTTCTTGCGCCTTTGGTAGACCCACTAAGATTTCAAACAAACGATTTTTCGACCAAACAAATCACATACCTTGATCATGGTCCGTACTTGTGCCGCTATACACTGCGTTTGCTTGATGCATTTTTTAAAGACAGCTTAGATGGCCCAGTTTGTAGCTGGCTTGGTGCCCAGCATTTTTTTGGGGCAAAAGATGCTACATGGTGTAGCAGCAACAAGATGATAGGAGGATGTACATGGAGGAGACATTTAAGGAAAATTGTCATGGAAAGATAGTTGAAAACGGTTCGGGATTATTTGCACAAAACAAGACGGGCCCAAAGAAGAGGAACAGGCAGAACTCTTTGGGCCCCCCTTGTTGCACCCTGTTGCAGCCCCCCTTTTTGCGTTCCCGGTTGCGGGCAGGTTGCCGTAGATGTTATTTGCGTCGGAGCCTGGCAATCGCATGGTGTCAGGTGGAGCGGGATTTCCTGCGCATGTTGGAAAGAGGGCTTCCTGGTTTCTGAGTCTTGCCAGATAGAGGACCACCTAGAATAACTTTTTCTTGGCATGAAATGCCGGAGTGAAGCATGCCGGATGCCACCAGCCACGGCTTTCGTGGGGTAACTTGTTGTCTCACGAACGCTCGATTGGCGACGTGGCTGCAGGTTAAGCAGGACTGCGCACCGGCGGGCCGGGCCAGAAACACATTGAGCACAATCGAGGAATTTTGCAGGTCATTAATTTTAGGTGTGGACGCCTCTAAGAGGCTGTGCGTTTTTGATGTTTTTTACGTTTTGCCAGAGGTGTGGTGGGGCTGGGGTGCGTTGGGGTTGGGGTGGGGTGGAGTGGGGTGGCTAATCATTAAAATTCATTGTGGATGTGATGGGTGGGGTGGGGTGGGGTGGGGGGGTGCAACAACGTTCATGTAATTTGCGCGCAATTTGATGCTACATTGATGCTACGTTCCTGCTACGTTGATGCTTCCATCTGATGCTGATGGTGGGGTGGGGTGGGGTGGGGTAGGGTGGGGTGGGGTGGGGGCAAAAACGTTTATGGAATTTGTGTGCAATTTGATGCTACCTTGATGCCATATTGATGCTACACTGATGCTGATGGTGGGTAGGGTGGGGTGGGGTGGCGGATGCAAGAATGTTCATCTAACTTGCGTGCAATTTGATGCTGTGGTGATGCTACGTTGCTGCTATGTTGATGCTACGTTCATGCCACGTTGATGCTATGCTGGTGCTATGCTGATGCTGATGGTGGGGTGGGGTTGGGTGGGCCGGGGTGGGGTGGGGGAGTGCAATGATTGTACCGTCCATGTAATTTGCGTGCAGTTTGATGCTGTGTTGATGCTACGTTGATGCTACGTTCATGCTACGTTGATGCTACGCTGGTGCTTTGCTGATGCTGACGGTGGGATGGGTTTGCGTGCAGTGTGATGCTTCGTTGAGGTAGCCGGGTCGCTTAGCACTTTCAGATTCGTTCACTTAGCATTCTCCAATCACTTAGCACTCTCACGCATCACTTAGAACTCAAAAATCCGTTCACTTAGAACACACAGACGTACAAAACGCTGGAAGGGTTGCCAAAGTCCCATTTCCAAAAGCCTCACTTTGCAAATTCAGAAGACAAAAAAGGAAGGGGTTGGGGTGGGAAAGGGTGGGATGTTAACCTTCACTGGCACCTGCACACAAGACTAGCACACGTCCCGCAACACAGGGATGGGGTTGGGGCGGGGTGGGGTGGGATGTTAACCTTCACTGGCACCTGCACACAAGACTAGCACACGTCAGGGGTGGGGTGGGGATGTTAACTTTCACTGGAACCTGCACACAAGACCAGCACACGTCAGGGATGTTGGTGGGGTGGGATGGGATGTTAACCTTCACTGGCACTTGCACACAAGACTAGCACATGTCAGGGATGGGGTTGGGGGTGGGGTGGGGTGGGATGTTAACCTTCACTGGCACCTGCACACAAGATTAGCACACGTCAGGGAGTTGGGGTGGGGTGGGGTGGGATGTTAACCTTCACTGGCACTTGCACACAAGACCAACGCAGCCTGTCCAAAAGCATTGCTCGCGATAGCTCAACAATCATCATCATGATCATCAAAACCATCATCATCCTCATTACCATCATCATTCTCATCAATA
>BGPT01000341.1:276503-287121 GCA_003297045.1 Symbiodinium sp. clade C Y103 | reverse complement strand
AAAGAATGCCAGATAGAATGCCAGATAGATTGCCAGATAGAATGCCAGATAGAATGCCAGAAAGAATGCCAGAAAGAATGCCAGATAGAATGCCAGAAATAATGCCAGAAAGAATGTCAGATAGAATGCCAGAAAGAATGTCAGAATACATGCCAGAAAGAATGCCATATAGAATGCCAGAAAGAATGCCAGATAGAATGCCAGATAGAATGCCAGAAAGAATGCCAGAAAGAATGCCAGATAGAGTGCCAGATAGAATGCCAGATAGAATGCCAGAAAGAATGCCAGAAAGAATGCCAGATAGAATGCCAGAAAGAATGCCAGATAGAATGCCAGATAGAATGCCAGATAGAATGTCAATTAGAATGCCAAGAGGAAGAGGAGGAGAGGACAACTCCTCTTCCCTTCCATAAAGTTTTGCCAGAAAAAGAATGTCAAAATCTGTATCACACTATATTCCAAAGAAAGTATCATGGTGGGGATCACTCGAAGCAAAGTAATTAACACTTTTTACTTCCAAATGTGCTTCGCGCCACAGCGCCGTGCACTTTTTCCACATCACAACTTCCAAAAGTGGTCCGAAGCTGAGGTGTTTTAACGCTTTTTACTTCCAAATGTGCTTCGCGCCACAACGGCGTGCAATTTTTCATCTCTCATCTGCCGAGATGTCTCCGCACCCGCCGCTTTNCTTCTCTTCTGACTTTCTTCATCTTCTGACTTTCTTCATGGCTGTGCTTTTCCATCTGTCCATATTGTCGGAAAGTTTAGCTTCTAAACTTCCTTCGATTATATTTAAAGATGGGACAACCTACTTTGGGGACTTCCTAACCAGGGTTGTCAACCGCTTACCAAATGGGATTCTTCTTCTGGGGTACTAAGTATTGTTCTCCATGGTTGGAGCGATTAAATTGGTAGATCTCATTGGTCTCCCGGGCGCCCACATGGTTCCCTGACACCACCCCAACCATGATTCGAGCGCAAGCCAGCAAGTTGCAAAACAAAGCAGCGGGACTGGATAACTGGTCAGGAGCGGAAATTCAGTGGCTACCTGACCCTGTGCTTGAAATTGTAGCATCACATTTTCTCCGTGTTGAGGCAGGGGAAGATTGGCATAGCGGCCTTCGCCAGTGGCGACAGTGCCACGTTGTGAAACCTAATCGTACTGGCATTGGTGGCCTGAGACCTTTGTCAATAGGCAGCATTTGGTATCGTATCTATACGGGTATACGAATTAGCCACCTCCGAACTTTCATCGCATCCCAGGTGCCGGATGCGCAGCACGGTGGCATTCAGCGCTGTGGAGTCCACACTGCTCTGGCTATGCCCATGTGCCTCCTTGAGACTGGAAAGGCCGCACCCAGAGACCATTTTAAGTTTTTCGGATCTGCCGATTTGAACAAAGCATATGATCGCATGCACCCAAAGTTCGCTCTTGCGGCATTGCGTCGCATCCCACATGCAACGTGCACTGCCCTCAAGGCTGCTTGGCTGAACCAAGCTCGCTGGATGCAGGCCTGTGGACATTGCGCCAAAACACCGGACATGTGTGCCAATTTACCCCAAGGGGACGCTGCCAGCGTGGTTGCCTTGGTTGCACCTCTATCTGAGGCCCTTAGAAGAATCCAACAGAATCACACAGGTACTAAACATGCTGTTTACCTTGATGACCGCAGCTGGGTTACCAAGAGACCCACTGAAGCGGCTGCCATCGGCCAAGCCTGGTCCGAAGAGATGAGCCGCCTGCATCTTGAGGAAGATAATTCTAAAAAAGCATATGCCGCTATTTCTTCTCGCCATGAGAAGTCCCTTCGACAGGCGCTTGAAGCCACAGGTCTCTCGGGAAACATACCAGCTGCACCTCGATGTTTGGGTACAACCATCAACATGCGCCGTGTTGCTATTTCCAAAACCAAAGATGAGACTGTTAGAGAAAATCAAGCTTTCCATCTTATCCAAACTATTGCCCATTTACCTGTTAACTATGGGGAAAAGATATTTTTCATAAAATCCACTGCACTGGCCTTGGCCACATGTACTGGTTGGAGCAGCCTGCCCAGCCTTGAAACCATAAAACGTTTCCGTCGAGGCATCAGCCAGTGCATCAAGCAGGCCTAGGGACCCCTGCCTCGCCTTTTTCTAGGACACACTGCCGACCCCGCTTTTGTGTTTGGTGCTGACCAGACGGCTCACATCCTTTCTTCATTCTGCCCTGAATTTGAGGAATGTTGGTTTGACAAAAAGAATATTGGCCCTGTTTCGCTTGTTCGTGACTGGTTGAATCGCCACGGATGGATCGAGGATCCGGCACAACCTTGGTCATGGACACATGATCAGATACCTGATGCGCTTTCGCCGCAGGTGGCCCAGAACAGGCCTGAGCTTCTCCATATCCTTCGCCGGGCCTGGCGAGGACAGCAATGGCAGGAATTCCTGTCCGGTAACTCCCGGGCTGCCGCAGCCTTGCACCCGACCAAATGGCATCAAGTTGAAACTGCATGGGAATGGGCCCGTGTGCTCATTGGTAATAACCCCCCCTTGCGCAATCATCCCGAAGCCATCTTCACTAATCGATGGGTGAGTGACACCCGCTTGCTTGTCAATCAGAATAACCCTGTAGCCATTTGTGAGAGATGTAATCAGGGATACCCCACACGAGAACATCAGTGGTGGGAGCGCACACAGCTCGCAGCCGACAGGTTGAATCGACGCGACGACACAAACCACTTGTTCCAGCTTCTTGGTTGGCTGTGACCTGGCAGTCAGCCTAGCACGCTACCGGCAGGTCTTGTTGCAAGCCCGCTATCCGGCATAACCACGCTTGGCGTGGGCGGCCGTTAACCCGTGAATGGTTGCGCGCCGTTACAACGAGTCTTCTTCTTCTGCGACTGCTGGAGGACGGCGACGGAGTTTCTCTTCACAAGTTTGTTAAAGGAAACAGGAATTGATACACTGCATTCTTATGGCATACCTCCATGTATACTACAGGAATGTGTATGATTGAATATGCAAAATGTATTATATAATATTTTATTTTGATTTACACTGTATTATAATGTATTTTAATGTACTATATTTTATTATTATGTATTATAGTGTATGATAATATATTATAGTGTATGATAATGTATTACAGTGTATTATAATATGTTATTATAGTGTATCATAATGTATTATAATGTATTATAACGTATTACAATGCATTATAATGTATTACAATGTGCTATAATGTATTATAATGTATGATAGTGTATTCTAATGCATTATACCGTGCTATAATGTATTATGATGTATTGTAATAAAGTATATTGTACTATAATGTACTTATAGTTTTCAATGTTCTCTCAAAAAAATAGTATAACATCGGCATTTGTTGTGATGTTCCTATCTTCATTTTGGCCATGAAAGGCATCCCAAAATTGTCACCCCATTGATGCTGAGAACTCCCGGCTCCAGTATGAAAACCATCTTCCGACCCCCTGATTTGACCCATCCGGATCTGATGTGAGTTTGTCCATTTGCCCCCAAAAAAGATGTGTTTGTCTAAAATCCATTGGTTTTAAACTTAATGGTCTCTTCAAAGTTGCCATCTACCATCATCTACTAGAATCATCTACCTCATTTTCAGACAAACCCATGCGAGTACATACCCCCTACGACAGGTCAGAGGCAGAAGCGCACAGGGCGAGACACCTCACATGTCGAGGCAGGAATGTATTGTGTCAAGAATACCCATTGTGTGTGAAAAATGTGGAAAAATGATTATCCAGACCAAGACTACCCTCCTGTGATTTAAGATGGCTATGGAACATGATATTGCTATACATAGTTTATATAACTTTAGAATCAAAAGTGATGCTCCATAGCTATGGCACAAATTATCAGAGGTTATTCTGGTCCCTGGAAATGCCGAGGCCAAGTCATCATTCAACAACTGTGGACAGGGGAAGAGGGATCAAGAAGTTGGGTCTTCTCTGGAGCAATGGCTGTGTCCCAATAGGGAATAACATATATCATCTATGTTAAATTATGATAAATTATGAGGATATATTCAGATATTTATATATATATATATATGTAGATCCAAACAGAACACTATTTCTATGTGTTTTATTCAGGTTTCATATCGGTCAGTCCATGTCTGAGATTTATCAGACCTCCCGGGTGTCCAGGCCTCCCTTGGGTGTCGGCTTCATGTGCGCTGTGACTTGGCGGAGTGAGGTTCCAAAGCATGGGATTTTGTCGAAAAACCTAGGGATTTTAACAACTTTTAACGAAAACGGGATTTTATGGAGAACCCTATTTTGGGACAAATGTCCATGTAGTTCTTATGTAAATGAAGAATCTGAAAAAAAAAACATCCCAATAAGTTGCAACAACATATCTCAAAGCTGACGGCGTCATGAAAGGTGACCCTTTGGTTGACCCTCATCCCTGCGGGTGGAGGACTCGGTCCTGAAATCGGAAAATCCGCAACCAGATTTGACAATTTACTTCGAGATGGCGTGTACTATATGATATACATGTATGTTATTTGGTGTGATTTGTATTTATTTGTATATATTTGTATACATTTATAATTTCATATCATCTTATTTATTGTGGTGTGTATCTATAGCATGTCATTGACATATGATATATTATCTTATCATAATGTGTATTGTTGGTTTGCCACATTTTGTTGGGTGAAGGACACACCTTTGATGCTGGCTACTGAGGCTGGCTCTGATTGTGCTGAGCGGACGGATGCTGGCGCCAACTGGAAGCTTTCAGGTGGGCTCCGTGGCAAATGTCAAGGATCGTGGTTGACCACAATACATTTATTTTGGTTAAAGGAACACTAAACTCCAATTTTACCATGAATGGCTGTTATAAACCATCAATCCATGTTGGTGGCTTATTGCTTCACTAACTTTACTCACTACTCAAAGATGATTATTATTCCATATAAGGATTTCTGAAAATGGCCTATGAGCTTGGCAATATGTGTTATCCTGTGTGTTCAGTTCATACAGTACGTGATGATGCCGCACAGTACAGAATGTCGCATGATCATATACAGGCATGTGCAGGAATGAAATCACACTTTGTGACATTGTACTGATAAATATAATGTACATAATCGTATATATATATATATATAACTACATATGAATTACGGTCAAAATGGTCACACTGTAGTATTGCAAAAGCACTTTTCTCAGAGATGTGCACGAAACACTGTAAAGCGATAGCCCCCCCAAAAGAAAAACGATAAAGGCACAACACCCTGGAAACCGAAATAATTCCCCCCTCCCAAAAAAAAGCGATAATAACCGACAATATAGATGCAAAGGATTTTGACGGGAGCTCATATGTTTTGTATATTATATATATATGCATACATGAATACCATGATATAACTGTTTGAATGTACTCAATATCATGTAGTGAGCAATCAGCCTTTGAGATAAGAATGTATGAGCTTCAACGGCTCACATTCACAGAAGATGAGCGTGCAAGGTACGATGACATACAGTTACAGTATATCTGTCTGTCATAATGTGTGCTCTGACAGGTCTATGTGTAAACTTTGCGTGCCCTCGTGCATTTGCCAAGCTTCATAGATATGTAGAGAAAACGAGACAGAGAGAGAGAGAGAGAGAACCCACCAATGTTGAGAAATGTTCAGAGCTTTTCCAGCAACAGATCTGATATCTCAAACTGGTACACAAAATGCACTTACTGCCCACGAGTTTTTTGTCGATCCTGAGACCAGCGGGGGGGGGGTCCTAAGTTCAAGAAGCCCGAGAAGTTGAGGGCATAGGGCTTTCAAATGTTCACATTGTGGATTCATTTGTAGTTGGAGGGCAGTTTCCAGAGTCTTTTCACAAGAAAACTGGAAAACTGATAGGAAAACCTTTACAATGGGTCCAATCCATGGTTTCCTCCTTGCAACCCCCACAAATTGCCCCTGTTAGTGATGACTGGTTGGCGGTTTCAACCGCGTTTGCTTTTACCTCTAGCTGCAGGCCTTTATATTGGAAGGCTGGGCGCCAAAGTTGCCAACGTGTCCCTTCGGCTCAATGCTGCAAATCTGAGGATAGACTGATAGATCTGATAGATTGCGAAACATGGATGGCTGGTAGTACTGTAGCTGAATCTTGGTGGTTTCACTGATTTCTTATGATTCTTGTTGGTCTTCCAAAATTCTTGTATCCCAATTTGCTATGATTCATCCAACGACTGATAAAGATCTGATAAGATTTTGGGGATGTGGGGTGAATGCTGGAAAGCTCATTCGACCTCCCAAGAAAACAGCGGGACTGTTGCGACGTACAGTAGCAGATAATTCTGCTTGGAAATAGAGGTTCCATAGTTTCTGCACGTCTGGGAATATGGTACATCCCTTCTCCCCTATATACTAAGTACATTTAAGTACCCCCTTTGAAACCCTGGTTTAGTATTGGATCTATTCATCTTGGAAGCCAATATTGAGGATGTCTTACTGTATACATATATATATATATATATAAATACTATTTCGGGGCATTACTCAAAATTCCAGGGTTAATCATATGTGTCCATTCTCAACAAACGTTTTGTTTCACAAAACCATAGACGCAACTCGTGACGCCTTTGACGACACCTCCAGGTATCCTTAATTCGCTGTTTGGCTATGAGCCATGGAATTGCCTGGTGAGCACCAAATTAGCTGGTAAATGGATGTAAATGGATGTTGATAACTCTAAAATCTTGGATAGTTTAGGGTTTGATCTATCCCCGTTTGGGTGTCTGAAAATGGGCTATACCCACAATGTGAACATCAGGGAAAATGAGGTTTCAAACCATGGAATTTTGGAGGACCTGAATTTCAGACAAACCAATTTCTGACGCCATGCAAGTTGAGCCCTTGAGGCAAACAATTTCCGAACCTCGATTTTCTTTGGGCTGCTTGGAAATTCGAGCTGTGAATCCACGGGGAAGATTCCGTGGGCAAATGCAATGGCCAAAGTTTGCAGCGATGTTTTGTTTCCCTATTCCTGCGTACATTCCGTTTGACCCACCTCCACATGTTTCAGGGTTTCCAACGTCATATTTGTCAGGATATGTTGATATCATTTCTTATCATTTTTGAATATTATTACCCGATGGATCCAAGCACTTCCTGAGAAGGTATACTTAACCCCCAAATCATACCCCAAATCCTGCCTCAGAAGGTACGGCTTTGTCCATAGGGCTGTACATGTGTACATATGTATATATATATATATGTAGGTGTTCACGCCGCGGCATTCTGCGTACTCTATGTGGGACCTCGTTGCCCTGAGGTTGCTCACAGCAACTTGAACCACATGGGTCCAGACAATGGTGCAGAGGGCCTTGTGTACCGCGTCAGCCACTGGGCGGCACATGTTTTGGGATGTTTTGGGGTCAAAATGGTGTTTAATTATTTAATCACCATTTTTAATGGGAAAATCACAATTTTCAATGGGAAAATCCCAATTTTTAATGGGAAAATCACCATTTGGTGACCCCAAAATTCATCCCGCAGTTCATTTTCTCCATTCACATGACCATTGGGGTATCGAGTTGAGACAAGCCCAAATTAATCATGGCTACCACTTTTGCCAAGCCTGGATTACCAAGCAAATTGCAGCCTTTACACATTGAGAATGCTGAACAATTCCGCATGAATTTGCTGAAGCAATGGCTCTCAGATCCTGTTTTGTCGCAAACTGACTTTCAATTGGCTGCATAGACTTTCCATGACTTTCCCATTTGTATCTTGGATGATCACATGTGCTAGACAAGGTTCAAACCATCAACACACACAACAAAAATCCAAGAGTTTCTTGGATCATGGATCCAAGTGTTGCTCTAATGTAGCAGATCTTCCATATCATTTTGACCACCAGAATCTTGCAGATAGCCAAGGAAGTTACAAGGGCGAGCACATGGAGATGGTGTTCCCTGGCCTTCGATTGAAGCTGATCCGACAAGTCGCGAGCCGTGCTTTGTGGCCTAAGGTTCAACGCGATGCACGATTTCAAGGCCTATGATCCAAAAATGTTTGGACTGCATGGCTTCTATGGCTCATTGAATGTGGCCCCTGGCCGGAATTGGGATTGGGAAACCATTGCACCATGATTCACCATGTACAGAACCAGTGAGGGAAAGTATTTGGGTTTTGATGGGAAACGACTTCTGGACGCACCTAAAGCACCTTCAAGCAGCTTCAGGTCTCAGATTGGAAGGTCCGAAATTGTGCTGTTTTAAGGTTTGAAAGACAGTCTCAACTGCAAAACTGGTGAAGCTTGAAGTGAAAACCAGCGAGAACTTGACTACTCGACAGTTCTTAAACCTACCCGCCATCCATAGCCATCTCTAGCCATTCCTAGCCATCCCTAGCCCCCAAATTTGTCCGAAAGTGGAAACTCTCAAGATGTTACTTTGCCTTGAGCTGACTTTGCCGAAGGGTATGATCTTCCCAGCATCCTCCAGTGGAAGCCACCCACAAACTCCATAGCTCATATCATATCATACCATGTGGGAAACCATCTACCACGATGTATCAAGCAAGAAATTGATAGAAATTGGGTAATTATCAATGACATTCCGCTTCACCTAGTTTGATGGCCAGAAAGCCTGTTTTTTTCCTCGAAAAACCGACTGGCTGCCACTCATCAGCCATCAGCACCACTGAGATGGAGCGTTCGCACGCGCACTTGAAGGTCACCTTCAAAGATTGGGAGACCAAGAAGCCCGTGACAGTGGATCCGCACCGGCAGTGGTGATGAATACGTGATGAGAGGGGAAGTAGACGGGAACTAGACAGGACATTGAACTAAATATTTCTTTTTTTGGGGGGGAGACCAGCGGGATTGTCAAAAGTTGGGCATATCTTCTGAGATAGCTTGATGAATGCGAGGGCGTGGGGATACATGATGCCTTCAAGTCTGCTTCTTCATCAATATTTATTTGGATGTACCCAAACAGCCTTCAGCACATCTATGGCCGACATTTCAGGCTTTCAGCAGATTACATCACATTAGTGGTGGGTGGTTTCCACCTAGGACGATCCCCAATGAAGATCTGTCAAAGGATGGGGTGAAAGCACCAACTGCATGGTGACCCTTTCCGCATCAAGTGCCGGCCGAAACATGGCACTGCTGAGCGGCGCTTGAGCCAGAGCGAAAAATTGGACATCTGAAAAATCGCAACAGAAAGACACACTGGACATTGGACACAAAAATGAATGTCCAGGTTGTGAAACACTCTGGAAAACAGAAACATCACAACTTTCAGGCACATGTTGGATGCTATTGGATACATGATGATACATGGTATATCATTATTATTGATTATGATATATATATATATGTATTGATTGATGTACATACACACATACATATATATATATATTACATATACATATAATGTATGATTATACATAATGAGAAGGTTGGATTATATCCCAAACAATCGCTGGTTTTTCAGATCCGGAGATGTCATCCTCTGCTACGGCCATGGTGAGAGATCTGACGAAGACGGCCGTGGATGGAGGCGACCCATGACCAACAGGTCTCTGAGTCACTTGGCGTCCATCATGGTGGTGGGCTTTCTGGTGCCATGGTCAAGTCTTGGGGATATTTGGGATAAATGATGTGAGGTAAATCATGAGGTAAATCATGAAGATGGTCCATGGATGCCGACTCTTTCGGCAGGAAACAAATCAGAGATGCTTCCAAGCACGTTGATGTTGTTGTTTTTGCAGGCCAGGGATGGCCAAAAGGGCTGTTTTCAGTGCACTGATGTTGACGACTTTGCTGTTGTCGCCAAGGATGTCGACTGGGCCTGGCTGTACTTGCAGTGCTTGCCATTTCGGGATTGATTAGTCAGAGACTTGACCGCCAATGGGGCACATGCTGCGACCTCAGCCCAGCAGTGATGATTCATATGTGGGGAATCATCCCAAAATTGGCCTGACCATCAGGTATTTTTATTGTGGCCTGCGCAATCAGGTACTTCTCATTGTAATATTTTTTCTGAAATGCCCGGATCCTCCCAGATCCTTGATGAAACAGCAAGCAGCTGCCTGCAAGAGTTTTGAGGAATCCGCATGCAGCTTCTTGCTTTTTTTTTGGTGGCTTCCTCAACCATGTGGTGGCGAGTTCAATGACATGCCCGTGACATCAAAAGACTTTCTTGGAGGGCAGGCATTGTCGGTTTCATGACTAATGACTTGGTGAAAAAATCTTCAGAGTCTCGTGATTAACTACACGAAACAGTGATTTGGTCCGTTGCTCATGTGATATGAATATACATATGGCTGTCTATGATATGTTTTCGAATAATCATGAGTTAGGATTAACAACTAACAACCCCCTCCCATTCGCAAGTAACCCTGCCGCACCCCTCCCGATTTTGGGGCAAGGCTAAAGTCAATTAGGTATAATTAGGTTGTTTTCCACCCCCAATCATGGTGCACCCCCTAATTCGTAAATGCCTTCTCCGACCCCAGATTTTTAGTTGTACTAGTTTAGTAGTCGAAGGAAGTTTAGAAGTGAAACTTCCGACAATATGGACAGTTGAAAAGCAGAGGTGAGAAGAGCCAAGATGTGAAGAGCTCAGCCATGAA
>BGPT01000341.1:265530-276158 GCA_003297045.1 Symbiodinium sp. clade C Y103 | reverse complement strand
TAACAACTTAACAACTTAACAATTGAACAACTGAACAACTTAACAACTGAACAACTTAACCACTTAACCACTCAACAACTTAACAACTTAGTTAGTTAGCTAGTCAGTTAGTCAGTCAGTTATTCAGTTAGTCAGTCAGTCAGTAGTCAGTTAGTCAGTTAGTCAGTTAGTCAGTTAGTCAGTTAGTTAGTTTGTTAGTCAGCTAGTTAGTTAGTGAGCTAGTCACTTACTCAGATAGTCAGTTAGTCAGCTAGTCAGTTAGTTAGTTTGTTAGTCAGCTAGTTAGTTAGTTAGCTAGTCAGTTACTCAGTTAGTCAGTTCGTCAGTTAGTTAGTTAGTTAGTTAGTTAGTTAGTTAGTTAGTTCGTTAGTTCGTTAGTTCGTTAGTTCGTTAGTTCGTTAGTTCGTTAGTTCGTTAGCTAGTTAGTTCGTTCGTTAGTTAGTTACTTAGTTAGTTAGTCAGTTAGTTAGTTAGTCAGTCAGTTAGTCAGTTAGTCAGTTAGTCAGTTAGTCAGTTAGTCTGTTAATCAGTTAGTCAGTTAATCAGTTAGTCAGTTAGTCGGTTAGTCAGTTAGTCAATTAGTCAGTTAGTCAGTTAGTCAGTTAGTCAGTTAGTCAGTTAGTCAGATAGTCAGTTAGTCAGTGAGTCAGTTAGTCGGTTAGTCAGTTAGTCAATTAGTCAGTTAGTCAGTTAGTCAGTTAGTCAGCTAGTGAGGCAGGCAGATAGATAGACAGATAGATAGGCCGACGCTCCAACCACCTTTCGATCCATGAGTGGGTTCGCTCTGCCGTTCTTGCATCCCATCAACTCACCTCTCCTATAGTTTGCTATTCCTGAAACTTCCGCTACCGCCTTGTGCGGTACTACTGGTATTCTCTTATTTTTGATTGGGGCTACAAATTCCAGGGTTATTTGCTCACCCTTGCCTATCTCATCCCTTCTGTGATTCTAATCATTCTGGTGCATCCTTCCCGTGATCACTCAGCCGCTCTTCCATTTTTTGCTGCACATCTCATGTTTGCCATCTCATGGCTTCTTTGGCCCCTCATGCATATGAAATGGACCTGATTTCGTCAAATTTGACCCCTCATGGATGCTACTATGCGGCTAATTCCACTAGAATGGACACTTCGTTGGTGCTTGTATGAACCTAATTCCAGCAACATCAATGGTGTTGTTTTTTTGTTCAAACCCGGGGTCTTTTTTAACCCCCAAGAACAATGTTGACCTTGTTGACCTCTAAGGGGTGGGGAGGAGGTGGGTTTTATTCATCTGAGGTTGTCACTATATACATATATATATATATATATAAGTATACATACTCGTATGTATATATATATACATACTTTTATACATCTTATAGACGATTATAGAGAATGAATGATGACAATATATATATATATATGCTGTAAATACGGCAAACTCTGGCCTTTTGCCCCGGTCTCGCAATGACGGTGGCGTGATCATCATCATCATCATCATCATCATCAAGTGGAAGTTAGTAAACCATTCAACATAGTTCAGATGGGGTGGGGGATTTGATCCCTTCTGATGTAGTTGTATGATATATTTACATACAAACAATGTTGATGGGCTGGGGCAGAAGGGGGAGGTTGCGCATATATATACATGTACATATACACATGTTTTTTTTAACCAACTGGGATGCATCCAGGGCCCATTGACTGAGGAACGTCTATGGCAACGCGTCTTCAATCTCCACGGGCAAGCTATGGCCGTCTTCAATAGGCGGCTTGTCATGTTAATGTTGGGTCACTGTTCTATGCAATTGAGTACATTGCAGGTACTGGTATTTAGTTTTTGACATTGCATTCTGTTCCATAGTGATGAGAGATTGAGAGGATATTGCACATCATGTTGGCTGTATCGCACTGCCCTGTTTTATCAATGTCATCACCAATCATCATGAATATTATATATTTCATCTTATCCATATTGTCATTATCTGCTGATTTTGCTTCATCAATATCTCCATTTTGGACATGTTGATCCCTCTTCAATATAATGTTCATCATCAACATCGGTGTCCAGAACATCTCCTCAGCACCACCAGCAACAACTCTCAGTCCTGAATGCCGTGGAACAAAATGATGTGCACCATGCTGTTAGCATTCTCGTGGTGAGCCACCTTGCCATCGTTACTGTTTCCATCACAACCATTGTCATGAGTCATTACCTGGCTCGAAATTATATCAGATCGATCACCGTTGGAATTATATATCAGCATATGACGTCATTGTGGTCGTAGCTTCCTCATCGTCGTTTGCATCTTCATGTTCATCATGCTCGGCTTGATCCCTTCCCACTGTTTCCCTATGGCCAAGAGACATAAGGTATGTTGGAGATATTGTCATCCTGACTTGATAGAGTTTCCAAGTTATAGTTGGTGGCGACGTTCATGCGGCAAACCTCCAACGCAATGTATATCTAGGGAGGGAGGTGAACCCCGGCAGTTGATGGAAAAATCAATGTAGTCAACAATTGCCAACGCTCAGTTTTCCCCAGCCTATATACATAATGATCATAATGTATGTAAATATATATATATATATATTTATATTATGATATTATATACAATATATACATGTAACGTATGAATGTATGTATGTATGTAATGTAATGCAATGCAACGCAATGCAAAATGCAATGCAATGTAATGTAATGTAATGCAATGTAATGTAATGTGATGTAATGTATTGTATGTATGTATGGTATGTATGGTATGTATGGTATGTATGTTATGTATGTTATGTATGTTATGTATGTTATGTATGTAATGTATGTAATGTATGTAATGTATGTTATGTATGTAATGTATGTTATGTTTGTTATGTATGTTATGTATGTTATGTATGTTATGTATGTTATGTATGTAATGTATGTAATGTATGTAATGTATGTTATGTAAGTTATGTATGTTCTGTATGTAATGTATGTAATGTATGTAATGTATGTAATGTATGTAATGTCTGTAATGTATGTTGTGTATGTTATGTATGTTATGTATGTTATGTATGTATGGTATGTATGGTATGGTATGGTATGGTATGGTATGGTATGGTATGGTATGGTATGGTATGTTATGGTATGGTATGGTATGGTATGGTATGGTATGGTAAGGTATGTATGTATGTATGTATGTATGTATGTATGTTATGTATGTTATGTATGTTATGTATGTTATGTATGTTATGTATGCTATGTATGTTATGTATGTAATGTATGTAATGTATGTAATGTATGTATGCAATGTAATGTAATGTAATGGTATGGTATGGTATGGTATGGTATGGTATGGTATGGTATGGTATGGTATGGTATGGTATGTATGTCATGTATGTTATGTATGTTATGTATGTCATGTATGTTATGTATGTTATGTATGTTATGTATGTTATGTATGTTATGTATGTAATGTATGTAATGCATGTAATGCATGTAATGCATGTAATGTATGTATTGTATGTATGTAATGTATGTAATGTATGTAGTATATGTTATGTATGTTATGTATGTAATGTATGTAATGTATGTAATGCATGTAATGCACGTAATGTATGTAATGTATGTAATGTATGTAATGTATGTAATGTATGTAAAGTATGTACTGTATGTAATGTATGTACTGTATGTAATGTATTGTATTGTATTGTATTGTAATGTATGTAATGTTTGCAATGCAATGTAATGTAATGTAATGTACTTTAATTATGTATGTATGTCTGTATGTATGTATGTATGTATGAATGAATGAATGCATGAATGAATGAATGAATGAATGAATGAATGAATGAATGATATATATATATTATATGTATGTATGAATTATACATATATGTAACATATATATATATGTTGATACATTATATGTATATATATATATAGATATACGACACTTATTGCATATACATTTTTTTTGGTGGAGATGAGCGAAAACAACGTGAGATTACTGCAGCTTTGCTGGCTTTGAGCCACATCCAAATTTTGGTGCTGCAACGTGAGTTCTCAAAGTCCTAGCCATGACAATCAGGGTTTGTCTGAAACCAGGGTACCCCTAAATACACTGGTTAACCATCATTTTCCCTATATAACAAATGGTGATACTTCGTGGGTAAGTCCCCAATTTTCAGACAGACAGACCCATTTTCCATAATTGTTGGTTGCATATTCCATTAATTATATCTCATCAAATCCTATGAAACCCAATGTTTTATCATCATTTTCAGACACACTGACACAAGTCACTTTTTTTGTCGCGCCAGGATGAGCGAATGGATTGGACGACAGCTCCCCACCACCTTCCTCTTTGATTTTCCCAACGTTTCAGAGGCTGCGGCAGAGCTGGAAAAGATGAGAGGGAAGGTCAACCAGAAACGCAGCGCGTTGCTTGGCAGAGGAGTCCCCCGTTGATTCAGAGGGTCATGGGTCAAGACTGAAGGCCCTGAAGATTTGACATTTTTTTGGTAGTTTACCATAGATGCATTATTGTTGGGGTGCCCCAATTTGGATCCGTTTCAAGTCCGTCAAACTTGTTGGTTTTAGTGGAGGAAACCTTTAGGGTCTGAATTGTTACATGCACCCGAAAATTGTGTGAAGGGCGTCCATTGTTATGCGAACCGCAGAACCTTTTGCGAAGGCAATGCATGTCTTGACTCACAACAGCTTCGGCTTACCTGATGCAGGAGCTTGTTCGGCTTGCCTCGTGTTTTTAGATTCTCCAGACGCTTCAAGAAAGGGGGAGATTGCGGGCCTTTGCAAAAACATGAAAACGGTACCTGACTGATTGGTGGCAGGAAAGCTGAAAAAAGGCACTGTCTTGAACTAGGGATCCAAAATGGTGTTGGGGCTTGAGATGTTTTGGTTTTGACCTACTTTGCCAGGGGGAAGATTTTATTCTTTGGCACAGAGTATGGCGCAAGTCCAGTCGTGACTCAAACGAGTCATATGGGGACTGGCCAAAACCAGCATTAAGACGTGACCCGATACGTGACATGATTGGGGTGATGAGCTAATATCTTTACCAGCTATTGGGCTATTTAGGTTTTGACACATACCCATATGTAGCTGGATTTGAGATCCCCACTTTTGACCCAGGCTGGAAGAGATCAAACAGATATTCGTTGATATCAAATGCCCTCTATCGGAGGACCGGGATGGATTTGGGATCAGGTGAGATGAACATGACTATCAGAAATATTGCTGTGAAAACCAGGGATACAACGCATTTTTTGTTTTGTTGCTGTTGAAATTGCCCTAGAGTTGTTGGTTAATCGCGGCTGTTTGTAATGCTGAACAAGAACATCAACATTCTTGTTTTGGTGAATCCTTTGCAAGGAGCAATTGCTGCAGGGTTTTTTCCAGTTGGGCATTGACTCGCTGGAAATGGTGCGGATGAAGACCAGGTGGGAAGCATGGGAAGCATGGGAATCATGTGGCTCTGGGGCGCAACCAACTTGACGGTTGGGAGTTCGGGTTTTGATGTGCTAAACCGATCTAAAAGGCAGGATGTTTTGCCCTAAAACCAAACCAAGCTTTGGCAATTTGGAGCTATTATGAACCATACCAAACTGGCGTTTATTGCCTCCTATTTAGTTGTTGTATTCTTGCTGTACAAACACTTTTCTCTCGATGTGTTGAATCTACACCTGTCTTTGGGGATGGACTGGAAAGCCAGGTGCTGCCAGGCATCCAGCAATTGACCAACAACAATTTATCAAAACCTGTTGAACCGACAATTGTTTTCACCAAAGTGACCTCATTCATCATGCTCCGAACCAGGATCTGCAGGATCCATATTTTTGACACAAATACATATTTTTACGGTCTTCCCTTATATAAGGTGGTTCCTGGTTGTAAATTGGTTTATAACCTCCATTGACTATGGTTCGATAATGTTCGATAGAACATCATTTTTGGGCGTTGCATTCCAATCAAAAACGAAAAAAACGATTCCGGGTGCGCACGGTGAATCTGCATGGGCTGCTTAATCACCATGGGACTGACGGAGGCTCAGCAAGTGGCTGGGCCACGATTTGCCCGCCACCTTTCTGCTGGACTTTCCCTCCGTGGCTGAGCTGGCCGCTGAGCTTGACCACCGCGCAGCGGCCGTGGTCGGTGCCAACGGTGCCGGGGCAGTTCCCAACATCGAAACCAACGGGGGCTACCATGGCACCAAGGGAAAGGAGAAGTTGGTGATGGAGAAAGAGTTGCTGATTCAGGTGGGGATCGAATTGGACTTCGCATCTTTGATGAAAGAATAGATGACTGTGAGAATTGAAGAGCACGAGCAGTTTCCATACGAGTATGTTTTTTGTCCACGGAATAAGAAACCGAACCAGTATCTTTTCCACTTTTTTGGTTTGTCTTTTCGTAAATACGGGGGGAGTGGCAAGAGGAAGTAACATTCTTGAACTTCCACACGTGCTTGATGCTACATTATAGTCGGGGTGGCATGGGGAGCCTTTGCGTTCATTTCAACTTGCACACGTACTTTCGCTATGCCGCTATGATCTCTTTCGTCGAATGTCAACATGTACTTGATGTTACTGGTACGTGAAAGATGGGGTGGGGATGGGTGGGGTGGGGAGCAGCAACGTTCATTTCAAGTTACTGCCAAATCCCTCAGCCAGCTGTGAAAAGGAAAGAACCGCGCGCATTTCGCGGTGGTAAAACCAAACCCCTCCAATTTACGTAACGTAATTTGAGGGGCTTCATGTTGCACAATTGTGTTGCCGCTGATGTAGAAAGCACATTTTTTGATAGATTGCAGCGGAATATCGGTGGGACATAACATTTTGACATCTTAAAAACTATGTAATAATGCAGGTTTAAGAAGATGATGGCAAGGACCAAGTTGAAAAATAACTCACAAAATGCTGGCCTGCCGAGCGGATGTTTCTGTGCCTGTTCCTACTTGGGGAATCTTCCCAACCATGGTGAACCCACCGCTTTTCCGTTCTTTCGATCGCACCTCTTTCCACCCATTTCGTGCCAGACAAGATCCCTTTCAGGTGCAGCGGAAGTTGAAGGAGAAGTATTCCTCAGCACCAAATCAGCACAAGATCAGTGGCATCATGGAAAAGTCATCGGCATCAAAGAGTTCGTATGTGAAAGCGTTGGAACCTCTGCGGATGGAAGTGGAGGAGTGTGGGTGAGATGGTGGTAGAATGACATGACCCAATGGGTGTTGGGATTTTACTTGCTATAGCCTTTGGTATTCAGAAATGTGAATAGAAAAATCGAAACTCATGTAGAAATGGGGGGCCATGTTTGAAGACCTGAGAGTATTGGCAATTCCGGGAACTGCATGCTGGATGACATTGACTGAAAAACAGGGATGGGTCTCGAAGTGTTTTGGTCTTTTGGGTGACAAGCATGTTCTCTCTCCCTGTCAGGGTTCGGTGCTTTTCAGCCTTGGAATCATAGATGACTTACAGCCCAAGAGTGTGGAAACTGGCCGCAAAGATGTAGAAAAGAGCCTGAAGAAACTTCGATCACTTCCAGAAGTCTCCGAATTCGAGCAGGACAGCGTGGCGGGGCACCGAGAAATTTGCGTCTCAGTGACGAAAAAGTGTATATGCCATGGTCAAAACTGAGGGTTAAGCACCTGGGAAGATGGCCGAATGGTTGGAGGACCATGGCACATATGTTCCTGCATCCAGTTCTGCATTATATATATATATTATGTATATATATATATATATTGTATGTAACTTTTTGGCTGCCATTGGCTCAACCGTTTGGTGCAACGGGTGACTTGCTTGCTATAAATGGAGCATATTCTTGCAGGGTATCAAAGATTAGCCGCTTAGCCTCTTGTGATTTGACAGTTTGCTACGGAACATAGCCCATTTACACATGATTTTTTTTTGATGATGGCAAATATCATATTCCATATCTAGGTAAAATTGCCATAGGGTAGCCACGATGATAATGCGGCCAAATCTACAATCACGCTATGGTTGAAAACCATTCTCCCAACTACCACCGCTCCTTCCGTCGCAGGAGGTCTTAAAGGTTCTGAACCTGCATGAAGCTGCATGAAGTCCTCTATACCCTCTGAGCCTTCCACCCACTTTGTTTTGGTTGAAGTTGTCTATGTTTCTACAAACGAAACATAGATGTATATTTATTTAAAGAAACAGCACCTGCCATACTCCAAATTTCGGCCTGAATTGGCATGACATATATGAGTGCGGCTCAGGCGGTATCTGCTCCGGGGCTGGACAATCCGTGGCTCGAAGTTTTCTTTAGGAGATTCCAAGTGAGGTAGGGTGAAGCAGTCAAGCATGGTGGATATCAAAAAAGGTTGCAAGTTCAAGCCACATGCAGAAGTGAGGGCACCGTATTGAAAAAATCTCATCATAGTGCACATATTGTCACTACCCCCTGACGTGCACACCATACTGCCACTCGGCCGCGTTTTGGGGGACTGAATTGTCTGGAATTAGACCATATTAGCCCCATGTTTGGCTATGTTATGTTTATGTTCCGAAAAGTGTTGCCTAGTTGCCTTCCTAGCTGTTGAGTTTTTTTAGGAGTTCATTATTTTTTGGGCCTGTGGCTGCTCAGTCGAGAAAGAAACTCCGTCACTCAGATGTCCGATTTTGATTTGTGTGATGGCTTGGAACACGAAAAAGAATTGCCAAATGATTGCCAGCCGACCCAAAGCTGCAATCGGTCTGAACACTTCAGAGTTTTGTCACTCCGAACCCCAGCATGTACTTGGCCAGCCCTGCTGATTCCATTGTTTCCACATTCACATTTGGGGTACATTTGATCAAACTGGCAACATATAAACATGAGATATGAGTCAAAGAAATTTCGACTATAGCCCAAGAAGCCACCCAAGAAGCCACTAAGAATGGAGCAATGGAATAGCATGCACTTCGGGTTGGAAGAACAGGGGTACTGCCGGGCCGGCACCTGTATTTTTTTTCAAAACACAACAGGTTCGCGATGTTCAACTCTTGAGTTGTGTGTCTTTCCGAATCCTTGCTAGATACTAAGAATTCATTTAAGCATCCTACCAGAAACTATTTTGAAAGGGTGTAGCCAATGAATTCGCAAGAATGTTGCAGCAAATGTATATTCATGGGTTGGAGCAGTAGAAAGGGGTGCACCCTGTGGCCACGTGCACGGGAAGCTTCAGAGAGTACAGTAAAGCAAAAGTTATAAAACAGGATTTGAATTGAAACCGAAAGGACATTAAGCAGAAAACTAAAAGCTATGAGCGGAAATGCCTAGAGATCACCCATACTTTCGCAGGTTTCGGAATTTATTTGGATGTCTTGTGTTCCAGTCCAGGTACCGTGGTGGAGGAGATATCTTTTTGAACTGTGAGAATAACATGGATGAACTGTGATTGGAATTGGAATGTATCACTGAGGGTTCAAACCTCTCAGATATACCATATATCATATATCTCCAAACCTTACTACTGCTCAGTGCGATTCATGACTGGTGTCTGGCAGTCCTTCTGGCATTCCCATCAAACTCCATCAGTGCTTCTTTGTTTACAAAGCAAGTGGGTTGTGTATGATTTCACATAAATGGTTCAGAGCTGACTTCAATGAATTNTTGTTTACAAAGCAAGTGGGTTGTGTATGATTTCACATAAATGGTTCAGAGCTGACTTCAATGAATTTCCGGAGGACCAGATTTTTACTTTGAGTTCCAGACTGATTAAGCCAGTGATGAATTGTTGACGTCATGCGTGGAATCCAGTACTAGCTAACGTGGTCTTCGCTACTTCAGAGGAACTATGTCCTTCGAAAAACGATTACTACAAAAAAACACAAAACCTTTGTTTCTTTTCCCGCCGCAAAAAAGAAGCTAGTTGGTGCTGTGGTATATTGGTATATCTATGTATCATCAGTCGATGGATGTGCCTCGTGTTGCCACCTCGTAGAATGCGCCCAAAGACACGGCTAAGAGCGAGGCCCCAAGGGCTTCTTCCAGGGTTGCCCCAACCCATAGGCAAATGGTAGCCACAAGGAGGGANGGCTAAGAGCGAGGCCCCAAGGGCTTCTTCCAGGGTTGCCCCAACCCATAGGCAAATGGTAGCCACAAGGAGGGAGGTGGCTGGTTTTACAGTATTGTAACTCTTATCTACCTCTTATCTAGCCAGTTTCCCCTTGAGCCTTGCATCTGTTGGGGCAACTCTTCCAGAGCGACGAGGGTACGGTGGTACAAATCCAGCGCCTGAATCGGGTCCGGTGAAGGTTATATATATATATATATTAGTGGAAATCTAGCATGATTTAAGCTATTTAAGCTACAGCATTGAACTACAGAATCGGGGACCAGACTGACTACTGGGTAAACTACTGCTCAGTGCGATTCATCACTGGTGTCTGGCAGTCCTTGTGGCATTCCCATCAAACTCCATCAGTGCTTCTTTGTTTACAAAGCAAGTGGGTTGTGTATGATTTCACATAAATGGTTCAGAGCTGACTTCAATGAATTTCCGGAGGACCAGATTTTTACTTTGAGTTCCACACTGATTAAGCCAGTGATGAATTGTTGACGTCATGCGTGGAATCCAGTACTAGCTAACGTGGTCTTCGCTACTTCAGAGGAACTATGTCCTTAGAAAAAGGATTACT
>BGPT01000341.1:223946-253316 GCA_003297045.1 Symbiodinium sp. clade C Y103 | reverse complement strand
TACGTCATGCTACGCTAATGCTACGTTCTCTTACACTTCTGTAGATGCGTCATGCTACGCTAATGCTACGTTCTCTCACACTTCTGCACATACGTCATGCTACGTTAATGCTACGTTCTCTTACACTTCTGTAGATGCGTCATGCTACGCTAATGCTACGTTCTCTCACACCTCTGCACATACGTCATGCTACGTTAATGCTACGTTCTCTCACACTTCTGCACATGTTTCATGCTACGCNATGCTACGCTAATGCTACGTTCTCTCACACCTCTGCACATACGTCATGCTACGTTAATGCTACGTTCTCTCACACTTCTGCACATGTTTCATGCTACGCGAATGCTACGTTCTCTTACACTTCTGTAGATGCGTCATGCTACGCTAATGCTACGTTCTCTTACACTTCTGTAAATACATCATGCTACGCTAATGCTAAGTTCTCTCACACTTCTGCACATGTTGCTTGCTACGCTAATGCTACGTTCTCTCACACTTCTGCACATACGTCATGCTACGCTAATGCTACGTTCTCTTACACTTCTGTAGATGCGTCATGCTACGTTAATGCTACGTTCTCTTACACTTCTGTAGATGCGTCATGCTACGTTAATGCTACGTTCTCTTACACTTCTGTAGATACGTCATGCTACGCTAATGCTGATGATGATGATGATGATGATGTGATGATGATGTGATGATGATGATGATGATGATGATGATGATGATGATGATGATNATACGTCATGCTACGCTAATGCTGATGATGATGATGATGATGATGTGATGATGATGTGATGATGATGATGATGATGATGATGATGATGATGATGATGATCTTGGTTTCGAAGAAATTGATGAATGAAGCCCTTAGTTGGGGGGGAAAAAATGAAAGATTTTCTTCGCAGTTACAGTGGTTTCTATCATGACCATATTTTCCCCAATGTNTGAATGAAGCCCTTAGTTGGGGGGGAAAAAATGAAAGATTTTCTTCGCAGTTACAGTGGTTTCTATCATGACCATATTTTCCCCAATGTAACTACGCATGAAGCATGGGAACTTGACCTTTACCCTTAAAACGCCTTGTAATTGCGGGATTCACATAATATGAAAGCATTAAAAATGCTATAAAATATCACGGCCGCCTATGGGCGGTGGACCTAGTTAGTTAGTTCGTCAGTTACTCAGTTACTCAGTTAGTCAGTTAGTCAGTTAGTCAGTTAGTCAGTTAGTCAGTTCGTCAGCTCGTCAGTTCGTCAGTTCGTCAGTTAGTCAGTTAGTCAGTTAGTCAGTTAGTTAGTTAGTTAGTCAGTTAGTCAGTTAGTCAGTTTGTCAGTTTGTCAGTTAGTTAGTTTGTTAGTTAGTTAGTTTGTTAGTTAGTTAGTCAGTCAGTCAGTCATTTAGTCAGTTAGTCAGTTAGTTAGGCAGGCAGATAGATAGACAGGTAGATAGGCCGACGCTCCAACCACCTTTTGATCCATCAGTGGATCTGCTCTGCCATCCATGACTCACAACAACGAACCTCTCCTATAGGTTTCGTATTCTGAAACTTCTGCCACCGCCTTGTGCGGTACTACTGGTAATATTTAAATATGTATCTGTATAGATCATAATTATCTACTATAACCCCTATGAATCCCAGGACCTACGAGCTGCTGCTGCTGCGCGGCAAGTCCCTGGGTCGCCGCTCCCTGGCGCTGCGCAGCGACGGGAACGAGGCCTCCGCCGCGGCGCGGACGGTGGCGCTGGCGGAGCTGGGGCGCGCCATGTTGGAGCGGCCCAGGGCGGTGGAGCCGTTGGTGGAGGTGGGGAAAGGTGGGAAGGTTGGTGATTTCATAAATGGAGGTTTCCTAAAATAGGGGTACCCCCAAATCATCCATTTTAATAGGATTTTCCATTATAAACCATCCTTTTTTGGGTACCTCTATTTTAGGAAACCCCCAAATGGATATCAATGATGATTTAACCCATGGAACAAACGGAACTTATCTCAGAAAAATGATAAATCATGGTGATTCAACTTCAGAAATGGTGATTTAAGCAAACAAATGGTTGGCCATCATCATAAATGGTGATTGAATCACTGGAACAAAGTCACAAATTGTCATTTGAACCAGTAATGGCCAGCAATGGTGTTTTATTCTAATCCAATTAATCTCACAAAAATGACAAAGATGGTGATTTAACCAGCAAACAAATGGTGATTGAAGCACTAACTCTGATAGTCTGATAGTTTTCTAATGAAACGAAGAGATAAACATGGTAATTTAAGCGAAAACAGCAAAACACCTGCAAAATTATGATTTAAGTGGGGTTTCAACTATCCATGTCACAGGCTTGAATGGCAATTTTATGCAATTGTGCATGGAAGTCTCGGTTTATGATCATTGATCATGGTCTGCAAATATGATAATAATAATATCCAGGAAGAAATGGGAAATGAACAAATACCTTCTTGGACAGCAAGTTGATCCGAAGGGCCCGCAAAAGCAGGTTTCATCCTTTGTGCCAGGGCAAACACAAGAAATCCATGAAACCTTCTGGTGTTAAACAGACAGATTTACATCTTGGCAAACATCTTTTAACAATTCAAGTTGTGAATCGCCATGTTCCAGCTAAGCACATGTGAAACCGATTGAAACTTCCGACGAAAAGCTGGGGATACCAACTGTGGAGCCATTCTTTTAACTGGTGAAGATGCCACGAGGCAGCTCACATCTATGCCTTCAGTGGGGACACCACCAAAGCCGTGGAGTTCTATCAGCGGCTAGGCTGAACAATTTTTTTTTGTGGAAGGCTGCTTGGGTTCCCTTCACCATCCCCGGCTTGGTGATTTCCTTAATATGACTCGTGAGGTATTTTTCGGTTTGCGTGGGATATGTAATGGGATATCACCGGTGGGCTATATAAGGCTCTATATAACCAACCAGCATGGCTATATTTGGGCGTGTCTAAAAACAGTGGAGTTTAGATGGGTTTAGCCCATCATTCATGGACATTTCAATCGGGAAAATGGTGCTTTCAATATAACCCCATGCAATGCGCGATCCGCAACCTTGATAACCTTGGGATGACGCCCCAGATGGTGGCTGGTAGCCAAATGAGACCATCATCTAGAAGAAACACTGTGGATGGCTGACCCAAGAATATAGGTTCCAATATGTTCCAAGTATTCAGGCTGTGCGGCTTAGGATTTACCTGGGTAGTGATAAGTCATCCACCGATGACAGTGTTCCCGTTTTATACCTGGGACAGTCAAGATTGGATTAAAACATATTAAAATCATCAACTGCGTATGAACCACTTCATAAACTTGAATCCTCCTCCAAGTACAGAGCTGTCTCTAAGGACTTTCCCTCCGGGGGGTTGTTTACAAACAGTTATGCCCAAGAAGGAGAAGGAGGGTTGTTTATTTTGAATAAGGGAAGACAATGTGTAGGGCATTTGTTCTCGACCATGTTTTGGTTTGGATATGCCAATTTGATCCAATTTGTGAATCCACATGAAAAAGTTGATGTCTTTCGTAGGGAAGAATCAATGATGGGACCCTTATTCCGCTTTCAGAACTCCTCACACGGGCCAGCTAGCCACCAGACATTTTCATGAGTTCAATGGGATTTCCCTAAAGTTCTCCCCATGTTTTCCATCACTTCAGTGGGGCCCATCTCTCTCCACCTAGGACCGCCATCACCTTAATGAAAGAGCTGAAACTCCCCAAGCACGATGTGACTCGCCTGGAACGTCGCGTGGAGAAGTTGATTGCGGGGACCCAGCAGCCCTTGGACTCCGGCGATGGGGCTGGTGGCGTGGCATGAAGGAATGGCAGCGTTTGGCTTGGGAAGTTGGGAGAAGGTTAAACATGGGCTAACCCCAAATCCCATCGTTTATCATCATTTCCCCTATTAGATAGCTATTCTTGGGGTATACCGCTTATTTCAGACACACCCGAGTGGTTTTTGGGCTTGGAGGACCTGACCATTAGAGAAAAGTGATCAAATATGATCAAATGCTATTCGCATGAATGAAGGTTAGTGGTTAATTGGGATCCTGTAGCCAGCAATTGCCATTCCGTGATCATATTTCGGAGGCTGAACCGCCCGAGAGGTCCATGGGGGCATGAGATACCAGCAATAGCCACAGGATTGTTTTACCGCAACTTAGGGGACAGGACATCCATGGCTGAATCTTAATTTACATGAAGCATGAGGACTTCTCAAAGGTTCTTATATGAGATTCCTTGCGATGTTCAACCACTTTCATAACCTCTCCACTTCCAGGGGAAATGATTCGGGCATGAGTCATGAGTCAAAATTGAGGACCTTGCTCAACAAAGTACGTAAATGTACCAGAAAATCAAACAGACATTGAAATTAATGGAAGGACCTGCCAACCTTAGGTCTGTGGAGGGTCGAAGACATCACGGGCGTCTCGAAAGACACTTGCATCTACCACCTGCGCGCAAATCCACCAGGGAATCCACATCCCTTTCCGCAAAGTGCCTGGCATATCCAAGTTTTTCTGGGCTCCAGCGTCCGAGAGCCATGGCCTTTATGAGAGACGTTTTTTGTCATGCTTCCAGTTGGAAATCCACCCAGACCAGGGAGTCTAGCAGTGTTTTTTTTCAATACATTCAGAAGAAACCCTAATAATTGTCAAACTCCCAAGGTTCCCTTGTCAATTTTTCTTTTCGTCATAATTCCATCAGCCCAAAAAAATCCAGGAATATACTCCCATTTCTTCCGCCAGCGCCTGGGAAGATGGTTGCTTGGACCTTTTGGTGAAGACCTACCCCGATGGCTCGGTCTCGCGCTTCTTCGGCACGCTGCGTAGCGTCCGGGAGGCGAGGGAGGCGGCACTGCAGAGCTATGCACCGCTGGAAGAACAGATCCTTGGGCAGGTTCTGCTGGGGGAAGGTACTGATTGACTTGATGATATGAAACATTGATTTATAAAATTAGGTGGTTATCACTTTTAGACCCCAAAATTATTCAGACATGACATGTATATTAAACATTTTGGGGTTTAAAGGGTGATAGTAACATCAGTTCAATTGTTTTGAACCATGAAACATGTCTTGATTTTGAATACATGTTCTATATTTTCTAAGGCATTTTTGTGATTTTTCAAAACACCTCAGACCAAGGAATTGCTGGGTCAATGTCTCAGCTCCTCTGTTGACCCTGGACCTACCATCCTTCACCGCGGCACCGCAGCTGGCGCTGATCGCGGGTGGCACCGGGATCGCGCCCGTGGTGCAGATCGTGGCCCACTGCGTGGCCGGTGGCGTGTTGGAACGCTGCCAGGTAGTGCTGTTGTACTCCAGCCGGACAGTGGAGGAGCTCATGAGAAATGGATAGAGATGGGGAGTTGTCTCCCAGAAATGTGGGATCCCAATTTCTGGCCAGTTGGACTTCCTAGTTGAACTCATTTTGTACGGGTGATGCACCGAAATGTGATGTAAGTTGGTACACATCTCCGTAGTTGGCTACGTTGGCAACCAAAATCCAACAACGGCTTGGTTTATTGTAAATATATTGACAGAGATTGAGGGGTTGTCTCCAGAAACGGGGGAACTAATCAATCTAATCCCAATCTAATTATGACGATTCTCTTTTGGATACTTTTTTTTTATCGTGAACTGATGATAGACCATTGAATTTTGAGGCTTCAAATTTGTCGCAACCCTATTCTTGAGCGATGGAAAAAGAGCGGTAAGATCTATAGATATCTAGATATGCATTTTATATGGACAGCAAATTCATGATAGATGGACCGACATTGCAGGGTGTACACCTTTGGGGCTAGGTTCGAGCTTCTCAAAGACCATGCCACTCAATGTTTGCAGGATCTTTCTAGCACTGGTGGTTGATGATTGTGTAGGGTTTGACAGACAGGTCTAAAAAACGGTTTTACAGGGAATCTGGACCAATCCCCAAACTGGAAATCCTGAACCAGTAAGTTTTTGCATGACACACAGTTGGTTTGGATGCTTGGATTAATATTGCCCCAGGCTTCAGCCAGCCATTTTCTCCAGGACATCTTGATGTTGGACGAACTCCAACGCCTTGAATCCGCCTGCTGCGGTCGTCTCCAAGTCTTCCACACCCTGACCCGTCGCGCAGGCGGTGCTCGGTCCACACGAACGCGGCTGTACTTTTCGGGATGCCACCAGCATTTCCGCCAGGAGGAAGAGATGGTGGAGCTCCCCCACGCCTGGGAAGGGCATGTGGATGAAGAGATGATGAGGAAAACCTTGGAGATGGGATTTGGAACTGGAAAGATGACCAATGCCACGAGAATCGTGGTCTGTGGAGACTTGGTTGAGATCTCAAAGATGGTGCGTTTGTTGGAGTGAGAGGCTGGGGATAATCTCGGAGTGTGGCTGACGACTCAGCTGATTGAGATGGTAAATCACATGTGAAGGAGCTCTTAGAGAAATTCACCACTGGTTCTCAAAGGCAAATAGGCTCAAATGGCCCGAAAATATCACCTCGGATGAGAGTGAAACCTCAGCCCAGCTCTCACCAGGATATCCATGCCCATTCCATGCCCATTCGAGGACCACAGGGTCTTCTGGACACAGTGGAGGCATGTTGTCTATCCTTGGGCGAAGGCGAAAGCTTTAGCTCGGAACAGTTGGTGCTGTTGCAGGCCACCAAGCAGAGTGAACCCCCGATCTTAGACTCCAGACACTTGGCTTGTCTCGGCTTTAGATCAAGCGAATCAAACATGGCAAGTAGAAAATCCATCATTTATTGCATTGATAGATGATTTTCCCAGCTAGAAACCTCCATTTTCAATGTGGATTTCCCAGCCAGGCACCAGGCACGTTTGATCCCCGGAGGTGGAAAGATAGAGCAGGTGATGAAGAACCTAGTTTGAACCGTTATGTTCTGACGAGTTTGATGATGGACCACCAATTCTTTTGATTGTTGTTCCATCTTTTGGGGGATCAATAGCAATCCCTGTGGATGATGACGATGATGATGTTGGATGAGGATACATGTTGTGCTTGTCATTCATTTGCCGAATCTTTGAACTCCACCATTCCAGACCCCTCCATGTTCCCCCCTTCATCCCAGGTGAGGACGACGAAGTCGCCTCTGTCGAAAATGTCGCCATTCCCATGATCTCCATTTCAGCACCGGGCGCAGCGAGGATCCCTGCGGTATCCGCAGAGGATCCCAGCTCTCCCAGTGTTCCCAGCACCAGGAAACCTGGAGATCTGCTGAAGGAACAGCTGGGTGCACAAAATCATGGGATGACTTTTGCAGATCGCGTGCGGATCGAGGCTGCGCAAAAAGAGGGGTGACCTGGTCGGGTTTATGGAGAGCGATGAAACTCGACGATTCAGAATGGGTAAAAATAGCTGGGGCCTGGGGCCTCCATATACCAATTCGCCAAGGATTGTCCAGGAATATTACTTAAAGTTGGTGCTAGAAACGCTTCAGTAATTGTTGCATTCACATTGGGCGGAACATCAAAGGGACGACTAAGGGATGACTTCCTAAATGCTGCGTTTACGTTGGGGGAAGCGCAAAAGGGACGCAGAGGGATGACATTGTCCAGATGCTGTATGCCGGTTGTTCATGGATTCTTTGCCCATCTTGGATTGGTTGTGTTCGCCCAACTATTGGTTGTTCATCTGCTAATCCATACTCATCCAAAAATCCCAATCTGCTTGATGGCTACACGCATTGTTTGTTTCCATCCCAGCCTTTTCATGATGATTTTCCTGGGCCGTTCAAACACCAATCAGTCATGGATTCCATGGATTTCTTCATTTGACTGGGTATATCGTAGTTGGTTGGTTCATAGATAATATATAATGTTGTGGGGCGTCTATACTTGGCCATGCTGACTTTCCATTTAAGTACTCAAGACTCCCATGACTGCCTGATTCTTCCACCTGGGTAAACCTTGGTGCCAATTTTGTTTCGTAAATCCATATTTAGCAATGTTCAGCAAATCATTGATTTCATGGAGTAAGTTTTTCTCACAAACTCGTCATCACGCCCAGCTTCCGCCAGGGTTTGCAAGGGTTGGTCCACCTTTTTGGTTTTGAAAAGCTTGGACTCAGTGCTGAAGAACATCGGCGAGGCGACTGCAGAGTTCTGCAGAGTTCTTTGGGTGGAAAGGGAACATCTACAGAAAGGATTCAACCGCAAAGCTTGGACTTTCCTGCAAGGTTTATCTGAGAGTTTTCATAGCGGAGCCATAGACATGGCTTTTGGCTTGAAGCAAATCGGATTTACAAACCATTTCTCCACTTTGCCCGAGTTGGATCCTTTCTTTATTCGGATGGGTTGCGGACAAGTCATGTTCCGATGCTCTGATTTTGGTTCTCCACTAATCCACTAATCGTTTGGTAAATTTCATGACGACCTCACCTGGCGACGTCACTGGAATGATTTACTCTACAATTAATCATATACAGTATAGCCGATGGCAAGGATTTTTGGCAAAAGACATTGTTTCCAGCAAACAGTCTGTAAAGCATCCCATTGATACATTGTTTGTAAAATCCCGCTTGCTGTTGTTGAATCCCCTTGTTGCTGAGTACCCGTTCATCATTTGCTGATTGAAATCGCCCTTTAGGCCGTGGCGATCCTGGTGATTTATGTCTTCGACGTCCTTGTTGCTGATTCTGCGCGGGGTCTCAGTCATTTCGGAACGACTGGCATGCGCAATATTAGATTCGGGTAGCCCAAGAAGAACCGTAGCAACGGGACAAAATCCTCGTCAGATCATGGTGAGTGAAACCATGTGAAACCTATGTTAGTTTGACAATGTTTGTGAAGTTTGTTGAACAGATCCTATCTTCACCATATTTTTGGAGGGAGAAGGACCCAAGATGCTGCGTTTTCAAGGCAGAGTGGGTCTAAGGTTTCGACCGCAACCGCAGGAGATGTCTCCACTGTCCGGTGCAGCGCTTTTCGTACTGAGGTCTCTGATTTCCTGCCGGTGCACGGCAAGGAATTTCACATCTCGACGTGTCTCATGGTCGGGATCTGAGGATGCTGTGCCATGAGATGTGTTTAATAACACTAAAACAGTAGCCCGGGAATCATGATTCATCTTGACTGAGACTCATCATAATTAAACAATGGGTCATCCCAAGAGGCATCATCAAAGTCGGCAGGTGACCCCGGTGACTAATCAAAGGGCTGGTTAATCCAGAGGTTGAGCATATCTCTGAGGTTCAATGACCTTTCCCAGCTGAGTTATATTTGAGTTCAACATACCTGGACCAATGAAGATCAAACGGGTGAGATCGGTGAGATTAGAAGCTCTTGTTAAAACCAAGCATTGCACATGCCGGTGCCCCCATGTGATGTCTCTTGATTCATAGAGCCATGAAACTGTGCTTATAATCACCAGAAAGCCTATAGTCAATCGGATTAAAAACCCAACTTAGCAACTGGCAGGATACATTTTCGCAGGTGTTTATTGGCAACTTGGTTCCCATGCTTGCCAAAGAATGCTCCTTTTGCCAGCCCTGGCTGCCAGTTCATTTCCCATAAAGTTTGCTGGATCTTCACATATCTCGGATGCGGGAGGGGTTGATCTTCTGGATCTTTCGGCCATCACAAATGAAATATGTCAGATATGTGAAATGGCATGATGTGATCAGCTGAGCCAGGGGCCCAAGGTAAAAATTCTCAATGTTCACTTAATGTTCACCTTGTCCTAAAACTTAGATACTGGCTCAGGTCAAAATTTAAGGCTCACTTAGACGCACTGATGGTGTTTTTCTTATATACGAATCACTAATCCTACAAACCACCGGAAGCTCTTAAAAGCAATGGGTAAAGTATCATGGCCTTTAAGTAGAGTTATTGAATTATTGTTTATTTCTCTCCTCACAGATTGTGGATGGTTTGTGGCTGGATGTCACCAGGTGGATGTGTTAGTCTGCATAGTATTTTTGTCGCACATAGTCTTAACCCCAGCTCATTGTTCCTACCTCACTTCATACAAGGTGAGCCTCACTTGATATCAAAGTTGTTTTGTAAGTGGGTTGACTACTGTTGATGGTAGATCTATAGATGATGGGGTTCATAAACCATCATAAACCAACGCACATCAGAGGATGAAGAAAGATGCCCAACACCTAGCCAAGTTGGAAAATATGACTAGATTAACTGTTGGGTTAGTGGTGATGAAAGAACCATTGTCAGAGGTAACATAAGTCAACAAACACAAAACTATGGTATCTGTAGGCTTCATGCATGTTCAAAATCCCGATGAACGAAAGATATATCTGCCATAAAAAATCGAAGTTACCGGGTCATAAACCGCCGAACTTACCGAGCTTGGGTGCTCCACAGCAGGTGATGGTTATCGTGCTCACAGTGGTGAGTTACACCTTGGCTCCTGCGCGGCCAGCCACCAAGTAGGTGAGGGACTTTGGGATTTTACTGGTGGAAAATGTCGGGCTTAACATGGTTTAACCACATGGGATTAAAGTTGTGACGTTAGCAACAACTATTGGGATTCAAGAAACGAGAACTTCATACAATTGATACGGAACAGCCACCATTTGGAGTTTGTTTTCCAAGTGGGAACTCACCATGGTTTGCCATATCGTTTTGTTGATTTTGCTGTAGGTTATATCGGTGTTTTCATGTGAAGATCCTCTGTCAATATCTCACTTCCATTGCGATCTGGGTAAATCATCGCAACGTGTCACTGATCAGAAACAACGGCGTTTTTCCTAGTTTGGTACTTGACTTATACTGTGGTAATCTGCCCAGATGGAAAGGTTTGATTCGGATAAGTGGAGACATATTACTATATATTTACTTTATATAATTATGTTGGGATATTTTTGGTATATATAGATATAAGCCACATATAATGTCTAGAATGATATGCATTGGTACCCCAGGGGTACAGCGTTTGAGAACCCCAGCAGTCGGGACTATCTTTTGTGCCGGATTTTAAATTTCTTTGGGTTTCTCAGGTCTTGAAGATCTGGTGAATAGCTGGCCTGACCAAGGTTTGGTTGAATCCCATGGCAAGCATTCTGTGAACACTGAGCCCATGTGCAAAGTCATGGTTTTGAAGGCAAATTCCTTGAGTGACTCGAACACAAACCACTTGGATGTCCCGGTAACTAGCTGGTGAAATCTGGTTAACACTTCATATAACCCACTTTACAATATCACCCGTTGTAGTAATGGGAGGTCCAATATAGTTGTTACATATCGGTTATATCACTGGGACATCCAGAAAAATATGGGCTTGAACCCATAACACTATAGCTGTGGTTGGCGGCCATTCACAACTAGGCGTGTGATCCAGATAGTGGGATACACATCACTCACATCACCAAGAGTAGCCTCAGGATGGACCTTCGACCCAGACCAACTCAGAATCGCCAGGCTCACGGATTGACATGACGCGGCTAACGTCTTTATGAGAGAAGTCTCACTGCATGGGGTACTTTCGTGATGAGATTTGTCGAGGGGGTCAGCGAGCTTTTAAAGAGTTCCAAAGAAATCCAAAAAAGATAAAAGGTATTAAAAGGTGGTACATACTGGAATGGTGATAGCTTACTTGTCAATCTCTTTGGGGAAAGAACATCACCTCAGAGTTGGTCAACTGATTTCAGGTTGATTTGCCGCTGAACTGCCAAGGCAAATGGCAGTTCAATTGCAACTTCATTTGAGAAGTGTGAACTCACCCCACAAAGACATACAAAGACCAGAAGTAAGTCATTGGCGATGAAAAACATAATTGTTGCATATGTGGGACATTCCAGTATCTATATATATATATATATATGAGTAAGCGACAAAATTAGCGAAAGACTAAAGTAGTAGGGAGTGGACTTGGGATGTTCAAATTGGTGCGAAAACCTTCACAACCGATAGGGGACCACCCACTTTGGCCATGTCCATTGCGGCATGTATAACTATACATACAGAGAGAGAGAGAGAGATAGAGAGAGAGATAGAGAGAGCGAGAGAAAAAAGAGAGGGTACCTCAAAGCAACTCAATCGGGGGATTGCCCCTTGGCTGCAAAGATTGGCCCTGAGAAAGTCTTTTTGCCTCGTCGCATTTGGCGACGGATCGGCAGCGCGAAAACAGTGAAAAGGGCTTCTGCTCCTTCCCACAAGCTTCAGAATTCGTTTGCTCAACTATCGTTGAACGCAAAAGATCTTAAATCCCCACTTCCGCCCATGTAACTTAGTTGTACCCATCTTGAGTTGTTTCATGCCAATGTCCAGTGCATTTTCGATGGAGTTTTTGTGAAATTTGGAGCATCTTGTGGTCGACACCACCCATGGCTCCAGCGTCCGCGTTGCGCGGCGAATCGCGTGATGAAGCCTCGATAGATCCCGTCGCGGTGTCGCCGGAGTCGGCCGCGGATGGCGCTCTCCACGGTGCCGGGCGGTTTTCGCCCGGAGCCAGGCTTTGAGGCCGCCGAAAAGGATCCCAAGGTGCGGAACCCGAAAGGTATACGGAATGGCAACAAATGAACAAATGACCTCAGGTAATGATTATATAATTATATATATATATATTATATGATTTAAAGGCCATTTCACTGCGATCCAATTCTATTCCGATTGTAAAGTTTGCGACTTCACTTTTGAGTGGACGCTATGCTCGAAGATGAGGCCCCGCCAACAGTGGCCAATGTGGAGGATGAAGATGTCTCCCAGGAGATTTATTTGGGTACCTCGGCTATGGCTGGGATGCCTTCGTCGGGTCAACGCCATGAACATCAAGTCGACCCTCAGTGGGTTGTTATCGCCTTTTATCCGTGACAGATGTCCATATCCTAACTTTGCATGTTTCAAGACCCATTTGGATATTTTTAGGTGGGTTTATCTCACAGTTTTGAACAGGACATGTCTCATCAAACTCACGCGAGCATGCATTAGCTCACAATCAAGGAACCAATTGGATTTTGTATTCCAGTTAAGTTGATGCTGATCAGAATCCCATGATTCCATAGTCACTGGATGATACTGGATGCAGTTGGCTCCCAGCTTCCTATTTGGCTTCTTGAAAAAGACCCAATGGCTTCCAGCTCCATTTTCCCTTTTTGCACCATCACCATCCCCTGCTTACAGCAACACGTCCCCATAGGGTGATGGCATTGAGCGCAGGCACATTGGTTCACCAATTGAAAGAAAGTGGCAACCCCAAGTTTAAGTAATATACAGATATACACATAAAATCAATGCAAATCACATGAAGACACACATATGGATACATTATGTCATGGTTTCAACCGAAGTAACAACACAAACAATGAAATTCCAATGATTGCAGAATTCTGAAAATCCAAGTTTCGCTTAAGGACCCAAGTTTCTCAACTGTTAGCAGATTCTCAGCTTCCCCCGGACCAGGTGTGGTGAAGTCGTACAACGACCGTCGTGGTTTTGGCTTCCTGGCCTGTACTGAGACGGCGGATCGCTTCGGGCGCGACGTCTACATGCCCAAGGTGGCAGTGGCCGAAGACGCTGGGGAGAGCTGTGGTGAAGATGGGTTGAAGTGGTTGAACTTTCAGATGGTTGAACCGTTTAATCGTGGTTTCACCATGATTCAACCATGTTTAACCATGTTTAGTCAGGGTTTAACCATGTTTAGTCATGGTTTAACCGTGTTTAACCATGTTTAGTCATGGTTTAACCATGTTTAGTCATGGTTTAACCGTGTTTAACCATGTTTAGTCATGGTTTAACCATGTTTAGCCATGTTTAGTCATGGTTTAACCATGTTTAGTCATGGTTTAACCATGTTTAGTCTGGGTTTAACCATGTTTAGTCATGGTTTAACCGTGTTTAACCATGTTCAGTCTTGGTTTAACAATGTTTAGCCATGTTTATTATTGTTAAGTCATCGTGTAACCATGTATAACCATGTTTAACCATGGTCAATAAAAAAGAACAACCATGCTTTAGCATGACTTGGAGAGATTTGATCAGTGTTTGGCGTGCCACTTTACGAGATTTAGCAATGTGAGATCGGATTTTACAGGGATTTCAGCAGCAAAATGGCGGTTTTGCCAAGAACAAACTAGGATTCAATGTGACTTGTTTCCCCTAACTTCGCAGGGAAAGCACTTGTTTTCCATATAATATATGTGTGCAGGTAAATTGGAGGCAATCATTGTCAATCACCATCTAATCATATAAACCAACAGGAAAGCTGTATGATATTGAGTGAAGTGGTTCCTGTGTTTTTTATTTTTGTTTTCATGTTTTGGTTGAGGATAAATGGGAATAACATGGAATAACGGGATATGATTTATATGATATAACTTGTCCGCCAAAGATAAGGGATTTTCTTGGGTACACCTTGCAAAAGAACCAGGCAGTTGGGCCCATGATTCTGGAATGTGACACTGCAAGTAGGTTATCCACGTGTTTACCTGTGATTGACATTTGTGAATACGACGGATTACCTGCAAAACACAAAGTTCCAGAATGGATTGCAGGCCGTTTATGGGTTTCATGAATCACAATGTCTAGAATCAGAATTTGTGGTGCATCTTGTTGTACAACGCCATTCTTTTTCCTTGTGCACCCATACCAGCCACCTCATGGCGGAATTGCGACCAATCGGAAACCATCAATTTCCCGACCCTAATCTTAAATCAGCTCAAGAAATCACTCAAATAATTCAGACAGATCATTGTAGGATCAGTTGCAGTCTACATCAATATTATATAATATATATTACGCATTGATTTCCTTGGATTGGATTCTAAACCCAGCTGAAATTCTAGCCAAAATTGGAACAAAATTGTCTTGAACTGGTTTTACATTAAAATCATTATTTACACAAGTGAACTTCAGATACCCCATCATTTATAGGCTCCTAAAAACCAATCATTCACCATCTTCAGATATCTTAAGTCAGAGCAAAACATCACCATCACAGACTTGAGACACATGTTTCAACTTAAACCTAAAGTTTTAACTTCTCTCAAGCATCACATCACCATTTTCAGTTGTTCAACTCAAACCCATTATCTCAGCTTTCGAAGTTTTTCACAGCTTTTCCCATCCTTTTGCCATCCATTTCCCATGCGTTTCATAGGCAGAGGCCACCATGGCGGCCCTGTTGGCCACCGGCATCGAGCGAGAAACGGCCGTGCAGATGGTGAACTCGGGGTGCCGCCCGGGGGCCACCGCGGGATGGGGGAGGTTCAGCTATCAACCCCCAAAGGTGAGCAAGGACAGGTCCTGAGCAACTGAAAGGACAACAATTGCAACCAGACCAACAACCACACCAAAAGCTGTTGAAGAGCAAAGAACAACAGAGTATTTTTGTGGAATGGCAAGGGGCTAAGCCAAGGGCCCAATTTTTTGACAGAGAAGGATTTTTTTTGGTGGGATGGCAAGGGGACAAGCTTAGAACGCCATCCTTCTTCACTTCCTCTCTCCTTTCCTCTCTCTTCCTCCTCCTCCTCCTCTTCTTTCTGCTTTTTTCCTTTCTGCTTCTTTCTTCTCTGCTTCTTTCTTCTCTGCTTCTTTCTTCTCTGCTGCTTTCCTCTTTCCTCATTTTCCTTTCTGCTCCTTTCCTCTCTGCTGCTTTCCTTTCTCCTCCTCCTCCTCCTTTCTTTTCAGTTCCTTTCCTCTCTGGTGAACAGCACAGCACACACAGCACAGGACCACATTTTTGGAAAGGCAAAACAAACAATTATTTTGGTGGAATGGCAAGGGGCTAAGCCCAGGACCCCAATGTTTGAAGATTTTTTTTAAAGCTTTCGGGAATGGCAAGGGGCTAAGCCAAAAACTTATTTTTTTGTTGATCAAGGAGGAAACCATTGCTTCAATTGTCATGGCCGCCAAAAACCTATTTTTTTTTGAAAGAACAAGAAAACAGCAGAAGCAGCTTTTGTCAGCCTTTTGAACTGGAAGCTCTCACGCCAGCCTCTCCTCGCAGTACTAAAGGTCCTCTTGTCCCCAGGTTAAACCCTAAAAGGTTGAATGAGTTCAGTAGAAAGGTAAGTGGGGTAGGGGCGAATGTGACCCTAGTTTGGGTAGGGGCGAATGTGACTCTGAGGTAGGGGCGAATGTGACCGCCCCTTTTTGGGGACCCAGGTTCCCACATAAGTACCCTTTCACCTGCCCCACAACTACAACTCAGAAGACGGAGGGGCAGAAGAAGCAGAAGAGGTTCCTGACGGCGCCGTGCGCACCCCAGCCCATTCATTAGACATGAAGCATTTGCTGGTCCACGATGCATTGAATTTTGAGGACAGCACGGCCGGCGTGGCCGAAGTAACTGCCTAGCGCAGGGGGCTCAATGCCTGCGAGATAATATTGCGTTTCATCCCTTCGTGCACCTACAGATTTGTATAATACCGTGGAAATATGGCGTGCAAACGCATATTTACATATAGACACACAGATACTTCTCTTGCATTCCACTCCGTGTGATTTTCGATGCATCTTCCCCGTGATCGAAATTACGGCTGAGGCGGCGCCACCGCGCTCGTGCTTCAAGAAAAAACACGTCAGCATGCAACCAAACATGTTACAGCACTTCTCCTTTCATGCTTGTTTTCGTGTGTTAAGAAACTACAGGTTTCAGTGACAGACTCCTTTGGCAGGTAATAGGTGCTATGGACCAGCTCTGATTACTAGGTGGCACCGTTTATTTTGCCTTGTTGTTATCCAGGTAGCAGATGTGACCAGCGCAAAGCACTAAAAAAACAAAGCTGGTGCGCAAATCAACCAACTATTTGGGGTTTCCAAAGTCATGGAGGATCCCCCAAAGTGGTTGGTTTACAATGAGAAATCCTTTTGAAACGGATGATTTTGGGATACCCCTACACTAGGAAACAACCATATGAATGCATCCTTTGTAGCTCCTGAAACCACCGTTTTTTTGATTGGTGGGTCCAATGCCCTTGAATTACCATAGACACATCCTTATTACTCCCCTGAATTGCGTGAGTGTGTTGTTATCTAAGAGTTATCTACTTAATATGGAGGTTTCTGAAGTCTTGGGGGTGCCCCCCGAATCATCCAAGTCATGGATGACCATGACTTAGTATTGAAACCCATGGTGACGTGAGTATTCCCCATTATATTCCATTACATCCCATTACATCCCATTATGTTCCATTGTATCCCACCAATATTCCAGTATTATCCCTTAGTTATCATATTATCTCATCCATATATCACATATTTTGGATAATAGTGGGATAATAGTGGGATCCATTATATCCAAAATATCATCCCAAAATATCCATGATTATACCCCCCTAGATTCCATTGTCCGCATTCATCCAGTTACAGATCGGGTTTTCCATTTTGGAAACAGATTGGGATAATAATGATTCCATGTCCATCATGGTTGAAAAAATCATGTCCCACTCGATTCCCCAAAAGTAGTATGGACAATCATCCAACATGTCAGAAAGTCATGTTCCTTATCTAGTTCCATACGGAAAGTCCCACTAATATTCGGCCAAGTATACGTTTAGTGATTTAAGATAGCTATTGAAAATGACCACTTAGAGTTGATATATAGTTGATTTGCGAAAAATGGGGGATTGTCCCATTAAATGGTGATTTCCCCATTAAAATGTGTGATTTTCCCGTTAAAAATGAGGATTTTCCCATTAAAAATGAAGATTTTCCAGAGTTCTGTTAGTTTATCAGAGCATAAACTCTCCAGGACCACCAGCAGCGCCGCTTGCAGCGCGGCGCTGGCGGCCCAGCCCAGCGGCGTTGCGGCCGCCATGGCGGCCGCCACGGCGAACGACCGGAAGGAGGAAGGGGAAAAGTCCTCGGCCCCACGTGGCGTGGCGGAGATGGCGGAAAAGTGGGGGTTTCCTGGGGGATTTTGAATTGGAAATTCATGGGATCATACTGGAATATGTGTGGCATGCAATGGAATTTCATAAAACTAATGGTAGTTCATGATAATATATGGGGGGTTTGTTAAGTCATGGGGAATTTCCAAGTCATAAAAATGGGTCTCAATACTAATTAAATCATGGTCATGACCGGATGATAACTGGGGTACCCCCATGACTTAGGAAACCTCCTTCTGATTATCAATGTCAAAAGTACAACTAATCATATATGTAAAATGGTTCCACTAATGATGGGATATTCAATGATATGTTAGTTTTGTTGGGGGATTGGTGATATGATTGTGAAAATTGATGATAGGATATGGCATATGGTTTATTAAGATGCTCTATGGGAATGATTATGGGAATGACATGATAAACATATTATGCAAAATGGTGTACGAAAATATTGCAGGAGTATGATTATGGGATTTGATATATGGTTTGACGACTCAATTGGATGTGGTATGGATGGGATACAAAGGGTTTGACATGTTTTAACCATCAAAAAATGGAGATGTAACATTGAAAATGGGATATGGATGGGACTGGGATGTTTTTTTTTTAATGGGATTTTTGCAACCAACACTCACGGCGTTTCAATAAAGAAAAATGAAGATATAAGATCTATTGACTTGGAATGTGGTATGGCATAAATGTCCTTTTTCCACTGGTTGGTCACCCACTAGTGACGCTGATACATCTGAGCTACATGGGGGATAGAGGACAATTCTGCAGTTGATGGAGGTGGCTTTAAGGTCTTGTCCAGAAAGGGGATATGTTCCTCAAAGAACATGTTCTATGGAAAAAAATGATGTTCGACCATCATGTCTTGGTATCCATATTTTCAAACAATACACAACTGATGGCAGTTTAAACAAGAGAAAAAAGGTGGAACATGGGGTGTGATTTATGATTGGGGTTACCACATCCCAAATGGGGAGCAGAAAACACGCAACTTTCAATGTGTAGCAGCCTTCCTAGCCTGAGACTCACACTCCCCCATTTGATTGCGCGGTTGGGGGAAGGATGTGACCTAAGGTTTAGCAGAAGAAGACTTGGTCTTCTTCCGTGTACGACTGAGTGTGGAAGGACCGCCTTTTGGTGGTGTTGATTTCCCCCAATTATTCGATTGAAAAACATCTGATAAAAAATGCGTTCCACATCACCACTTGTAGTTTTTCAGTATACTTTGACCTAACACAAAGTGTCAGATCTTGCCGTGGCGCCGTGCTGCCGTGCTCTGCCACTGCCAGGATATCCCCAGGCAGTTTGTGTGCAACGTCTACACAAGCTCACTGGCAGTGTGGTCCGTCCACCCATCATGCCAGGGCATACTGGCATCATCAAGAGTGAGGAGGTGGGGAGCCCCAGTGGGGGTTTGAGTGGCTAAACGACCCTGGGGCCAAGTGTTGGAGGCTTTTGATTGATTTTAATTGAACATGGTGGTGTTTAACGTGAAGTTTTTGAGGTCTAGGCGGTCTAGGATTTGAAGTCCTCCCTCCTTGCCATCAGATGCTTTCTGAAAATCCCTATCTGCAGCTGTTTTCCACTTGTCCTTCCAAGGCAGTGGCCGTCTGTGGGCAAAGAGAGGCCACTTGCGCAACGCTGGGTGTTACCCAAGCATATGGGTGTTCTTGCGTCGTGGAAGCTGCGTTGAAAAACGTGAAACACTCCAGTTTCCTCAACAGATTTTGATATTCGGGCATTAGTTAGTTGGTGAAATGCCCGCGTCGACGTGGGTATGGATCAACAAAAAGGACACGTTTAGAACTGGATGGATGGTTGACTACAAGCAATGACCATGAGCGGTGGGGGATAGTTAGATTTTGCCCACGCAGCCATATCTCTGCCATGTATATTTATCTTACATCCCCACGAAGTAATTGTTGTGTCCTAACTCATGCTTTCTTGTTGAACCCCAGTTTCTCTACTTGCTAAACTCCGTGGACTTGTGGGTGAATACATCGTTTGCGGCTGATGAAGTCGTTTGTTTCGCATTTGCTTCTATTATGATATGATTCATGTGATAAGATATTCTACAGGAAACATCTTACCATCTTATGCAGTGCTTGATATTGTTGGATAATTTCACATGACATCGCTTTTCACTTCATGTCAGATCAATACCTTATGTTTCCCTAATCGACTGATGTTTGCAGGATTTTGCAGGAATATTGATTCATGTTCAACATATTGATATCCCGATCGCAATCCTGGGGTCTGAAGATAAACCTTCATAAACCAGCATCATCTTCCAAAAATTATATAGATCATATAGATATGACTACACTCATATTCACAATCATGTATATGTATCAATTTCATTCCATTTCCTAGAGATCTAGAGAGCATATTTTGATTATTGCCTCCCAGTAGATAAAAAATAGATACGGAAAGCCCAGGGTTTTGCAAGGAAGACACTCACACTACATTTCTGCTGGGTTGTCCATATTAATATCTATAGAATCTATATAAATTTGCTGGAGGGTATCATGACTGAAAAGTAGTATTGTCCCATCATTAATATGTATTTAATCATCAAAATAGTGACAGATCATCTACCCATTCACATGACAGTCATCATGATTACAATCAATTAAGTATTGATACTCAATCGTACTATCAATTACAGTATCGACTATGATCATGATACTCAATTAGTGACAAACATCATGAATCATGAACATATATCATATTTCTTGGTTTATTATAAGCCCATCGAGCTATAGGTATCTCTACCTAGAGGACCATAGCAAACCTAGTTATTTCACCCAACAGAAACCTACCTGTTACCTTGGATCTGAATAAGGACAATGATGGTAGTTATTGTGGAAATTTTGCATGGGGATGGCTCAAAAATCTACATGATATTGCCATATGACTGTGGGAATCAACATCCATAGGGAATCAACATCAAATCCCAGCTAAAAGCTACATGTTTGCCATATTTGGGAGAGTAAACATGCAAAACTCCCAGGTATGACTTAGGGTACCATCCAGGTGCCGTTTGGTTTTGCCCATCTTTTCCCCTTGGCAAACATCCAGGTGGCCTTCGACTCCGCGGCGGCCGGGCAACTCCGCGCCGTACCCGGAGATGTCGTCACCTTCTGCATTCCCGAGGTGTTTTTGGAGGATTTTCGGATGTTACCATGGATCAACATATATATATATATACTATACCCTGTGGTTATTTAACATAGCCATGGAAAATGGCCCAATTGTAGATGATTTATAGTGATTTACCTATTAAAGATGGTGGTTTTCCATGACTGTGTTTAATGACCAGAGGGTATAATATGGTATGATAATTATTGGCTACCATCTTGTTTTAGGGGGATGGACTGTGAACATTTGTTGGCTATAACTAATGGATTTTCTGATGTTACAAAGCCATTACAATCCCATTATGAGCGGCTTTGGACTCCATAAATGCCAATGCATGCCATTTTCATGGTTATACCGTTTGACCCTTCAAATATCTTCAAATACCACCCAAAAAATTGTAAAGTACCATCAGATTGTGGGGTAAAACACCATTTTTCAGGGTACTAACGGAGGACTAACAATTGACTACTTTTTTTTTCCGGGGATGGACCGTTAAGTACAACTACAATGGATTTTTTTTTGGTGACTTTGATTGCCGGTGCTGATTTTTTGTGTTCTTTTGATGAGGTGTGGTGTTGTTTCTTGTTTTTTTTTTTCCCGGTGGATTTTGGTTGCAGTTTTCCACTGCATTCCAGGGGCGTGGAATTTTGCCAACGGGATTTAAACAAAAGGATTTGATCCGATATAATTTGATATCATTTGCAGATCTGTAGGTGCGGCACTAAGTTGAGATGCATCAGAAACAAAACCAACCCTATACCAATATGCCTCGAAAAGCAGATACCGAACGAACAAAGGTCATGTCCTTGAGCGCTGGGGTAGGCTTTATATATTCCCTTCCCCCCATCCAACATGCAGTGTAGTGAAGATGGCTTGCTGATTGCATGGCAACATGTGGGATCCTTCCAATGCAACGAAAACAACTGACTGAAAGGAGCATTCTCGTTGCAACGCGATGCTTCTACCCGTCAAATATATTGTTGTTGTTCTTATTTTATCTTATTATCATTAATAATAAATAGATTAGTAGTTATTATCAACTTTCCAGCGTCTAAATATTCCCTTCAAACCAATTTCTGAGATTGGACATTTCCAAAATTATGATCTCCCACGCAGGCAGAAAGCAAGATTGGCGTCCAGATGGTGGCACCACCAGTGGATCCTCACGCCAGAATGGTGCCTCGAATTGTGGAGGGACATTCTTGGAATGTACTCTCTGGTAATTTAAGATAGCTATGTAAAATCAATGGACATCATCATTTACGTTTTTTTTGATGCAGCTAGGATTTTTTGTTTATCAGTGTCCCTCATAGTTTAACAGGTAAATCAACTACACATGGATCATTTTCCATAGTTTGTTTCCTTGCAGATTCTACGGGAACTTAAACCGGTACTTATATAAATCCAGCCAAGTCCAAGTGCCCTTGCTGGGCTGCCGTCCTTAGGTGTGCTTAGCATCTACGGAACGCCCCCAGGGCACTGTCTTGGGTTGCTTCACGCTGGATTTGCCCCGCACCCGAAGCGATGATGGCCCCGCCTTGGCCGGGCCCAATCTGCACCTGCCGTGCCACGCCTTTGGCGACAAATTGGTCTTGGCGGGATTGCCATCCGAATCACGGATGGATGGCTTTCACTGTTGGGTCTTTTTTTTTGGATCATTTATGTTGGATCAAGGATATCAAACTTGAAGCGCTAAGTAGGAACCTCAGATTTTGATATGTTGTTCCATTGTTTTGAGCAATTAGTTGCTCTAGACGCATGCAAAACAGGGTTTTTCAACATTTTTCAACTGAGGATTTGGATGAACATGAGTTGATGAAATTCTTTGGCAAACAGGGCGCCAACATCGCCATTGTGGCGCACGCGCGCACCAGCTCCTTCGCCTCCATCACCTTCCCGGGGACCCCGGAAGTGGCACGCTTTCTGAGCCGCGTGGCGCACGCCTATGCGGATGAGAAGGGCACGTTGATCGCCAGGTTGACGCCGAAGGAGTTGGAGATGGAGCAGATGCCTACCCTGCCAGCCTTACCTGCACCGAACCTGTCCACCAGTACCATGGTGGATGTTTTTTTGGGTGAGCTGGGAATCTCCAGGATTGCTAGAGTTTTTTGTGTGATTTTGAAAACATGAAAAAATGATGAAACAACATGACACAACTCAGATATTTCCATCCAAATGGACTTCTTGCGCGCCTTGGGTCTAATTCATTGGTGATTTGGTGATTTCCCATTGGTTAATCCACCATGACTAGGGAATCTACTGCGGGAACGGGTCTCAAGGTGTGGCCCCCCAGTGACCACAGTTGGTTTGTAAACCCATCTACACTATAGATATATCCACCATACATCCAGTTGTCAACGAGCTTGCAACCGACTTATATTGCTGTCGTATCCAACATGAATATGCAACATCCACCAACCATCCTGATTGTTGATGGTCAAATCTCTATTTGAATTATCTATTTTGGTTGGTTAAATCCAATTCATATTAATCTAATCTTTAAGTTCAGCTTCCGCCGCACCATGGTCCCAGGTTCTTCGGGGGAGGACTTGGAACCCGGAAATTTGATGGTGACCTGGTCTCCCCTGGTCTTGGCTGTGGGCTACACCGTGGAATTGCGACCGGTGACAGCCTCCGGAAGCTCCGGAAGCTCCTGGCTCTCGGTGGATGTGACCTCCAAAAAGCTGGGGAGCTCCAGCAATCGCTTTGATTTCAATTGTTCCAGTTGTGTGGTGAACAGTTTCTCTGAGCATTTTTTGGAGTGCATTTTTTTTTTTGACGAAATTCCAAGACCGACAATATGTAAATGGCGCTTTTTGTGTACATATTTTACATTCGGATGTCTTTTTGGGGTGAATGTAGGGAACATGTACCACAGGTATATTGTTCGAGGTGCTCACCCTTTCCAAATTGGAAGTTACTCTTCAAATCGAATACCTTTCTTGATTGAGGGCCTCCCTCTGGAAGTTGTTGATCCTATTTTGGAAGGCTTGCCAGACATCCAGTTGATATGTTCTCAAGCAGAAAAAAGTAAAACAGTTTGAACAGTTGCGGAGCAAGAGTTGAACAGTGTTTGAATGTCAGAATCACGAGACTGTGGCCAAGCACCCTGCAAGCAGCGCCGTTCCATTTCGTAGATCCCTGAAGAAATTGGGGACAAGTGGGGCATCCTGGAATTGAGGGTCAGACTGTAATCTTGATGATAAACACGGGAAACATATGAAACAAAACGAATGTGAAATACGTCGTATGAACATTCAACTATGGGATGAGGGGCGATTCGATATCCCTCTCTTCGACTTTTTTGCACATTCCCAGAGTCCCCAATTTCCAGTTCTCGAATCCCACCAATAAGATCCTGCAGAAGGTATAGACGATGTAATTTACATTCATCTATCTAGTTTGGGTTGAAACACATTTGCCACATATACCAGCACCATGTTTCAGTTCTATACCGTCCCCCATCATCCCCCCGAGTTTTTTTGCCAAACTCATCTGCCAGGTTTGCAGATCGGCACCGCCTATGAAGCGCGTGTCTCCTACTTCACGGACTGCAACACCATGTCTGAAGCGTCGGACCCCTCCAAGCCGTGTCTGCCGGCGCAGGGGAAGAACGACGTTCCGGGCACCATGCCGGGCAGCGTGCCGGTGGCGTCACCGGCGCCGGCTCCGGCAGCAGCAGCGCCCGCCAGTGTGTCCAGCGGTCCCAATGAAGGAGTGGGAGAAAATTTCGAAGGTTCTGTGGACAAAACAGAAGGCCCTGATGTCTAATTTTAAGAGGTTGTTGAATATTTGAGCAGACTTTTGGTGTGCACACCTTCAATCATGAAGGATTGTGAGGATTTTGATGGCTTGAATATGCTTGAATCGTGGTGCATGGTGACATTATCAGGCTAGTTTTGCTTAGGACGTGCTAGTACCTGCTGACACCCAAAGAGGTATGATTCAGTTTGTAAACTACTGCAATGTGGTTGTTGTCATTGTTCAATCAAACGCATTAGTTTTACTTCCCTTTTTGAACCCAGGCGACTACTTCACCACTCATGATTCAGATATCATACTTAAAGCCTTAAGCCGAAAAATGTGAAAGCATTTGAGCCACAAATACTCCGTTGTGGAAAGTTTGAACATCACCAGAACAGAATGCTTGAACCACTTGTTTTTTCTTCTAGTTCATTGTGGCTTCAGTGCGGCCTGCCAGGATATTCCAAACCCTTCAGCAGTACCATTTCTTTATCCAAATCCTTTCCCCCACCGAGTGGCCCTCCGGCGCCCCTTCCGGCGTTGCCTCATGGGCCGCCTCTCCCGGGCTTGCCCCCGGCCTTGCATCATCCGCCACCACATCCCATGCATCCGCCGCTGCCGGCACAGCCGCCATGGCCATGGCCTGGGAATGAGGTCTATCCACCTCCAGATCCGCTTGGACCAGGTGGGAGCTGTTTTTCATGTTTTTTTTTTGGTGAAATGCTTGGAATATCTTGCTCTGGTTCTGGTAGTTAGCACACCCATCTAGATCCGGTACCGCCCTGGTAGTTGCTGTGTTGCATTTTGCAATATTGTGTAATAATTGCTTGCCTAAACTCACCGAATTCTTGTAGGAAAACATGCTTCCAAGTGCATACGCCAAAAACTGAGATGAGCATTCCTAGATCCACCATTGGTAACTTAAATAAGTTCACCATTTTTGTTGCGCTTAAACCCACATGTTCATAGATTTCAACCCCCCCAAATGTGCTTGTTGAATCCCAACGGTTGATCCAATCTTTGTTAAGTCATTTTAGGTTCCCACTTCAAGTTTGATATTTAGTCAAAGGCCATCAAAGGCCACATCTATTTTCTCTGTGAACTTGATCATTTTTGATGCTTACGCCAGCCATGTTCGATTTTTTGATCCTACTTTTTCTTGGCTAAACCACTGTTGTTGATGCTTCAGTCATGTCAAGTTCCAATGTTTGATGGTTTATCTCTATTTCACCCCCATTTTTCCCACTGTGAAACCGGGTGAAACCTGCGACTGTTCCTGCGTCTCCCAGGCGTGTCTCCAGGTTTCACCTCGGGTCCCTCCTGGCGTTCGCCCAGCGGCCTAGTGGTGCCACCTCCGGCGGCGCCCGAACTGCACCCGGCGGACGAATATGGCTTCGCTCTTTCGGTGAGGCCATGGCTTTTCCATTCTGAGCTCTTCTTTTTGGGGCGCCCTTTCTGGATCTATATCTTTATGGTGTTTGAATCTATGTGAATATCTGTGTTTATCTCATTCCTATTCAGAAGCATATTCCATCTTTATATAGGCCTTTATGATGTTGAACATATGCTGAACGTATGAATGGAAGATGGATGGGATGTGAAAGGAATAGGCAAGAGGTTAGTTATTTTAGATCCCACGCTTTATGGCATTTATGGTGTTGATATGGACGTTTCTTGGTGACTTGGATCCCTCATTTTGAGAAACCCATAGAACCCCCAATTTTTAGTGTCATATGATGTAATATGATATAAGCAGCAAACATGTGGTATGTATCTGGCGACGAAATTAAGAACAAAATCTGAGGCTCAACATGTTTAACAAGTAAGAATGCGGGATAGAATGGATAGCATCGTTGATTGAATATTATGTGGTGGGTTATTAACCTTCTGGTTTCTCAGAAATGATGAACTCAACCGTTATTCATAGGGCCCCATTTACCAACCACCATTTCATGGGATGAGATATTGGCATGTTTCATGGCTTGCTGATGATCAGCATGTCGTTCCACAGGTGATTTCAGATGAATCAGGGAAAGCGATGAAGCTGCCATGGTTGGTAAATTAAGGTGATTTAAGCTGAATACGCAAAAAAAACGCATGGGTTTTTTTCCGTGATTTCACCAGATGGGGATTGCATCAGCAAAACGACATGGATTTGAAGATGAAAAAGGATGGTTTAAGCATAAAGAAGACGGATTTAACCAATGAATAATGCATAAATCATATTCAATGGTTGTTTCCAATGAATAATTATGATGGGAAACAATCGATGATGACTTAAATGGCGACTAAGCCATTGTTTGCAGAGGCGGTGACCATCAACCATAATATGGGGATATAGCCGATAAATGCTGATTCCAGCGGGTTTCGAGCAGGATGTGATGGGGTAGAACTGATTTAGAATCACCAAACCTGGGCTTTGGCCATGCAAAAAAAAAAAACGAGTATTTTCAACCAATGAAGTCGTGGGTGGATTTGAAACGAACCATGATGTAAGGGCATGTGGATAGTGCATGGAATATCATGGTATTATATATACAACCAGAAATGTGGTATGGCTTTGTCTGACACGGGGGATTAAAACCATCAGGAATAAGTGTAGTGAACCATCAAAGATACGGGAGTTTGTCTTTAAGCAACTAAACATCGGGGAACAAATACACTCAAATAAATGGCCATTCAGACACATGGCGAACATGATTTTCAAGACATTTCAAAACCATGGGATGGAATGTGGTTCCCAAGTTTGAGACGTGAGGCTGAAGCATCAGATTGATCTGCTTTGGGCTTTCTTCAAACTTATGCAGAACCATAGAAAAGGGTACAAGCAGACACTCAAACTTAGTGGAACTTCACCTGGCATGTAATCAAGAACACAAGAATAAGATTGTCACTATCAACGAACCATTTGTTGCAAATGAGGCCCTAACCCAAAAAAGAACTCCTGACACTTTGCGAAGCTCTGGGTTGCACACAAATCCCTATAAAATGGCACCGAGAGACCAGATCGCAACCTTGAGTCCCAGAGATTTCCAGATTGCAGATTAAGATGTCATGCCATTTAAGCACTGTGGCTATAAACACAATCATACATACCTTCACAACAAATAGATGGCACCTGAAAAAATAAGACCATGTCACTTGGATGCTTGTACGATTTCGGACTGGCCACGGAGACTGAGATGATCATTTGGAGATGCTTATGTCACTGTCCATGCCAATTTAAGTGCCAATATCTTGAAACCAATTTGGCCCTGGATGGTATAGGTGGCCTGCAGTGCTTCAAGCGGCTGCGTATGTCGTGGAACTTCGAGAGGTTCAGGGCTGGGTGTGCCATGGCCGCTGTGGTGATTTTCCCATCAAAGGGTATTTGTTAACATTTGTTAACCATCATTACTCGGGATGAATCGACGCATAATGAATGCCTATGGGACGACCATACCCCAGCAAACCGATGGTACCGACCGACCATGCCATGTGTTCCCATCAATTTTTTGGCCAAGGACCAGTGGTCGTTGTGGCTTGCAGAGTCACATGGGGTTATGTGAATCATGTGTCTAGTTGTAATGGGCCTGAAACAGGTCACCGAAACAGGTCACTGAGATTTCATTCTTGCCCATGCACAACTGGCAAGATTGGCAGGTGGCAGGTTGTGGATCCCAGGCGGTCAGGATCCCAAAGAGGTAGATCAGTTCTCTCGCTGGAGGCTTTTCAGAGTCTGGCGCCAGGATTCCATACCCAGTTAGCAGTTGGCTGAAGATACCTGCAAAATCCAGTGGTTCTTCAAGCCTCATTTTCCCTAGGGAGGGTCATTTATTTTTGGATTTTTTTTTGGGACAGGTTTTGGATTTGTTTTTGGGTCTCCTGGTTCTCCGCTTCTCTGCTTTTGTGCTTTTCTGCTTCTTTGCTTTTCTGCTTCTCTGCTTTTCTGCTTTTGTGCTTTTCTGCTTCTTTGCTTTTCTGCTTCTCTGCTTTTCTGCTTTTGTGCTTTTCTGCTTCTCTGCTTTTCTGCTTCTGTGCTTTTTGGCCTTTGTGCTTTTCTGTTTTTCCTGCTTCTTTGCTTTTCTGCTTTTTGCTTTTCCTGCTCTGCTTTTCTGCTTCTTTGCTTTTCCGCTTTTTGCTTTTCCTGCTTTTCCTGCTTTTCTGCTTCTTTGCTTGTCCGCTTTTTGCTTTTCCTGCTTTTCCTGCTTTTCTGCTTCTTTGCTTGTCCGCTTTTTGCTTTTCCTGCTTTTCCTGCTTTTCCTGCTTTTCCTGCTTCTCTGCTTCTCTGCTTCTCTGCTTCTGTGCCTTTTTCTTTTCTGCTCCTCTGCTTTGAAACCTCAATGCAACCCTAAGTAGCCCCCAAACAAAACTTTAAAGAAACGCTAAGGATTGATACAATAAATGAAACCTAAAGAAAGCCGAAAAATACAACAAATGAAACCCTGAAGAAACCCTAAAGATACAATAAATGACACCCCAAATGAAACCCTAAAGAAACCCTAAAGAAACCCTAAATGAAACCCTAAAGAAACCCTAAATGAAACCCTAAATGAAACCCTAAATGAAACCCTTAATAAACCCTAAAGAAACCCTAAATGAAACCCTAAAGAAACCCTAAAGAAACCCTAAATGAAACCCTAAATGAAACCCTAAATAAACCCTAAAGAAACCCTAAAGAAATCCTGATAAGAAATCCT
>BGPT01000341.1:119746-223918 GCA_003297045.1 Symbiodinium sp. clade C Y103 | reverse complement strand
ATCATGCAAAATGAAAGGTTCAAGTGCCAAAATGTAGCAAATACCATTCAAAATGGAAGGCAAACATGCCAGAATGCAGCAAATACCATGCAAAATGGACGGTGAGCATACCAAAATGCAGCAAATACCATGCAAAATGACAGGTTCAAGTTCCAAACTGTTGCAAATACAAGGCAAATGGTACCAGAGCAGAGACCCAAAAAAAAATCCAAAACCTTGCCAAAAAAAGATCCAAAAACTATTCAACACCCTTTTTCCCTATCGGCATTTCCCCTATCATATGTTACCCTTTTTTTTTGTGTTAAGCGTACCCTCGAGTAACGTGGCAATTGTTTCAATCCGCCATGGAGTTCGATGATTTCACACCTCCACAAAAAGGGGATTTTCCAGGCAGCCATGTTTGACGACCAGAGGGTATAGCCCATTTTTCTATCCACACCAATGGCAGGCGGATACCACGTCCTTTGAACGCTTTGTGAGATCTGCACCGGAGGTGGAAGAGAAGCTCGAACGGGGGGGAAGAGCAGCATCTCCTGTGCGGAAATGTAGAGAAAAGGTCCAACTTCCCAAGCATTTACACGGACTTCTTCTTATGTCCAGAAGCGCCCATCTAATCCAGATCCAGAATTTCTAAAAAAGGCATCCAAAAAAGAATTTGCAAATTGTGAAAACATGGTATCAAGTTCCAATAGTTTGTTTCAATAATTTCCCAGTCTGTAATGATACCATTCTATATCAACCCCCAAAAAGATAGAACAGTAAAAGCCCACGTAAATAGTGAGACAACAAGGGCACAAACAATGATAAACAACTTCAAAAACATGGATATAATCAATGTAGGTTACTAGAAACACGATCATTTTCCAATAGTCTGCCAATTTCTTCAAGTTTCTTGATCCAGCTCCACTACTTCCAGGCCAAGTTGGGCACCCTGGTGGAACTGCGGGTGGGCGGTTTGCGCCCTGGCCCCGCACCGGGGCGGATCTACATGGCACAGGCGAATGGAGAAGTGATGGGATACATCTGGTAAGTTGAATGGGAGAATCACCATTTTAATGGGACAATCAACTATAAATGGGACTTTACCCTCTGGTAATTGAACAGTTTGCTATTGAAAATTGTCATTTAGTTCGTTGATTGTCCCATTCAAAATGGTGATTTTCCATTTCGCTATGTTAGGCAATATCAGAGGGTATCTGGAGAAATTGTATGTAATTGAATGTAATCATCTAAACGATCAACATGAACCAACCAACAGGGGAATAATTCGGAAGAATATATATATATATAGGCATGTATTTGTATATATGCAATGGGATATATAACAAGACATATATTGTGATGATGTGGGTCCATAAGAACAATAACGTGGAGATATGTGATGGGATATGATATTCCGTTGCATTTCAAGATAGGTCCATAAAAAGGTTGTTTTGATGGGGATATGTTCAACAACATTTGGAATTGGTTTTATTTCCGGACAAACCAATATAGACCCAGTTTGTTGAAAGTAAGCGTGGCAAAGTCAAATTCAACGAATCATACACCACCCACCTGTAGCTACTGTATCATTTGATGATTTCGGTGTGGTGAACCTGAGGGTGATATAGCTATCTCCATTTGTCTTTTTATTCGAGCCATTTCAACAATTGTTTTGCTTTTCAACCACAATTATTGGGTCATATCTGGAAGTTGACTCTCCCTCCATCATAAAGCCAACAATCAACTGGAGATTTTAGCATCTGGTCTTCAAAATTGATTTACCCTCCAGTAAACTGACATGGAGAATCCACCATTTGTGGGAAAATAATTTTTCCTCAGCTGCATAAGCGTTTACTTTACAGGGCAACCACAAAAGCATGGTACAATTAAGTGTGTATGACAATGAAAATGACGAGATTTCCATGAATAATAGTGGTACGGTATACTCATGATTATATGAATATCTCCCCCAAAAACACACCTTTTTGAATCTCCGTAGCCTGGCCTTTCCAGGTGCGCACCGTGGGTCACGACGGTTGGGAGTCGCTCCCCTCCCCACCGGGCTTCTCGGTGCCGCTGCCCCCCGCGGACGACGCGCTGCCGTCGCAGCTGTCGGCGGATGCGCCGGCGTGGCAGCCGGGGCTCGGCGGCCTGGCGAAGGACGGGGGGTGGGGTGGGGGTGACATCTCATAGCTGGGGAGAATTCCAGGATATCTACCCTCTGGTATTGCCTAACATAACTATGGAAAACCACCATTTTCAATGGGAATATCCACTATTTCTATGACCAATTTCAGTAGCTATGTTAGTTTACTAGAGGGTATGTTACAATAAAGGTATAGAGCATTATGACAGTAAGTTTGAGGGTTTTCTTGCACTGCTAATAAGTATATATATATATATATATATCCATGAAGTGGTTCAGAATCCTGGTTAGTAAGTCCCCATTTCGTTACACATCTAAAAATGTGGTATAACTATTGTTATGAACCACTCACTCAGTGGGATGATCTTCCAAGTATGATGAACTATCTAATGCATATACCCTACTAGTTCTCCAAGCACCTTCGGAGATTGTATTTGGGGTTGGTGACACCGCAGATATAATGATGTATTATTATTACATTATACAACCCACAAATCTAATATAGCTGGCTTCTGATATGGTTAAATTATTCTAGGCTTGGGGTAGGGAGAGGCAGCTCCTAAAACATCATGCAACATGAATATCATGAAACCATCAGCTAGTCAGCTAGCGGATTCTTCAGGTCCCAAAACAACTCTGTCCAACTGTCCGATTTCATCCATTTCATATAATTTCATGCAATTTTCTACTTCTCAAAGCCATTTCCATCAATTTCCATACTTCCATGGACTGAATGCCCATGAAGCCTGTAGTATACAATCACACATGGCTTTCTGAGAAATCCAGCATTTATTGATGATGTTCCTATTCAAATGTCCATAGCTAGTTCTGGGATATCCCAGCGGCCAGCCATGTAGCTGATGACACCATTGCGAGTTCATATAATATCTTCATATATATCTCCATCAAGTCTCATGAAATCAACATGAAATCCCATAAAATCTCATGAAATCCCAGGAAATAACAAAAAAAAAACATGAAATCCCCATGAAATCGCCCTGAAATCCCCAGCTCAAAACAACGTCCAGGAGGAGAAATGGTGGCCACCAGCAGTACTGTCGAGTCAAAGTACCGATCCCTTGGAGATGCCTGGCGCAAGGTGCCGCCGGCAGGATGCTGAGATATCATAGACGAATATTATAGTAATAATAAAAAGATAAATCACTGGATTGGTTTATGGGAAAATTTACAGGAAACCATGGTTTTTACCATGAAATATAGGGCTTTCCTGTAAATTTTCCCATTAAGCAATCCATTGAATAAATGTATATAATATATGAATGGAATGATATCAGTACCAGGTGCAATCGGACCGCATCGGAATGTAAGTTTACCCTACCCATTCTATAATTATGGGTATTTAATCATGTAGTACCCTTGGGGAAATGTTCACATAGATGTGGGAAACCCAGAGGGAATCCGGTTCGGAAAATGATCCACATTCATGGTGTGTTCTCCACAACTATACGTTTACCAAAGGGCATTTCAAAAGCGAACTTACTATGATTAATACATGTTTCTACTATTAACCATGTATTTGTCATAGAAACTGTAACTATATAACTACTGTAAAAATTATTTCTACAAACAATAGTGGCTAATGATATGACAATTGTGTTCAAATATACTACAAATAATAGATAATATTGATTATATCGTAACAAACAATTATTTGCTAGAATCATAGTTCGTAGATATTACATTTTTACTAATAGTCATGATAGAAATCGTTACTAATGACTAAGAACCATAGTTATTACTAATATTGAACAATCATATTGTAACCTCACAATGATGATATGATGATAGTCCTATGAGCTTATATTGTAACCTCACCTCATCAGAGGTTACATTAATATACCCTCTGGTAAACTAACATAACTATGGAAAATCATCATTTTTAATGGGACAATCCACTATACATGGCCATTTTCAATAGCATATATGTTAGTTTACCAGAGGGTACAATGATAGTCCTGCGGCTACCAACTCATTGTAACCTCACCACGCAGGCCCTCGCTCTCCTGGACTCCGCTGCCGCCGCCCCCCTCGGCGCCGCCCACCTTGGCGCGCGCGCCGCCGCCCGCGGCTGCGGCCGCGGCCGCAGCCGCGCCAGCGGGAGAGGACGGCACGGTGCCTGGGCATCTGAAAACCATGGGAAAACCACAGAAAATGGATGGTTTATAAATGTTTATCATCATTTTCCCTGTCAACAATTGCCATTTGGAGGATATACCTCATTTTCAGAGACACCCATATGAAGTAATTGGAATTTGGGTGTATCATATGTTCAGACATTCTGAGAGATGTGTTTATAGTTTTGAAGATATTTTGCAGGATGGTCGGAAGTTTGGGATTTGTTCCAAGAGATTCTGAAGATTTGGTCATTTTTTGGGATGTACTGCTGTGGAATCCTGCGCCAGTTGGTAACTATGAAGGCAACTATGAAACACTGTAGATACAATCGGATTATAATGGCACCCACAGTATCAGTCTAATTTTCGTGTTCTTCCAGGGTAAAAGTGAGAATATTACAGCAACAAGCGAAACAAAATGTAACAACCGAAAGTATCCAAAATGTTGCCACGAATGTGTGTGGGGATGTCTCAGACAACAGGATGCCACAGCCACGAATTTGTTTCTAAAAGAACCTGCCATGGATTTTCCATTTGCTGGGTCCCACTTTCCAATCTGCCCAGATGTTTTTTGTTTCTCCATGTTCTTTTCAATGCAATTCTGGGACATATTACAACCAGTTAGTTCCCTGATTTTCCCATTCAAATGCCTATTTGTAGGGATTTCCCAGCCAGCCATTTGCATTAGGGTAACAAAGATCAAGGTTAACACAGCTTCAGTTGCACCGATATGCACCGATCGCACCTTGCGTTCGCAGCGCCCAGGATTGTTTGATCCTTGATTGAGCCCCTGGCCTCTCGGCGACTCGCGCCACCGAAATGTAAAAATAGGAAGTAGATGTTCGAAATGCCACCGGGGCCTGAATGATGAGACCAGTTGCGGGGCTAGTTGTGCTTGTCTTGCAGGATCTATTACAATGAAAATCCGACACAGGGTCAGCGCTAATATCATTCAGGCCGGGCCAATTTGGCTGATGCTTTTGAAGCATCCCATTACAGCTGCAACTGTCAGAAGGCAGCGCCAACTTTCAGTGGCAGCATCCATTGAGCAGAGAAATGACCTGTGTCCCAGGACATGAAAGAAGTCTTAGCTGCTGCTAGGTGCTGTGGATCTTGTTGGACTTTGGAATCAGGTCAACATCCGCTGGCTGATGTTTGGACCAGCTGTTGGAATGTGGCTGTCTCCTATTGTACAATGGTATGGGATCCAACCTTCTTTATTTTCAAGTACCTGCACCCCCCAAATACCCCCCAAAAAAGGTGAACATACTCAGATTCTGGGGTAAAATAGCATCTTTCAGGGTACTTTAAGGGTCTAGGTATTCCCCATTTCCGTGTTCCATCCCTCGTTGGTGTCACAAGTTTGATCCATCCCCGGCTCCGCGAACGTCCCACGCAGCCTGGTCTGGTCTACTACCAGCATGAAAGTGGACAGACGCAGTTTGAGCGTCCCAGCACCAGGCTTGGGTGGCTTCGGGCACTGGGGATGTGGATGGCTCATTCTCATGTTTTTGAGGGTCAACCATTTTGACATGGGAATATCATGGGAATAGAATGGGAATATAATGGGAATACTTGTCAATAAAAGATAATATAATGAGTTTTTTTGACGATCTTTGGAGAACAAATCATCTTTTGACCCATCTTATCTACTTCGGATCTTGGCTCACGATTTTTGTTGACCGTTGCACATCAAAGAAGTGGACGTTTGAAAGTCGGGCAGCAACTCGTCCCAAGTATCCCTAGTCCCAAACCATTAGTTTCCAAACCTAATCTACTGATTGATGATTTCTGAAGATTTGATCCGATTCTGTTCAACACCTTTTCCGTTTTGAATGTATTCTTTCAACAAAAATTCCTGAAGCGTCCCCAACATTGACTCAGCATCATGTTTTTCCCTCTCAAAAACATCCATCCACCTTTCAATTTCATTAGATTCCGTAAATGCCCTCAAAATTCTGCGTTGTTCCTTCAAATACTTGGGTATGTCCAAAATTGTGGCGCCCAAAAATCCAATGTGCTCTCATTGTATGTCCGGTGAACGTTGCCATTTTGAGGGTAAACCACATTTATGGACAAACCATGACAAACCCAAATACCATAATTCTCATATTGTTGGTGACATATCTGGTTAAATTCCCACATGGTGGTTGATGAAACATTCCCCTGTGTTTGTTGGACAGTTTCCCCATTTGTGGACCAACCCTATATGCCATATGCCATAGTTTCATGGTGAATCGATCTGTCTGTTTCATAGTCAAATGCCACAATCTTTTGCCATTAAACCATTTGTTTCTGTAGTAGATCCAAATATTCCAATGAATCACAACTTGCCTCCCCAGTTCTTGTTTACACATCAATCCTCACTTTTGATGGCTAAAACATGTTCGCTGCAACCCTGACATTTGACCGCGTCTGAAGATAAGTTGATGCTACTACTCCAATCCACATATTTGCCAGAGGGGGTGGCGGATTTTTATCCCTTATTAAGACAAGTTGATGTTACTACTCCAATCCACAGATTTGCCAGAGGGGGTGGCTGATTTTTGTCCCCTATTAAGATAAGTTGATGTTACTGCCCCAATCCACATATTTGCCAGAGGGGGTGGCAGATTTTTATCCCCTATTGAGATAAGTTGATGTTACTACTCCAATCCACATATTTGCCAGAGGGGGTGGCTGATTTTTGTCCCCTATTAAGATAAGTTGATGTTACTGCCCCAATCCACATATTTGCCAGAGGGGGTGGCAGATTNCTATTAAGATAAGTTGATGTTACTGCCCCAATCCACATATTTGCCAGAGGGGGTGGCAGATTTTTATCCCCTATTGAGATAAGTTGATGTTACTGTCATGTTGGATGTGGTCGAACGTCCGGGTTGGGGCGAACATGTTTAAGCACATTTTTTGTTGCTTATATCATAGATCCCCTGGTTTATCATCTTCAACCAGCCAGAAACCGGGGATTCAACTTTTTTCTCTGACCGTCTTCGTGGATATACCTTGGCCATCCACTTAACCACAAGGTGATGCCCCAGTTCGGAAATCGTTGAAATCATGCGAAACATTTCACTAGATGCATTGTTGGCTCTATGTTGATGAACTAACCATAGATGGGGTTGCCAAAGCAACATCAATAACCAGAGTGCACCACCTTATAGACAGATCTATCCCAATAGATGCCCATTAAATTCCCATGAAGTTTCCATGAAATCCATGGCTCATTGGTGAAATCCCCTTCCTTTCGAAGAGGTCCTCGAAGGATCCCTTGGCTGCCTCACTGGAAGTGGAAAAGCGGCGCCGCGTGGAGGTGGATATTCGGATGTAGCAACAATGTGATGGTTTATCATCACTTGGCGGTTTCCTATTTGGATGATTGGTTGAGGTGACGGGCACATTTTATGGCTTAAAACCACCAACTAGATGATATGGGATATAAGAGATTAAGAAAGGTAAATACAGAAGAAAAAACACATATAAACAGATTATAAGATGCTTAACTTCCATAATTGTTTCGGATGTTTCGGTCCTTCCCCTTTTCCTCGCTCTTTACCTTTGCGACTGATGGCAGGAAGAAAAGAAACAGGCTGGGGGCGGCTGCTGGACCCATCGCTGAGGGATGTATCATTGGGACATAAGCAGACACGTACGTCCCTTGACCTTCCGTCAACCCATAATGATGGGTACAAGTCGGTCAAAGTAGCCAAATGATGATGCACATACCAATCTTTGTGGGTCAAGTGAGGGTCGCTCGGCGGCTTGCGTCCCCCCTGTTATTGGTGGTGGCGCCTTCCAGTGTGGTTCATCTCCCCATGGTTGCCGGAGAGGCCGAAAAACTGCCTGAGCGCGCGGTGAAGAAGGGCGAAGCCAGGGTCTGGCACATCCTCAAGAAACACAGGTGGGGGAGACCAAGTGGTTGAGGTCAATGGTGATTTAACCAATACAAATTGTGATTTAAAGCAAGAAAACTCTGGAAGAATCGGGAATGATCGTTGGTTGATGATAGCTAAGTTGGTGACCACAACTACTAAATCACTGGGGTATATGGTAGATATATCGAACTAGTCTATTGGGACTATAAACATTATAAGATAACCTATAACTGGAGGACACCACCACTGTATAACTCAACGCCAAATCACGGCAGCTCATCGCCAGGGACTTCTTTGGAAAACCAGCAAAGTCGTGGAGACAAAAAGAGATCACCTGGAGTAAGAAGGAGGTATTTCCTGGGGACGGGGATAGGTGCTGGTTGGGGTTTTGTTGTGTCTACGGCTGGAAGTTGTAATGGGTTTCTGATGGGTGCATGGATAATGAAGAGTGTGTCGTCATCTCCAAATAGACAATTTCGACTGGAGCATCCTGGAGCATAGGCCTTAGGCTGCAAGAACCATGTAGGATGTTTCATCGATAAACATACAGACGTGCCAAACAATTTCTTCTTTGGCTATGTTTGCATACCAAAAGTGATCTTGTTCCAGCTTTCCACGCAATATTTGACAAGATCCGTATTTCGGAAATTACTTTGTGTCGTCCGTTCGCCGTTCCGAGCTGATATCTTCATGTTTCATCACAGTACCATCAGCGGCAACCCTGAATCACCATTTTTAACAGGTAAATCATCATAAGTAATCTAGGGCCATTTTCCACAGCAAACGGTTAAATAACCCAACGGGTGCCGTGTACACGGCACTTGCCGTCCTTTCCGTAGGCAAAGGCGGCCCTGAAGGCCCTGAAGTTTAAGCTGGAGAACGTCGCCTATGGCGGTGGAGCACAGGTGACTTGATGGTTTAACCATGGTGATAAACCATGTAAACCGTCGCATGTTTTCACTGCTTAAAGCGGTAGGAAAATGGTGATTTCACATGATTTGACTAGTAAAACACACACATATAAAAGTTTAAGTAGAGAAAGCACGATTTGACCAGTTTTTAAAAACATGGTGATTAAGCGAGGAAAACATGTCATTTGACCGCAACAAAACCAAAGCAACATAGTTAATGTGGTCATTGTTTGAAGGGAATTCAATGGTGAGAAGTGGTACCCCGTTTTTGGCAAAATGCTGAAGGATGTTTTTTTCTTTTCGTTGTTGCATTGAATCCCAGGTTCAAATGGATGGGGCATGCTTTTAGATGTGTTTAGTATTTTTGTTTTCCATCACTCACATCGGATCCATTGGTAGGAGGATAGATAGTTTAGCCCGAATGGACATGATTTTTGGGATATGTTGCGCCAGTTTCCTTGCGAAGTGAGGCCACTAAGAGTGAACATGTGTACAGCACAAGATGGCCTGAGTCAGGATGGACAATTCTCTGTCAGTCCATGTCAGTCCATGTGTTTGACTTGCAGACCCAGCTATTACCTACCGTCCGACAGTGTCTTGTAATATGTCCATGCCTCAAGGTATCTCAAGGTCATTTCGAGGTGCCAAGAGATCCCCATTTTGAGGGCATTGAAACGTTAAGATTCAAGATCCGCATCAGAATTGGAAAATTCAGCACACATGAAACCCCGAAAGGAAGAAGTCTATGGACTCGTTTGTGACGTACTAATCCCATCCCCCTCATATGAAACACCCAATAAATGGTCCCAAGAATGTGTAAATTCCTTTACCAAACCATGGTTTCTAGGGGGTGTTACATATTCAGGGGAAGGTATTCAAGGGGATCAAGTGTTGCACAAAACCCTCGCCCAGGCGCTACAAAAGAAGTTCGAGAACTACGCGCGCGCAGAGAGCGATGACGATGTCGGCTTGGCGATATTGAGTCAGCGATGCGGGCCACTACTCCTTAGATGGGCCATGGGACTAGCTAACTGGTTTGGAAGTGGATTATAGCGAACAACCCACTCTGTTCCAATTATAATCTATTATAATTCATGTACAAACTAGTAATTCGCTAGCTAGCCAGCTACTAGTAGCTCCATGGCATTCCATGGCCCATCTAGGTGGCTAAAGTTTGGATGGGTGCTGTAGTACAACATGATCTTTGCTTAAAAAAAATGTATCAATCAGCTAAAACAAGTGTAGGATATCCAAGTTTGGCTCATTCTCCAATGGGAAGAGGGCTGTTCACTCAACCCAACTTGGATATTTCCAATAGTTTGATCCATTCTGTTTGGTACCATCCACAAACACATATCTGTTGGCGTTTTCGGAGATTTTCATTGGTAGCCCGGACCCACGTCAGTAACAGCTTGCCAATCGGATCCTAGCCCAGATCTCGGCCAAAGTCGGAGGAGATTTGGGGTCAGATTCTCAGTTGCCCCACGCAGCAAACCTTGGGTTCGCCGAGCTGCTGATATGGCCATCATTTTTGTTGGGCCTCCCCACGAGCCATCTTCTGCCCCCCAAAAATGAAGATGTACAATTTGGATCAATTTGGTAATCAAAGAATGGCAATGGAAAATCCACATTTATTCGATGATGTTCCCAGTAAGACCTCCAATTTTTTATATGGTTTTCAATCACCATAATGATACCATGTTTGATTAGTAGAGGTTTTCAATCCTACTGGTGCTGAGCTCTTGCTTGTCGCACCAGCCATCTTCGATCTGAGAGCTATCTGAGGCCGATCACCAAGAAGAAGAAACTCTTTGGTGGCTACGAAATTGCCAATGTCGGGGGAGGGGCGGGACGGGACAGGCAAAAAGCGCAAGAAGATTCAAGGAAGGGTTTGGAGTATTTGAATAAGCCACTCATTGTGCCTTCGGGATGTGATCAGATTTACTTGAGATCATTTTGATGTACGGTAGATAGATTGGACAGTGGCCCCCAAATGCTGGTGGATGGGGATGTGTTTCTTTTTCTTTTTCTGGATCAAGGTCAACTACGAGGTGGTGCCCCTTAGTTATACGTCGGTTTATAACTCACAACCCCATAATCATCATCTAACAATAGCTTATTTGATCACAGTATAGCCCTTTTTGGTCAATCTAAGCCAACAGTTCGCTGTGTTTTGCACCACCTTGGTGCAGCAAAAGCCTTTTTTGTTGCGTCCTGCGTGGCAGATCTCCTTTGAGATGAAGATCGGAACCATCTCCGACATCGTGGAGTCCAGTGAGGCCGTTGTTGAGTCACTGGCTTCAGTGAAAGCCCCGCAGTTTTCTTACGGGATTTTGTTCATGAAAACAACAAAAAGAGGCAGATAGCAACACGAATTACATGTTTATCATTTGGATGAATTGCAGTGACCTTACGTCACTGGAATGATGCTTTACGCAGGGGGAATCATTCCCAAATGGCCCCAACTCTTCAGGCATTTTCAGGTTAGTGAATTCTTCTTAAATCAGCCAGCTTCTTCTCAAAGCCATTTCCATCCATTTCCATATTTTCCATGGACATTTTCTCTAGATTTGAAGTTCAACTATGTTTTGTGTCTACTGATTGGTTGCCATTCCACGGGCTGATGCCTAGGGGACGGTCCAGCCCTGCAACTGATAAATCCATTTAATGATGATTGATTAGTATGTACTAGTGGTACTAGTGGTTATTTAACATCTATTTTTGATGATCCATCATGCTAATTGACACTTTGGTATATGCTTTGGGCTAGCCCCCCGCCCAGTAACAGTGCAAAAATGGTTTTCTTCATTTTCATGCTGCAAAGAAAGGATATCCCAATATGGTGGTTTCCTAAATTGGGGGTACCCCAGTTCTCATCCATTTATAGATGGATTTTCCCTTATAAACCCTCCATTTTGGGGATCCCCCATTTATGGAAACCCCCATATGTCCTAATATATACTAATAGTATTGGGATGATATCCTAGGAACTCACCACTCTCACGGCTCTCCTGCGAAGGGTGTACACCTGGTTGGGCGCTTCGAATGAGGTGCGGTGGTGTGACTTGGACGGTGGGATTTACAGCAGCACACACTGATAGGAACAGGGACATAATGTATTATAATGATAGGTACAGTGTATGATGTACCCCCTATCATGTAATATCATATACACAATATGTATGATATGAATACCTATCATACTGCAAATGATATCATAAATGATAACATAAATATGATATCATGAATAATATCTATTGATATCAACACATCATGTGCATATAATATGACATGATAGGGGGTACAGTGTCATGGGGATGTATAATGGGATGTAATAGTTGTAACTTGATTTGATTTTTGGGTGTGTTTCAAATGACCAAGAAGACACCCAAATCGCCATGTTGATATCTTTTGATGGCGAAAATCGTGATAAACCATCAAATTTGAGGGTACCCTATATTCAGACAACCCCAAATGATAACGTGACCCACCGACTAGAACATTGGAGTGAACTTGGCTTAAACTTTAGTCTACTTTGGAGACTCTAGACATTGTTGGAAAGGTCAATTTGAAGGTAATTGATTACCTATAGATAATTGATTACCTACAAAGGATTGAGTTAAGGTAGATTACCTTATTCAAAACCATTTGCCATTGAATTTTGAACCTTTCAAATTATGGGAGTTTGAAGTCTTCGGCACCATCCTGCCCTTCTGCCAGGTGTCTTCTTGGTCGCAGTGCAGCTGATCTTGGTCCAGGGTCTTGAGGTTGACAACCAACATAGACAGATAACCCACTGAAATCTGCTGTGGATTCCCTGGAAATTGGTTTGGTTGGAACTTTGCCTTTGAGGTAAATGGTCATTTCTTTATTTGAGGGTCTACACTAATTTGATATATAGATTCCCGATGTTTTCTCCGCTGTAATGACTTCAAGTACCAGCCATGCCTGTCGCCTCTGGGCCCTGGGCCCACCTCGGTGGAACCGCCGAAATCAGCGGTGTTCCTCACCGAAGCCATGCACGAAACATGCCGAAGCCAGCACCAGCTCTGGACCGCGGAAAAGGGCGCAGCTTCTTTTCGTGTCACTGAAGCAGGGGCCTTGCGGAGGTTTAAGTGCATACAAATGGTTTGCAATTTAAAAGTTGATAAAATTGCAACCACCCTTTTTTAGATATGGCGGAAAGTGAGATCGCTTGAGTTCTTGGTGTTATACATGTGAAAAGTCATTCTAACTTGCATCACAATACATCCCACAGTCCCCACTAAATATCCATCAATGACTTCTGGTGATGCTTATCCTCCAGTAAATTATCTAAGATATGGACAATCACCATTTGTAGATCATGTTTCTATATGAAACCATGTATCCATGGGTATTATACATGTATCTACTTCAAAAAACTGGAGGCCGTTGTTGTGCATGGGCCGAGGCTTTCACGCCTCTGGGATTTCGTGGATTCTAGAGTTTTGGCGGTCAGATTCCATCAGATTCCCACAAAATGATCCCAGAACTGGCGTGCCTCTTGAGCTCCCAACGCAAACTGCATCTGCGGCCAGCTTCAAATGGATTACACCAAGAAAAATCTCGGCGGCGCACGCTCCCCCGGGGAGAACGGGGGGCGTGGGACAAGCAGCTTGGCTGTTTAAAAGACGGCAATGAGTGGCCGATTGGAAAGTGACCAACTATGGGAACGCTGTGAACCAACCAGCATGAAAAGGGACGACGTATTGTTTTGAACGATGCTCTGAAACGGGGTTGCCTGAAAATGGACTACGCCGATTCCAATCAAGTATCATCATTTGTCCCACTGGAATGCTTATTTTGGGTGTATAGCCACTATAATATGTAGGTATAGTAAGAACACTGATCATCCTGATAAATGTGGATAGAAATCAAATTCGCCGAATAAATGTGGCAGGAGGTGGGATGAATTGGGATGATATGGTCATTTTTTTAAGGCCTCACCCGGCCTCACGTGTGAGGTGATGTTGCTTCGGTTGCTACTGGCGGGTCTGGCATTGCTGGGGGTCGTGTACTTCCTGAAGGCTGGTTTTTCTTGGACGGAGAGTTTGTTTCGGGCTTTGGGGCTAGAGAAATAACCGATTTCCAACTTTATATATTTATTGTATGTGCAGTGCATCAAAGCAAAACCATATAAAAACATAGTATAAAATCAGAGATGTGTGTCTCTGATTTGGTGATCCTTAAAGACGTTTGTTTGTCTTTGTTGGTTGATTTGGATTTGTTGCTTGGAGGCCCCTATAACCAAGTGAACTCTGTAGTGACTTGGTCAGGGAGTCAAGACTATGGCACCCTACAATTCTTATGCATGTCCATATTATGGTGGTGGGTCAAACCCGTACATACCGTTTCTTTTTGGGGATGAACATCCATTTGCCAGTTAGCTTGATGTTCATCAGGTTTTGACATGTTTTGACCCATACCTATATCAATATCTCTCCTATTTGCCTCACTTGCTAATTTGGCAGAGTTGCTCGGATCATCAGGGGCTACTGATGACTTCACTGGCTCGAGCGGCATGGATTCTCTCACCCAAACAGTTTGAAGCTACTGAGAAACAAAAAAGGGGTCACCGAGGATCACCAACCCGGCAACTGCCTGTAATCCATCAAGCTTTTGATAAAGGCACTCACAAGCCCATGCCTACCTAGAGGTTTTGCCATGTTTTTCATCCAGCAACCTCTTCACAGCCCATTTCGTCGACAATCTGTCTCCGCAAACCCAGGGATTCTTATTGCAACTCACTGACGAGGGAGCAGAAAGCGGTTCGCCCGATGCAGGCGGGTGGGAGCCATTCACCCGGGAGGCAACAACAAAATCTGGGACAAACATGTACAAAATCCTTGGCTGTGGAGGGACCAGTACAGTGAAGAGAGTTTTAGGATGTCTTTTTGGGGGACCCTCAAGCCCCAGCCACAACGCCTCAAATGACTTGTTGGATAAAACATGTGGATAAATAGGAATCTCCATGAATGTCTATGAATGTTCTACAATCTTATACGACAGTGCGGCATTAGATGCTGGCTCTCAACCAGGCTTCAGGTTCCCAAAGCACTGTGTTTGACATCCTGACAAAATGGGTACCCTGATGAAGATCCTAAGGGAGGATCAAGCGTCTATGTAAACCTTCCCTGCCTTGATGTTCATCGTAAAAGCGCCACGTTTGGCCTTTGATTTTGGCCGATAAATTGATCCAATTCACATGACGTTTTGCCAGGCAATTTGACAGATCTGGAGCTAGCACAGAGAGCCTTCAGGCAGTGCTTCGAGGTTTGATGTTACTTAAGGATTTGGGAAAACCTAGGATGGGTACTTTCCAGTGAACTACAATAATCTTTGGGACCATTTGAGGGGTGTTTAGTATTAGGGGGATGGGATTACTCTTTGAGACTCGATGATTCTTATGCTTTGTTCAGAATTCAGTTTGCAGCTGGAGAATGTTCATCCAGCTCTTCATCATATATCAATTTTCGACGCAGCTGTGGGAGTCGGCAATTTGGAAGCCTTGAAATCTGGGTCTGAAAAGGCGGGCCCCTCATAGAACCACCCAAAATATCACCCAAATTGCATTCGTAACAGAGACAATTATGATTCAACCAAAGCAAATGGAGATGTCCTAAAATGCTGACCCAAAATCATCCAAACATTAGTCATGTTCGATTGGGAAACTAATGGCATTGGGGTGCCCTATTAATCCTATTAGAGATGCCGGTTGAAGAGCCATATATCCAAACATTCAACAGGCGAAAACCAGGATAGACGTTTCTCCAGGAAGAGTCAGTGAACAAGTCCTCAAGGTGGTCATTGTTCAGTTCTGTGGTGCAGTTGCGTATATTCAAGTGGATACATACACAGCTGGAAGGTCAGCGTATGCCCGGGAATCGCAAGTGATGTATGGTAGGTTCATGTATGTGTTCCTGCATCTCATCCAAAAAATCACAATTTTGTAGGGAGATCTACCAGCACCATCCAGCACAGGACGGGGAACGATGAGAAGGTGCCGGGCTGAGCTATCAGGAAACCTCGGTGGTGTTTGGGTAGGTTGAGGGTCAACGTATGTCAAAGTACTTTTTTTGCGAAGTGTAGCTGAATCTCTAAAGCAATGTCGAACGTGGCTGACCTGCATCATACAATGTTTGTTTATGTCCATTCCATGTTTCTGCTGTTTCATTGGTTGAAGCATGTTGATACCATTAATGTTGGAACATATCAAATTCCAATTCTTGGTTCCAAACATGCCAAAGCATGTTTCATTCCATTCCATATTTGTAATGTCCAAGTCTTGCTTTACCAGCGATGACCACAGCACCGGTGCATCCCCAAACTTGGTTTGAGAAGAAACATGTGCAGAAAGAAACAACTCGAACAGATACATTGGTTCTGAGCCTTAAAACAAGGTTGTAAAAGTTCAGCCCTACGACAGTATGGTTCATTATTGTTTGTTGCTTCAATTCCATTGCGCATTGCTTCGGATTGGCTGCGTTCGGTGCTGAAGTCCCGTTCTTTGCTGGCTGAATCCCATGATTTCTTGGAGACCACTGAATAGCACTCCAAAAAAAATCATGGACATACCGTATGTACCATGATATACCCAGCAACCAACATATGTTAACCATTTTGAGCCTCCAGTTGGGCCTCCAGAACTTCATGCCAGGCTTATAGCTTGCTCAGCAACTGCCTGGCAGAGGTGGACTGATGATGTTCCTCCGTTGAGTTTGGGGATTTCCCATTGCCACCTGTGACTACCGGAGGGTATCTGACTATCTGAGATGGGTATGTTGGCTCAAAAGACATGGCAACATATGCAATCAAAGATCGATTTCACCAGCTGACTGTTTAGGGATTTACCCGGCATCCATGTGTATTCAATGGGAAGATTGAGATTTCCACAAACAACTTGTGAGTTGCCACCAGCAACATCAGAAGCCAGAAACGTGTTGGTATTTGAGAAAGATACAGAGGTGTATAGTATATCCCAAAATACCGGTATCTATGAAGCAAAGCTGGAAGCCATCCCGATAACATTCAAGTCTGGGTGTGTTTATGAAAAAACATGGATGCTTTCTGCCACTCCAGTGTTCATTTCGAGAAGAGCCCTTGACATGCCATTGATGCCATTTGTTTAGAGAGCCGCACCTGCAGAGTTCAAAGACATATGCTTCCGAGTCAGACTGTACAATCATGTGTCTATGAGTTACAAGCTACAAGAAGCTATAAGACACAACGCTGAACTGATTGTTAGAGATATGTTTGATTTCTTTGCATGTTTTCCCATTGTGTCTCAATGTGTCTCACATTCTGCTTCACATGTTCACATCTTAGATATTCCAAGACCGATGTCACTTCCCCACTTTCCCCCAGTGGTTGGGATTGGCTGATTCCCAGGAGTCCAAGGCCCCCATGGATCTGGCCATGTGCAAAACGGCCTTGGGCGAATTGTACCTGGTGGGGTCCACCCCGACGCCGCGCAATCTCACCAAGGTGTGCGCCGTGCCGCGGGAGTGGCTGGGTGTACAACAACAGTTGTACCGCACAGAATGGAGGTTTCATGAGGTTTCCATAGTCATGATAGTCAGGATACCCCAATAGCTGGTTCGTTTATAGTGGAAAATCCCAAACAAGAATGGATGATAACTAGGGGTACCTCTGAGGACTTAGGAAACCTCCATGTAGTGACCCGCAGTTTGCCATGGAATATTCATATGAATTAATGGCCATGGACCATGCTTAAATGATGATTTTTTGGTATATGATTTTTACATCTCAGATGTCTAAATCGCCAAGCCCGGGACAACATAACGTTTGGTAGGCCCGCATCGTACGTATAAGCATTAATATCCCACGAATGTCCCGTTAAGATCTTATTTGATCACGAACAATCCCCAATGCATGAAGGATTATTGATAATCCCAGTATATCCCATTTAAGTATACTAATTAAGTCTAGTGAATTCCCATCTATTCAGCTATACTAGACTATATATACTAGACACATTTATATCCCCAAGTTTTTTTTGGCACCTGGCTAGGCCAAAGAGCTCTTCGAGGAGGCTGCCTCTGTGGGTGAATCAGATGCACAGTACAACCTGGCCATTTTGTACGCCAACACGCCGGTGGACAACGAGCCTCGGCGTGGCGATGCTGGCGATGTGGCGGTGGCGGTTGATCCACTGATGGTGGGAGGATAGTCCAATTGAACCACTGAGAATCGAATTTGTTGATGCTTCGTGGATTTACTTTGAGTTCAACTTTTGAATTCGAGTTGACCTTTGTTAACTGAGAATCGAATTTGTTGATGGTTCGTGGATTTAACTTTGAGTTCAACTTTGAATTCGAGTTGACCTTTGTTAACTCAGAATCGAATTTGTTGTTCAACTTTGAGTTTTGGGCATTTTGCCCTTGCGCCTGACTGGGGCATGATCTCTCTATGCACCCAGGATTTCACGGGCCGTTGCACACGGTTTGCACTCTACCCCAATCAATGCCAATGGTGCATTTGTAGTTGCATATAGTTGCATAGTTTTCCACCATTTTTGTTGATGATATGAGATATACATCTTTTATGTTGGTGCGATCAAGTGTGTGATTGGAAAACATGCATTGGTCTCCAGTTCCATGATCTTAGTTTCCCGGTTTTTTCTCCCCCTTAGTTTACAGTGAAATCATGGGAGATCCATGGTATTTGTCCACCAGGATGAATTGAGGAGAAACGAGGCTGGGCCCTGGGCCTTGGCTTCCGGCCTGTGGGTTCCCGCAATGACACTGGAGCTTGACCCTGGAGGTCAGATTGGATGTTTTTGGACTAGGAATTGCAACATAAACATATCAGATGAGTCAAACTGTAAGCCCTATGGGACCACAGATTGGAATGTCTATATGTTTAGTATTCACAATCCAATTCTAGCGGTATCTAATTTTGACCCATACACATACCCATACCCTCTGGTAATTTAACAAAGCTATTGACACTTCCCATTTAGTTCGTTGATTTTCCTATGAAAAATGGTGATTTTCCGTAGTTATGTTAGTTTCCCAGAGGGTATCAGATGACATGATATGATATGATATCCATATGGCGGGTTCCATAAATGGGGATAATTACCCAATAGCTCGATGGTTTATTGCAAAGTCCCAAAGAAAAATGGATGATTTGGGGGTACCCCCATGACTTTGGAAACCTCCATATGATATGTCTAAAAAAACTTCAGAATTACCTCCGGAGTCATTCATATTTGGGCCAGCTGTAGCTATGATTCTGCGATGGGGAGAATCTCAGAGTTGCAGGCACTACTGGGAGGATCCTGAGAGGGTTGATCTTATTTAACATAGCCATGGAAAATCCACTATAAATGGAGGTTTTAATGGGAAAATCATCCAAAATTAGCCATTTTCCATGGCTATGTTAAATAACCAGACGGTAGCTTAATGATTGACCCTTTTGCCAACCATTCGATCATTCGTTCAGTGCAATAAGATATTATAGTATACATAAACCTTTCGATATTCCATTCATATATGGGCATACAATGTACAACCCAGCTACTCACCATGAAATAATACCATTTATCCAGTAGTTACAAGCCTTTTACTGACTATTTATAGTGACATTTCCTGCAGTAAGCCTTTTACAAACCATAGCATTTGGGACATTTGATAAAACCAGTTACTAACCCTTGAATTCTAACCACTTCGAGATTTCCAGAACTGGAGAACCGCGGAAAACCTATAGGATTCATCAAACCAATCCATCGAACTAATGTCTGGTAATCAAACATGGCTTGCTGGAACATCTCCCATTTAGTTCATTGATTTTACCATTTCAATGACATTCAATGACCATTTGGTCCAGGGATTTCCTATGCAGCAACGCGGGTCTGCAGGCTCTGGCGGTTTTGTACCTCTATGCCGCTTCAACAGCGGGCCACCCCGGTGCGTTGATGGCCATGGGCTATCGCCACCTGCATGGCTATGGCGTTCCACAGGCAATCTCGGTGCGTTGCAGGGCGGGTGTCCAATCCAATGGGCCATGCAAAATCTGATTTATGGACGTTTCCTAAAATCGGGTACCCCAAAGAATTCAAAATTAGACCGTTTTAGGATTGAAACCCATGGTGAGTTGGGGATCCCCCATTGTAAGAAGCGCCCATCATATCATGATTTTCCCCCAAGTTGTTGGGCAAACACTCTATGGTTTGGCTTTACAGTGATGAAGTATCCCGCTGAGAGAATGGGTTTGCCTGTTGGTTTGGATGATGTTGAAGTGTCCCCGCTACCTGCCATGCTGATCCTAGTCTAAGAAGGCGTGAGTGACACTGAAAAAGACCAAACTACTTGGGAGGTCTGCAGTTCTGGCCTCCAAGTTCCATGTTTCACATGGACACAGCAGGATTCTGGAGATACATTTGGAAGAGCTGCATTAGTTGGCTTCGAGATCAATAATTACTTGTGCTGGCTTTGTCTCAACACTGCACGTTCAAGAAAACACAGTCCAGACTCACACCTTGCACAAGACATCCTCGTACCAAGCGTACTTGCACGGCCAACCTTTCTTGAGGTTGCTTCCTTTGTAGGAACAAAAAGCACCCTTCTGACCTTTTCATCGTGAAAAACTTGCAGATCACAGACACACAGACACACAGACACACAATGGATTGATTGATTCAAGGAAGATTTTGCAGGAACTGACGGGTGTGCCTTCAAAATCGTCTATAGGGCTTTCAAGTGCAAATGGTGTCAGAAGGCACAGTTAATTCCCATATTTCAATCACAGAACTGGATCAACTCAAAGCTCGCCTTTGTTGCAATAGAAACAGAACTCGAATGTGTCGCAAAGTCTGCTGGCGCCATGTGTCGTAAAGGCTGCTGCCAGTACTGCTGCGTTTTGCTTCTGCCAGTGCTCGTTGCGCTGCAATTGGCTGGATGGAGGGACCAGCCAGAGTTGCTTGGCACGTTGGCAAGGGATTTGCTTTAAAAATGGTTTGAGGAGATGGGAATTTCAAAGGTTTTTGATATGACTGAATGATGTTTGATAAACAATTATGTTTGATTGATTCAATCAATGTCTGATGATATGTTTTCATCATGTTTGATCTATCATGGTGATTTTACAGTTTCCACCCTTGTGTGGATGATGTGTACCGGCTGTTTCTTGTCTTTTGTTATCGTCCATTAATTCCCGTGTTGGAAACCGTGCACCAGTCATTAGCTTCAGATGCTCTACTCGATCTGCTTGGGGGAAGCCAAATCGAGCTCAAGTTGCAGTGATCTCGAAAAAAACATGCTGTTTGACATTTGACTTTGTTACCGGTGAGTTGAGGACGTGTTTGATTGTTTCTTGAGATTGAACATGACTATATATATATATAACCAGTCATTTGATATGTTCATTCTTGTATCGTCATGTGTTTTTGTTTCAAGATCAGATCTTGAAACAGGATGACTTGCCACAGCCACAACAAGTTTCGGATGTCCAGCGGGAACGGGAACTGGGAATTCTTTCAGCCAGGACAGGAAGGACCACCCCCAAAAAATCGCCAGCATCCTTAGTTCAAGATCCCTTAAACATAAAAAAAATGCTGTGGTTAGTCGTGGTAATGTTGAAAGCACCACAACTTTTGTTGCGACCTGGACCTGTTTTTTGTTTTGAAACAACTCTGCTGAGGTTAGTTCGGCAGGTGGGGACGACGGACTTCGCGCGTTCGGAACACTACGAGGCGTTTAGCCTCACCGATCGTCATCGCGAAGAATTTTTTCGAGATGGTGCAACCCTGTTGAAAGGTGTCCGGGTGATGATTTAAGCTGAGCTTTGATCTTTCAATACAATTCATAGACTCCATATATAGACTCTGATTGGTGAATCCACTATTTGAGGGTATCGATTGGTAATTTTTGTTTATTTGTATGTATATGTTTTTGGACCCCTTGAGCAAATACAAGGTGTCCTAAAGCCTGAAGTTGTGAAAAAGCTTCAAGAGTATGTTTCACCAATTCCATACTGGGATGCCAGGAATCTAGGGAATCTGTGGATGATGTCGGATGAGATTTTGGACTTCTACATCTTTGGACCCTTGGGGGACATTGCCAGGCAGGTCTTTCAGAGCCCGCAGGCTGTCACATCTCATCTCCCTCCCAGCGCTCAACTGCAGCGAGATTTTATCAGTAGAAGGCAGGTGGATTCCACCAATGGATGGCATATTGACCGAACGGAGTCTTCGATTTGCTTTTTGCCGACGATTTTTCCACAGTTGTCTCATAAATTCCAACGTTGGATGATGACTAGGGAATCTAGTGGAGAAATGTGGAGAACATGTTTTTTCTTTGGGGGGCCATTTTTTTTTTGTGGCGTTTATCCAAGGAGTGTCAGAAAGGTGACCAACCCTCCAAATACATTTCCACGGCACTGGCAAGGCTTGCAGTGCCTTTGGTTGTGGAGGGTGGTGTGCGAGGTACCCAGATCATCAATCAGAGCAAGTATGCTGCAGCCATGTCCGAAGAAGCGCGGGAGGAGTATTTTGCGGGCAAAGCCATATACCGCAAGGAAGGTCGCTTTGAGCGCTGGATGTTCTGGGACCCCAATACGACTGTGCCAGTTCTTCCGGGAGTAACATTGGATCCAGAGATGATCATGGAACATTGGATGGAACCTGGAGATATTCTCATGTTCAACACATGTTTGTGGCATCGCTCGCCACGATGGGCGGGGCCCGAAATCGAGTTGGGCCTGCAGCCGACCTTTGCCCCATCCACACATATCGCGCGTGATCCACCAATGTGGTCGGATCCTCTTATGTCCTGGTGTTTGAACGAGGGATTTGACAACAAAGCAGTTGCATTGATTTGCTAAGTCCATGTTGCTTTTGACATTTTTCCCAAGTGGAAATCCACAAGAAATGGGGAATCGATGAAGGGAATCATAGTGACCTCCCTGTGACCTCACTGGAATCATGCAAGTTAGTGAGGGAAATCATCCCCAACTGCCTTATTTACTGTACCAAGTTGCTTTTCATTCTTTGGGCAGCAAATGCAAGGTGGGGGAAGGTGATGGCAGCCCTTGCTTTCCTTATGCCTATCCAGAGGAGAAGCGCCCGAAGGTTGGCTCGACATTGACATTCAAACGATTGCCATTGCCCCTGACACGCCCTCAGCACGCAATGTACTTTTTTTTCAGCTGGCTCAATGTGCAGATCAGTGATATCTTACGAAAGCCATACTTCTGGTTCAAGAAGTGAGATTTTGAACCTGCTGTGCCAAAGCTGGCCAGTGCGAAGCAGTACATAGAAAGGAAAAAGCAGGACCATGTGTGTCGGACTCGGCTAACGACTAACTACAGAATACACATACTTTCGAGTTGGTTGGGTGAACAAGAATTCAGACCCAAGGGTCCATTTGATTCAATTCTGAAACAAACTGTCATTTGGAAGTTGACAACACAACCAGTGAGTCATTTTTCTGGTTTGCAAGATCCAAGCTTACAGACACACATGGAGGTTCGTCAAATGGGGGTAGCCCCAAATCATCCAAGTTATGAATCACCATTGTAGTATTGAAACCTATGGTGACTTGGGGATCCCCCATTGAAGAAACCTCCATATACACCCAATTTTTGTCCAGCTATGAGGTGATTGTCATGCCTGGAAGCATTGCAGGGCGGCATTTTGCAGTCTCCCTTGGTTGGTTGCCTTTTTTTTTTGCAGATTATTTTGACTATATGGGGGTTTCCTAAAATAGGGTACCCCAAAATGGATGGTTTAGAATGGAAAATCCATCTATAAATGGATGAGAACTGGGGGTACCCCTATTTTAGGAAACCTCCATATCTGTCAGATCATTTGTCGCCATTTTTTTTTTTGAAAATACTTAGCTGCTTGATTGGATACTACCGATTTCCCCTCAATGTTTTTTGGTTGAATCCCAACATTTAATTATTGGTTGAATCCCAAGTGTGCTGATGCTACCAATTTCCCCCCTCCCCCAGTTTTTGTCGCTTGATTCCTCCTGGCTTGTCCACGGGTCGATCAGCATTTTGCTGTTCTTCACATGACTGTAATTAGGGGAACATTCCCAATTTTCAGACACGCCCAAATATCATATTCTTGGTCAGTCATATGTTCCATTTATTTCCATTCTATCCCCAATCTATCACCGTTCATAGATGTTTCCTTTTTTTCCATTATCCCATCCAATACACCCATTATACTTGTGATTCAAAAACCCATACAATCTCCATATAGTCCATCTATCCCGTTGATTTTCCCATCATAAATCCTATTTTATCCCACAAAATCACCTTAAACACACCATGAGTGCTTTTGCTGCATAAATTTGCTGCTTGTATATACATGTATATGCCACTATATATATATATTAATAAAGCCATTGTATGCCATTTTCATGGCTATACCTAGACCCTCCAAATACCCCTGACACAAATGGTTAATAGTATGTAATAGTACTCGGACTATGGGGTAAAACACCACGTTTTAGGGTACAAAGGGAGGGTCTAGGTATAAGTTATACACACACACACATGAAACCCATTATAAGTTATAACCATCATAAACCCATGAAACCCACGGGTTTTCACCCATTTTCTTTGCGCCTGGTTGGCTGGTGGAAATTCCAAGATGCCTTTAGGCATGCACCACTGCAGCCTTGAACTACATCGACGTGGCCAAGGGTGTCGCGTCCATCTATAGTGACGCGGATCCGATGTGCGTTGGGTGAGTCTCAAAATGAGGTATACTATGAGGGCAATATTCGGGATATACTGGGGGAAAAAACAAATACACCGAACGTGGCAGATGCAAGCAACAATACGATCAATTTGGGTATCTGAAAATGAGGATGGTTTCAGCCCGGCAATTTTATTAGGGAAAATCATGATCAATCAGCAATCTTTTGGGGGTACTGATTTCAAGAGACCCAAAAATGGCAAGCCACAGGACGGAACGGGGTTCCAAGCTTTGAAACATCGTTTTGCAAGGTGTTACCGACCATTAAGGGGGCACCATTTTGGAGCCAGGAAAGTTGGCATTTTGAGTTTCAAAGCACTTTAAACCAGTCGATGTTTGGGGTAAATCATGTTCGCACTGGATGTTGTTTTGATGCGTTTTCTTTGATTTTCAAAAGTCCATGCGTAGAATGAATACCTATGATGATCATTATTGTTTATATGTTTGAATGAAGCAACTACTCTGCCAATCATCTTGAAGGCCACATGATTTTGTTGAAGTTGCTGGGCGTGTCTACCTTTCCCTTAGCACTTCGACCCCATTGCCATTGGGTAGAATCCCTAGAACAAATAGTTGTGGCTTTTTGGTAGAGGTTCCAAAATTGTCACTAGAGAAACCCTTCAAAACACTACGATATTTTCCTGTCAATTTTGTTGGGGACATTGTGGGCCGAAGGGTAGAGTGATGGGTATAGATCCAATGCATACTGACATCACAGCGCTTTCTCCAGCTTCAGAACGATGGTATGGGTCAGATTGGGCAGTGCAAAATTGAAAAAATCTGATGATCGGTCAGCTCCAGCGCAGTCTCTTCCAAAGTCTTCAAGCCTTCTTCAAGCGTTCCTAGATGGGCCATGGGACTAGCTAGCTTAGAAATTGGATTTTCAACCACTATATTCCATTTAGATCCATTTAGAATTCATTTACTAACTAGATCTAACTTAGTGAACTAACTCCATAACCCATGGAAATTCCCAATGGAGCTGGCCACCTCTCGGTGTCCGACTTCCCAGGTTCTGGCATGCCGCAAGCTGTAGAGCTGGTCCGACTGAACCTTCCTCAGAAAGATCGGAAGGTGCGGAGCGGGTTGAATCTCTTGGAACGATGAGCAGTGAACAAAAACACTTTTGGTTAATCAAACTGGTTGATTTAACATGGTTTAACCATGTTTCTCTGAAAACAGAGTTGACTATAATTTTGATTTCCCATAGAGGTTCAGTGATCAATAGGTTCAATCACCATGGTTGGTGTAATGGAGGTTCAACCATCGATAGGTTTCTTCAAACTGACAGCATGATATGTGGTTTTGTCTCAAACAAGGATACCCCAAAAATATCCAAAAATCTCAAACAGTGAGAATGAAATGTGATTGTATATTGCACGATCTTGTTTGTCTCAGACTCGGGAAAACCAGAACTTTTGGCAACTTCAAATAGGAAGCATGATGATAAAGAAGGTGTAGGTCAAAATTGGGTTCCCAAACAACTAGATGGTCAATACTAATAATAGAATAAAAAAGAGTGGTCCCCTGGGTCTTAAGCTTTGACCCACATAAAAAATGAGATTGCGAGCTCCAAATCTTGGGATAACCCGCGGTTTTTTTGATGCTGAACTCCCAGACTTGACCTTCATTGGCTCAGCTTTCGCGGTGCTTCCTAGACCTCGCAATTGTTACATCACGGGTAGATTTGGAGACCCGCCTTTCTTTGGTGTCTTATTTAAGCCCACTGCCATCTAATCAATGCTTTAGAAAGGAGGTCATCCCCAGCAAATGGCATGTTTTCCCCGCTTGTCTTGGTTCAAACACGTTCATCCCCATATTTTATTCCAAAAAGCAGCGTGTTCTTGCCCAGTTGTGTGGCTACAGCCTTTTTTTTAAACATGGAACCCAAAAATAGAAATATATCATCATGACTATCATGCCATATATCCTGTAGAGACATGATCCTTTAAATACCATATTTGGGATTCCATGTTAATTTTAGGGGCTGTACTATACAACTTTCGGGTCAGGTGTTGAGCTCCTCAGAGCTGAACCTCTTCGTGCAGATTGCCACCAGTGGGGATAGCACCGTAGCAGCGGCCATCGGCAAACGCTATTTGTTGCTTGGAAACAAGCTGGAGATGTGCGGCTTGAATGATTTCTATAAATGGTGGACATGTCATGTTTTGTTTCTTTTTGATCGTGTTTCGAACCATATGCACCCGGTTTTAATAGGTTGTTTTAGATACTGATTACACAAAGCTATATTTGTTTATTGATCATTGGGGACAATAAACTGACCCCTATACTGAGACTCCCTATCACCTGGGGATTGTATACTCATATTCAGGTGCTGAGTCGATGAGCCAATAAGCGCCAAACATCCCAACAACGGCTGTGTTTTAACCAACAAACACTTGGCGTTTCAAGCATTAAACTAGCGGTAAACCAACTGGTGCATCTTTTTCCCACACATGTTCCAAGTACCCTCTGGTAAACTAACATAGCTATGGAAAATCACCATTTTTAATGGGAAAATCCACTATTTCAATGGCCATTTTCAATGTCGCAAACTGTTAGTTTACCAGAGGGTAATCCACCAAAAGACTGGGGAATCGATTCTTGGTACCATCCGCTTTCTGACGCCAGGTTGGGAATCGAAGGATTTAAACAGGACTTTTCCAAGGCCGCTGGACTGAAGGGAAGTCCGGAAAACACCACTTGTATTCATCAGCTACGTTGATAGCAACCAAAAAAAACACGGTTAGCTGAGGGACAGTTTGAACAGTATTTCCAGTAAACAAAAATTCGGTGTTGTTTGTAGTTGTGGGTAACTCCACTAGTAAAGTATACCCGAAGTTTGCTCGGTTTCTGTGTTGAATAAACCAAGCCCACGTTAATTAGAGACTTAGTAATGTGAGGTTTACCACATTACTGGCATGTTTGTTGATTCTATGAGGGAGAAAAGAAACTAACTAACATATACTGTATGGATGACATTTATGTTTATTGATGTTTATGTTGACAATGGTGTTCCTTTAGATTGATGATGACAATGACATGACGACGATGATTCTGATGATGACGACAACACCGCTGTGTGACATTCAGATATTTCAGGTCTGTTGAAATCAGGGATGGTCTAAGGGGAGGTCAGAATCGGTCAAGAGGTCGGAAGGGGTCAGAATGCTTGTTTGAAGCGATAATTATATATTATACATATTAGTTATATATTTCATTTGGAGTTGTACATGAATCTTCTTGTGGGGTGTCAAGATCAGTTAGAGATGCCTCAAAGTGAAGTGATAGGACGCGGAGAATACTTTTCTAGCCGCCTAGACGAGTTTTGGGAGGCAATGACTTTGTTTGGAATCTTGCAAGGTGCAGGCTACGTTTCGTTTCTTGGGGATTTAATTCAACTGCTACAATTTGGCGATCGAGTGAGCTGTGAGAGGACGAAGTTCGCTCGGATTGATGGGTAGGAGTTGTGTTCAAGGTGACATCTCCCCTACCGAAAAAGGCTTAATCAGAAACATGAATCTTCCGCATTCTTCTGCAAACGACCCTGGGACACTCTGAACTCCAGATTTTGCTCCTTTTTGCCAGGCCAAGCAGTACTTGCAGCTGGCCGCCACACACAAGCAGAATGCAGGAGCATTAGCTCTGCTCGGCTACATCTACTGTCTAGGCCTGGATTTGCTGAGCTGACAACGAGCTGATGACATCGATTCTTAAAACATTTCCAGTGGTTAAACCACCATGACGGGGGGTATCATGTGGGAAGATGTGTTATCAGTTTTATATAGTTTGGCCACTTAAGCAAATCCCAGTAGGCGCCAGAGCCATGACTACCTCTGAAACTCCGATCTCAAGTCAGACCTCTGATCTACTGGGTGTCATGAAAGCAAACCATATTGAGGTTACAACATGACGTCAGCATACATCAGTTGCAACTGATAAGTTTAATGCGTTGCAAATATATCATCAGATGTCCTCCTTCGCTGGTGTTTTATCAAGTACAACAAGTCTAGTTCCGAAACAGCTCCGGCTCCATGACGGATTGCTTGATTGATCACTCTGAACATATCATTCTTGATAGCTCTGTGCTCACCTTTGTCGATGAACTTTGACCCCCCAGCGAATCGAGCAGGGGTTGAGTAGGCGGTGCCCCGCAGTTGGTTGATGTTATAGTCACGGTGCTGTTGGTGAATATATTTCCCGATGTAACATGATGCAACCATATCGTATAAAATCGCATCCCCCTAATATTAGACTACTAACAATAGGTCATTGTTTCTCAGGGGTAATTGAATATTTGGGCGGAACGGTCGGACAGGACTACTATTGGTTTTTTCATCACCGTAAACCCAGCAGTGAGTCTAGTTATGTTTACCATCTTAGCTAACATAAGACATCAACTAACTATGAATCATTTGTCAAATCCCCATTTTTGCTGTTGAAATCCCCAGTTGCCTCTTGCTCCACCGTTCATAACCGAGGTCTGGGAACCCCGGTGAACCTGGACACGGCCTACGCCTACTTCGTGACGGCGGCCAGTTCCAACGATCCACTGGGGCACAATGGGCTGGGCTACATCTACTTCCGAGGAACCAACGCCCAGGTGGAAGGGAGTCCTGGGACATCCTGGGACCATCTGGGACCCCTGGGAGGGAGTCAGCCATTGTGGGGATCGGATTTTGGTCCGGGAACCTCCAAGATTGATTCATTTTATTGTGGCCTCATCACATCTTATAATTAACAAAAACTTCAACCAGGAAACAAAAGGTCACAGATGCCATCAGCTGCCATCAGCTGCCAGCAGCTTGGAGAGTTACTGGGAACCACTTGGGAGCCGGAGCGGAAGCTTTCGAGGCGCGGAACTTGAAGTTGGCCTTCAAACACTTCAACGAATCCGCCTATGGGGGCTCCTCTGATGGCATGTTCAACCTCGCTTCCATGTGCCGCGAAGGGAAGGGACGTGCAGAGTTTTGCTGTGCAACGTGGTACAACACTTCGGGGATTCGAATGGATTGTTAGTTGACAGAATGATGAGTAAATGATGAACAGAACAGAAACATTGAGTTTGTATGAGTTTGTTGGATGTGTTTCATTCTGGGTTTTTGATCTGGGCAACCTACACCAAGATAGATGAACTGCCAAGACAAATGGCAGTAATGTCAAGCCCTGCCCCTGCAGGTACCTGACCGGAACTGCAGTGCAAGAATCTTTCCAAAAGGCGGTGCTGTACTACACTCAGGCCGCTCCAGTTGTAGGGCATTGGGTCGCCCCTTGACCTCCGTTCTTCGTGATGTTGAAGACCCTGTGACGTTTGGAAACATTGAAAGACAAATGTACCTAGACCCTCTAAGTACACATAGAAATAGTATGAAATGAAATGATATTTTTGTTTATCCCAGAAGTGAAGCTTAGTGCTTGTACATCTTTTGGGGGTATATAATTGAATCTCCTCGATGGTTTTTGTCTAGTGGTGCAGGATGGACTAGGAAGGACTGTGCATAAACAGCAGCCGATGTCAACCAACCCAATTTTGACTGGCGATCATCAGCCGTTGAACTCATCCAACATCATGATCCATCTTAATCCACCTTATATAAGAATTATAGTCATCCTTATATGGAACGAACCATCATTATATACAATCAACGACACGCATAATTTTCGTAATCTTATCACGATTATACCACACGTATACCATAATCATTTTTCTGCTTAGAATAACTGAAAAAAGCAGACATGCCAGCTGTGCCAGGCCTTAGACCGAGGACATACTCCAGCTGCCTACTCCCTGGCTGTGATGCACCTGAATGGCATCGGGTGCGGGTCGAGAACCATTGGGCTGTCGCATCAGGGATGGTGGCACAACCAATGGAAAATCATGCGGAATTCAACGGCCATGCCGAAGAAATTGGAATGTTATAACATTGATGCAAAGATTGGGAAACAGCGGATTTAAGATGAATTTAACATCGATGAACATAATATAACACGGGTGAATATGATTGCAGCCAGCAAAATTGGGTCATATTGGATGGTAATGAGAAATTCTCATCTTTACATCTCCAAATCATCTACAGATGGATACAAATTCAAATGAGGAAAATTCCAGCCATTTTGATCACCGGCACGTGGATTTCCAGCCGCAGTACCTGATGATTGTCTTTGAAACCGCCAAGATGGAGATTGAGCCCAAAACAAATAGGATCACTAAATCCTTTGTGGTCTAGAAACACATTTAGAATGATGGTCTAAATTGAAACACATTGTCACATGATCATTTACAATTTCAAGCACTTTGAATCCGTTTCGAATGCATGTTCGACCACCTGGCCTTGGATCAGCGCTATTGGCACGGCTCACGGCAATGTCGCTGATGATCCTTGTCAGGGTGCTACCTGTTTTCAACAAAGAAACATCAACATATGACAACAGAAAATCATAGAACATTACCATTTCAGGTGTTTTTCATGCATCCGTGAGATGTGAACCATTGCCATTGGAATGCCGGGTGTACTACACGACTGTAAAACAAAATTCCAAGCCACTTGTGAACCCATCAATTCTAAATCCATGGCAGGACAGTCCGGGACTGTGACATTGCGGTGAATCTGTTGAAGAAGGTGGGGCTCCTTAAGATTCAATGGGGGTTGTCAATGATTCAATGGTTGATCGGGTCTCAACCACAGCCGGAGTAGCCATGCTTCATGGATTTGGTGCATCTTGAAAATATGAAATAACCACAACTAACTTACCCTATAAACCTATGTTCAGCTTGTATCATATATCCGTTCTCAAAAAAAGAGGGGACATTCGGCCGACCAAACATTGACACTGAGAGATGCATCATATACCTCCTGCAAAATATACTCAGTGATTGGACTATTCCTGCAAACACAGCTAACTTGTATCGGATATTGAATAATTTTCCCCTTCAAAAAGTATCCCAGCAAAATAGGCCCTCTTGGAAGATAACAACATCTTATAGGAGCTTTGTAATGTTTCCTTCAATGATTCAACCATGTTTCCTTCACTGTCAGGTCTGTGAGCGCGGGGAATGGGTGAGCAGCAAACTGGTCAGCGCCTACGACTTCGGTGCCAACACCCAGGGACGGGACGTGGGCGCTGTGAGACCTGCATGGCAACAGTGGCATCCATTCTGACCCAGGGCCCAGGCTCATTCAAAAGGGTGAACATGTTGGTACATCAAATGCAACACATGAAATTTACATGGATGGTCTGGGTTAAAAGATGATATAATGGATATGTCATGATATGTCAAGATTTCAGGCTCTGGAACATCCTAGAACCAGTAATCTTACTGTTGTTTGCTATTCAGCATGCCAGTTTTTGTCCCCACCTTTGCAGCTTGAAAGGCCATGGCTTCTATGGATATCCTCAGGTCATTTGAAGCCGATTTTTTTGCTCAGTCGAGGTGACAAAAATCCCAACAAGGCAGCGTTGATGTTCTTGAAGCTCGCGGAAGCAGGGCATGAAGCCTTTTGTCTTTAGATGGGGTTGGCTGTGGGTAGCCAGAAACACCTGGAAGACGTTGATGATGAGAAATTGCTCTAAGAAATTGACTGAGAGTATCATATGTTGGAAACTTTCCATATTCCAAGATTCAACTTCATCGAGGAATAGGATGTTCAGATTGGTTTGATGTTTGTGCGTTTGGCATTGTACTTGATTTGGATCCATGTCAAAAGTCATGGATCCCACCAAACTGTGGTGGTGGGTATCGAACTATGCTTTGGGTGGTGCCCCATCGTTAAGTCGGTTTAACTGTTGGTCATTGGATGGGGTTTATTCATCAAGAAATAGAACTCGGGAGCACCACCTTGTACCTTCCCATACTATTTCACTACTTCCATTGCCAACGAAGCTGAGGTCTCCCAGATGAACGTGGCACATCTCTTTGACAGCGGCCAAGCAAACTTATTCTCTCCAGATGAAGGCCCGCTGGAGCCTGGGCAGATGTTTCCGGCAGAGGTAAAGACAGAAAGTGGGTCTGTCTGAGAATAGGGTACCCATGAGTACCCCATTCCATCCACTGGTGAATCACAATTATCCCCATGAAAATATTTTGAATATATTGAATGACCATATATATTGGTGCAAAATCCACCATTTTCAGACACATACACACAAATATTGTTTTCCTCTTTCCAAAAAAACATGTTTCCGCTCCAATCATGTCATGGCTTCGTGCAAGGCGAGAAGCCGCCCGCGAAAGCTGACGACTACTTTTGGGAGGACGCCATGGGGGATGTCCAAAGGAAAGCCGAAGGGTCACACCACACGAAAACTCACGTGAGACGCCCAAACATGACAAAGATTCAATGGGAAAACTATCTTCCAAACAACATTTTTGAACACCTTCTTTCAGTCCATGTTGGTCTTCAGGGGATTTCAGGGGTGTATGGAGATATGCAATCAGCTGCTGCTGTTGCGAAGTTGGTGGATGTGTCCCAGAATTGGATGAATCAAATCTGCCGGCACATGTATGTGGTACAAAAATCATTGTTCCCTCTAATGTTTCCCTCAAACCAAACCAACCGCATAAATATGTCAAAAAAGCACATCGAAGTCAAGGGCTATGCCCCCATCGGGACGGACAGGAAGACTCGAGAAGCTATGGGCGAAACATAGCTCAGTGCTTGGGCGACCTGCTGGGGATGATGAAATTGTAGCAGCAATCGACACTGTTGGGACATCTTGTTGGTTGGACTTTCAGGGGTCGATGATAATCATTAGCAGGAGGATTTCTAAACGGGGCCTAATGGGGCATATCTATTGACCAGTGTAGAAGAGCCACGGGGCAGTGTAGGTTCTAGCGTCACTGGCTTTCTACAGTCACCAACGCTTTTCCAGCTTCAGGCGGCGAATGAGGATTGTGCTCACCTCTTGACTTTGATTACCCTTGCCAGCTGACTAGTCTCTTGTGAAGATCATCTATATTATATAATTCTCGGTTTCTACAGCGCTGGCATGTCACATGTCCTTGATTGGTAGATACACCCAACATGAACAATATATGAACAATATTTTGTTGTGCTTCAAAGTCTATTCATCTCTTGAATTTCTTAAGCTTTCTGAGTTCTGCTTCAATGTGTTTCTAAACTTTTTATGTTTCCGTTTCGAGCAAAACACAACATCCAGATTTCTGCCAGACCTCCGGTGGCAGCTCCTCGATCTAAGGCGCTTCTACGAGCTGTCGGCTGAGCAGGGCAGTGCTTCCAGCGAATTGCGCTTGGGCGACTACGCCTACTATGGCATCCTGGCAGGTGATGATGGTGATGGCCACTGATGAATGGTGATTCCTATGTAGGGGCCTGGGTTGTTAGCATATCCTGGTCTGGTAGAGTTCAGGGTTACTAGGAACAATGACTTGAAATCTGATTTAGTCCAATATCTGTTCATATATTGTTTCCATACATCCCATATGCTCCATGGCCTCCATGGTCTAGTTTACCAACATTTACCTCAAACATGGTCCAGCTCCATACCTTGCAGCAATGTGATGGCAGGAAATCACATTTCACAATATTTCATAATATTTTATCGATCTTCTAGATGATTTATGGTTTCCCATGATTGAGAGTGGGGATTTGCATGGATTTTCCAGCCATGCTGGATCACCAGAGGCTAAAATTTCCAGCACACCCAGGCTGGGGTCGCTCGGCTGGCTTCACTCCACAAGAGGGGAACTCCGATGGACCCGTTCAAGTGGAACAAGGACGGATGGCCGACCTGGATTTTGTTCGAAGGTGGACCCAAAATGACACAGTTCTGGGTGTAGCGTAGACAACCAAAACAATGGATACAGTGGGATGTGGGTTGCTTTGTGAACCTGAATGGAACCTCAGATTTTCATGGAGGGGGTTAGTCAAGGATTCAGAGGAAACATCCAAATCGATTTGACGATGTTCAAATAATCAGTTTTTGGATCTCAGCAAATCAAATTGTTTGTGGTTGAAAGCACATGATCACGAGTAAGCCACGTTCTGCTTGCTAACTTGTCCAATCACCAGTTACAGGTGGATAACACCATCCGTTTGGACAGAACGCAGTGCTTGGACTCGTAGATACGGATGGTTCCTAAATGGCTTTTTAATGGTTTCTAAATGGTTCTTTAATGGTTCCTAAATGGTATTATAATGGTTCCTAAATGGTTTTGTACTTCCAGATCCTACAATACGGATCAATACGGTGCTATCCATGCACCACCACCCCTCGGCCGTCCGCTGTTCCTCTGCTTTATGTCAGGTGAGGATTGGGCGGATTTTCCTCTGCCATCCATCTACACCAGCGACAAAGTCCTTTTGACTCCTCAAAATGTCGACTACGAAGCGGCATTGGTCACTAGGATTTTCAGGCCTTTCTCAGTCAGTTGCTGGAGGTTGCTATCTATTGGAAGATGAGGATCCAAGAGTCATACAGCCGAAGGCAACCAAACCTGAAGGCTTCACTGTAATGTTACAATAGAATACAATAATAGATGGATTTGCAAATTGTGAAGAGTGAGTTCAGGGTTCCAACCTTGAGTCGAAAACACCTAGAAAGAGGTGGGTGCTTCCTCTCCTTACAGCACCAGCATTTTTTTGACTCAGGCGAGATATCGCAAGACTGCCGACATGACTGTGACGGGTGAATGGATGCAATCCTTCGTGGCACGCGCATCCTTCAATCTGGGCTTTATGCATCAGTTTGGCATCGGCATTCCGCAGGATCTTCCCATGAAATCTGCATGTAAATGTAAACCCCTGTTTTTGTTTGTGATATTCCGTGATATTCTCGTGATAATATGTGATAATTCAAAGTAGTTGGGCAGTGTTTCGGTGTTGATCTAACCATCCCATCCATTCCCATCCCATGTTTCCCAAAAAAAAACCATGCCGGGACGCCGCGACGCTGGAGGACCTGAACCTGGCGAAGCAGCACTTCTTCCGCTGCCGCGAGGTGGATCCCTCAGGGCTCCATGCGCCGGTGACGCTGGCGCTGACGCTGCTGGCGTGTCACCTGTGCGCCCGGCGTTCCGTTGCGGATGGGGATGGGGTCGTTGGGGATGGGGGGCATAGGGAGGGGAGTGAAGATGGAGGTTTAAGTAGGAAGAGATTGGGGGATTTGAGATTTCTGAACTCTAGAATCGGGGTCTAATCAGGAGGAAATTGAGTTGAGATGCAAGAACGAGTGGAGGATTCAACAAGCAGAAAACGCGATTTGACCAGAACAAATTGCGGGTGGGGGATGGGATAGTTTCATGTAGTTCTGTTCGTTTCGCTTTAGGGGAAAAAATATATGTTTTAGCTCTTAGCAGGTGTCCAAATTTAGGAACTGGGGTTGAAACCCCAGCTGTAAATGGGATAAAACCCGTGGTCCCTCTCCCCTTACTCAGTGGAATGACCTTCCAAGTATACCCTTCTAGTACTCTAGACTCTAGTCTGGATGTGAAAGTCACAGATTTTCTTCATGGTGAATCTAGAAATTGGTGACGTTCCATTGCCGATGAGGGTTGGAGGTTAAGTGGAGCCGGGGAGGTGGAACAACCCCTCTGGCCAATCACTGAGGTGACAGGTAACATTTGGTAAACATGACGAGCTGGAAATTCTCAATGGAGATTTCCAGCTGGGAACATCATGGAAGTAAATGGGGGATTTCTGATGATGTCCAATTGCTCTGTTTGCTTGCTGGAGGGTAACCTATTCAAATGGGAACCTATTCAAATTGATGCGAACTCATCGTGTTTTTGGGCTTGCAATCGCTGCGTGTGTGGGTCCATTGAAATTCACATATCGTCTACAGTACCAGGTACCCCAAAGACTCACCGATACTTTGGATAATGAACCCTCTACTGTATCTATCCCCATAATCTGTACCCCTTCCGGAATTCTCCAGCCACCTTCCCTCGAAAACTCCGGCCGAAAGATGCCCAAAGCCAGGCGTTACTTGAGACTTCCAACGCCTGACGAGTTCAAAGAACGTCTCTTGGCAGATCTTCGAAGTCACGTCTTGCTGCTGCACCTGGCAGGGCTGCTGATCCTAGCGCCTTGGGTTTCAGCAAACTGCGGGATGTGACGAGTCACGACGAGTCAAACGTGGGGATCACTGGACGATTTCACTGGAAGATGGGGGAATTGAGAAGCACTGAAGGGGAAATCCAGCAGAAGGTGGGGAATCCTCTTTGAGAACAAACATGTTGGGATTTAGCTCCTGAAATGTGGGTAGTCAACAATAATCTGCAAAAACTGACTGGTGAATGGTCCGTGGGTCAGTATCGAATGAATGCCACAGGGAGGTTTCTCAGCTAGCTGGTTTCTGCAGATACAAAAGTTACAGATCGATATGAAATGGTCTGGTCCCAGAAAATCTACCATGAATGATGAGATCTTCATGTTTTAGGAGACAGCCCTTCGCTATGAGGGTTGCCCCAGTAGCCCCAGTAACCCCAGTACAAGGTAGCCGACCATATCACCCATGCTCGTTGGATTCTTCTGTCCCCTCACGACTTGCGCTGGAATAGTTATACCATGTTATACCCTTTGATGCTGTGTTTGTACCCCAACACATTGGTATAGAATATTATAGAGGCAGTCACAAACTTCAGAGATCTTGGGTTGGTCATTGTGACACCAGTGATGCAATTTATTGGGCTTGTTATTATAGCAAAAGTCACCACTACATTACCGAGAAATTGTGGTGATAACATGATGACCATTCCTGTTCTCAGAAGTGGCTGCATGGCTAATTGTATGTACAATGACTACTAACTACAAGTATCTTACGCATGTCAGATCCAGATTTTGATTCACTCGATCAATTGTGGGTACCACCCCAATTCAACAGCCAAGGGGTTATAAATCCGTGATAGACTATTGACTATTGGTAGTATATAGTCTATTGGCATCATTATTTTTACTGTAACCAATTGTAACCATTTTTTATGCAATAACATACCATAACATGCCACAACATACCAATGACTACGACAGTTATCTAACCAACCATTTCGATCACTAAACAGGATTCTGAAGAGCCGGCCGCTCCAGGTGCTGCTGCAGTGCTACCTCTCCCGACGGAGGCAGGCAGGAGCCGTGCGACCGGCAACTCTCCCAGCGCCAGACTCGACCGCGCGGGAGGCGCGGCACCGGCTTCGCACGGCACCGTGACCGCTTCGCATGGTGACCGGGGGGAGGTTTTTGAAGGGGATCTAGGGGGAAAACCATGGCTTTTGCCAGACAAATCGGGTGGAAACTAATGGAAACTATGGGTTTTATATGGTTTTATTTATCATCTAAATAGAAACTATAGAAATCCATAACCCCAGGTTTTGCCGTATCAGAGGAAACAACTGCCGCAAATGCTAGATTTGAACATCCCATAACAGGTCTCATCCAAGGCATTGAGACCTGGTGAGTCAAGTCGCTACATCCCCGAGTCCTGGTGAAGAGGTAAACCAAGTCTACTTCCATGGCAGATTTTCCAGCTAGCCATGTTCGATTGGGGAAGTTCCATATCCCAACATTTCATTGCTGTACCCAGGACATCCTTGGCTTTCCATTCAGGTCAGAATTGCAGGTGTGAAGGCCACTTTAGTGAAATCAGGTGGAAAAGCATAAGGACTGCCAAGTAGTATGGCTATGCATCTCAACACATCTGTCTGGCTTTCCCTTCATACAGTGATGGGCACCCTTTGTCACCACCCATTTACTTGATACACACAAGCCAAGTTTGGAATGTGTATAACTCCATCGGTCACTATTTCTACGTTCACTTATATATGACTGTAGAGCCTCTGTAACTCCAAGTACAACCCCCAGTCAGAGTTATTGTCCAGTCATTTTACATATTAGCAACACCATGTAACACCCAAACAGATGCAATGCAGAACAGGTGCATATATTTTCCACTATGATCTTGGATTTGGATTTTACAAACATCTATCATAACTTTAGAGGTCACTACAAGGTAGTGCCCCGTAGTTTTAAGTTGTCTTATAAACCCCATGGCCATGAACCAGTTCGATACGCCTGCCATAAATCATTCTTAACCTAGTGAAAGAAACCACGACTTTGCCATCATACATCAAGTCATACCAAGTCCAAATTTCCATTGTAATGACTAATTCCATTTCTTTTGCTGGACAACAACCTCTCCGAAGTATGGGGTCCTCTCTGAAAAATCCTTCAGCCCTGCCAGGCCGAGCCACCCTCAGTGGCCGCAACGTCAACGGCAACGTCGACAGGCGAGCTGCGACGCCGGACAGGCGCTGAAGGAGTTCTCTTGGACTGAGGCTGAAGTGATTCGGCCGTTGCGTTTTTGGGATGCAAAGATATATCCTGAAAAATCCTGAAACATGAATCTGTAGTATGAAGAGATATGAAGTATTTCAGTAGAAACATGAATCTGTAATATGACGTATTTAAGTGGACATCCCAACATGATCCAATATGGCGGTATGAACTATACTTACTATATGGTAGATTGATTTGCTGATATGAAGTAGTACCATGAAACATCTGGAATTAAAGACTCTTCAAGGATCTGGTGGTGGAATATCATTGCATTGTGGTTCTCTTTTGTGTTTTTGCTGGGTACATGGTCAAAGGATGCCAAAGCTTGAAATGATTCCACGTTTCGATGATAGGTTTCACGCCAGATGGCTTGGGGAGACCTCCTTTTCAATTTCTATGAGAAATTTCAGAAACGAAGAAACGACATGCGACCTGTATCTCTGGGTTTAGCTCAAAAAGTAAGGTGGTTTGATGAGAGACAACAATTCAAAGGTCCTTCCTAGGCATTCTGAGCTTCCGATAATTCTTTAAACTACACCCAGAGTTGATGGGGGACCGCCGCTCTGACGGGCGCAAGGTTTTAGGACAGGATCACCGAAGTCCGGTTTCGCTTCCGCGCAGAGACAGTCTGTTGCTGTTGACCCTCGCATCATGTGTCGCGAGGTACCATTCAGCATCGAGACAAAATGGTATGATTTCGACATCACCCCTGACTGGACAAGGGGAGAACCATGCTATCCATACCAGCAATTAAATAAGACCCAGATGTTAGGGTGCCATAGTAAGCTTACTTACGACGAACATGTGCATTTAATCATTAAGGAGTCAATGTCACTAGATAAGCAAAATGCAGAGTGCTCATCCTCACCTCAGACTTTTCATGGAGTTTAATCACAGAATTTCAAGTGAAATCCTAATGATTAATTCTGAATAATATGTTGAAAAAAGGTAGTCACCATGGTCAATACGTGTTGCACAGTGAAGTCGCGGATGCCTCGCTCTGTATTGGACATTTGAACACGTTCAAATTAAAGGGACTACAAGGAAGGTCGCATTGAAGATCATGCAGAAATGGGACACCCTTCAGGACAAGCTAAGGACCATGGCAGAAGTTGGCGCTTTTCATCGCTTTTCTCTATTTTTGCGGGATGACTCTGATTGTACAAATCAATATAATACATAGCAATAAATCACCGGATCTTGGCTCAAAAAAGGGCCGGCGCATGATCATGATATATCATGATTTTGTCAAAGTGTCAAAGTGTGCGTTTGACCCTGCTGAACCGCAATCTGGCCAAGAGAAACGGCCCCAAATATATCCATATTGGTTTGTCTGAAAATAGGGTACCACTAAGATATAATGGTTTATCTTCATGTTCCACATTAAATGGCTTTTTTGGGTGTATATTACACCATGTTCAAAGCCAAAGATCCAATCATTGAAAAAAATATCCCCATTATATCACTATTATATCATCATTGTACCCCATGATAACCATGTAGAACCACATATGTTCATATATGGTAAATTTGGAACATGATGACATGATGGCAAGGCATTGGCTGAACCTTTCCTCATGTTATTGATCCGCCCCAGAAGCCAGGCGGGAAATCCACGGCCAAGTCTCAATAGGCTTTTTTTGCAGCCAGTCATTGATTGATCATTTACCCTCTGGCTATTTAGCATAGCCATGGAAAATCCCCTATAAGTGGAGGTTTTAAGGGGAAAATCATCCAAAATTAACCATTTTCCATGGCTATGTTGAATAACCAGAGGGTACTAATCATGTTTTGCTATGGCAAAACATGATTTTTGTTGACGATCAATGATTGGGAATTGCCAAAGGTGATTGTTATTCTTTGGCAAATCCCAATCGCATTCCCCAATAGCTTGGTAATCCTTCGGTAGGAACTTTAGGCTTAACACTTCAATCAGATCTTGCAGCACCGGACGAATACCATGGCGTTGGCGCCCTTATTGCGATCAGCTGCCGTGCTGGACCTGTGCGAGGTTGGATGTTGTTGGATGGTCACCCCAAGGGTCACACCAAATCCTGCAGCTTTCGCGAAAAGTGGCTCCGAGCAATATGGAATGCCATGGGTCTAGGACACTCAATTTTTGTGTCTTCAGAAACAAACAGCTCACCGCGTCCCGGATGGTCATGTCCAAAAAACTTCATTTCTGGCATGTCATGATGTGAAAAACAGCAAAATCATGGTATGTCACATATGGGTTTGCCGGAAAAATAGGGTATCCCTAGAAGGACATAGCATTAGACCATATTAGACCATTTAAGCTGGCATCAACCCCCTGATATACCCATTGACCATTAAACCTGCCATGTTGTTCCATTTTGGCTATACCACGCTATACCCAATTTTCAATCAAACCCATCTTCATCCACTGGCACCAGGGTGACGTGGTTCTTCCAACCCATTTGCCGCGCTTGGAACGCCACACGGACGTGGAGAATGGCGATGATTTACGTCCCAAATTGGCTTCAGCTGACGTGGACTCGCGCGTTGTTGGCCTGCAGGCCTTTCTGGAAAATCCCAGGCAGCTGGGGATACCGGCCTTGGCGTACCGGGATACCGGCCCGTTTTTCAAAATCATTGTTAGATCCATGTTATAGCCATAGGCTGTAAAGGGTGCCAAACCGATATCTTTGTTGATCTTTATTTATTTTCTCCAGATTCCATAGTTGTGGATGGCCCGGTGTTCTTTTTGTTTGGTGATGCCGGATGTCCAGAAACATGTATAAGCCGACAGGAGACATCGACATCGACCAAGAAAAAATATCAAGGCTCAGATTCGTGTTGTTGGAACACCCCGTTTTCATGTGTGCCATGCTCAAAAGTTGGATTTAATACTCATATTGGGGGATGATCAATCAATTCATAGGGATTTGTATACCCATTATAAGGATTCCCAATATGTGATGAATGACCTGGTTAAGCATACCTATACCATGTTTTGACTAGCACATTTGTTTTCATCGGCTTTCACTGGCAAAGTAATGGGTTAATCAAAACATGGCTTTAGTTTGCACATGTTTGCACAAACAGGTAAGAACTGATGAAAACATGTAGTTGATCCATGTTGATCCTCTTAACATCTTTTAACATAGTAAATTTAGTAACCATTATCCAAGTAATATGTGATCCATAGACATAGATATCTATACTATACATTTTTTTAGTAATTATATATCACTTTGGTAGTTGATCGTTTTGAAGTCTGCACACGAGACCGCCTTCTCCACGGCCCACCTGGGACCGAGGCATGCGCTTGAAAGTGCCGCCAAGACCACGGAGAGGAGGTGGGGTATGAAGTAGCGTTGACCTTCCGTTTGGACCCAACAAAAACATGGCTAAACGATGATAAAAGCATGTAAAAATATGAAGTTTTATGGTAAACGACAATTTTTATGGGTAAAAAGACGGAGGGGGTAGGAATAAAGAACGGAACTTCACCAAGAAATATGGTTCAGCAATGGATCAACACTGGTTATAGAATGCTATAGTTACATATTATTTTTTAGATTGGTACTTCAGCTCAATAACCCCAGGGACCAGGAATGTGACGAACCGAGATATCAGCAACCAAGCCCTGCTGTGTATCAGATTTAGACAGAAATGCTATATATATGTTTCAGTGGGTTGGTTTGAAGGAATATCTACTGGAAACTCGGAACAATGTGTGTTTTTTTTCCCCAGCAATTAGGTTTCCTGCAGATTTTCTCCTCAAACCAATTCTGGGAGTATGATTGCTTTTCACACAAAAGTTGTTTGAGGGTTTCAAACTGAAACTTTCCAGTACGGATGAAAATCGTTGCCACATGGCGAACATACCTTCTCTTTTGGAAACACCAGTAGTTTCAGAATTTTCATGAGCAATTTGCAGGGTGAAGGACCAACCAAACAGTTTGCCTTACTAGTCTATGCCTTCTGGGTAAGATATTGGGCGACCTCACAACAACCTCAAATGATGGTTAGGAATCGTGAATCATCTCAAAAATGGCCAACATGTCGAGTTGAAGAATCACTATTTGCCCAGATATGTGTGACTTGACCAACATCACTTGGGCTGTCACCCCTTGTTGTGGTTTATATATCCCGTTCTATCATTACATTTGGTTTTATACCGAGGGTAACATCAAAGATCGATGGTTGGAGTTCAACCCCTATCTTTGTCGGCTCGATAATTACTATATCGCTCTATTTCGGTTGGTCGAATTCCAATTGGGATGCTGGAAACCAAATGTTGGGCTTTGTTCAATCCCATTTCTGAGGTAGCTCAATTCAATGGCACATATTTTTGTTGGTGCACATATACAATGTGGTGCCGTTCAAAGTTGATTTATAAACCCATATCAACCCCATTGACTGTTGATATCTACCACATCTACCCTACACTTAATGTCTAAGCTAGACCCTCTAAGTACCCATAAAGAACAGCTGTTTTATCCCATAATTTCAGAACTTTCACCATTTTTTGGTGGTATTTGGAGAGTCAAAATAGTCAAAGGGCACCTTCCGTCCCCAGGAAGTCTCGCCTCAGCGTCATCGGCCGTGCCCTGCGCGGCACCCGCAACGGGGGCCGCCGCAACGAGCGCCGCGAGGTGTCGCCCAGCCTGGCAGCGATGACCGAGTCGCTGGCGCTGGTCAGCGGCCTGCTGAAACGCATCGCAGCGGCCGGGATCCCGGGCAGCGGCTCTATCACCAGCACGGTTTATGCCATGGGAGAGGCTGGGGTTGCAGAGTTTGGAAGGGGTTGAAAGGCGGACAAGTGGAAAATCCGGTTCAGCAAAATTTGTGTTCCTGTTTTGAAATTGTATGTTTAGGATTATTTAGGGCATTACTCAATATGTGCGGTCATGGCCAGGTAGCGGAAGCACTGGAGAATGCATTGGGCTTGTTGGAAGAATTGTGGCTTGGATGGTTAGCAAAAAGCATGTGGGAAGTGCAGTGGAGGTGTGCAACTTCAACGGCTGAGAGTTCACACCCTCTGGATCTGTCTGATGATGTAACACAGCCATGGAAAATCACCACTTTTAATAGGTAAATGGGTTAACCAGCTATAAATGGGCCACAGCTATATGTAACAAATTATACTAGAGTGTACATCATGGAGTAAGACGCTCTATCCCTGCATTCCAAGTTCCGGCTGGTGGTTTCGTGTGCCACCGGCTGGTGTAGCTCGTCCACCAAGTAGATTGCCAGAATTGCAGGACAATATCAAAACAATCAACGAAGTTTGAGGGCAAAGTAGACACGAACCGACCCCTCCATACATTCATGACATCTTATACTTATTTATACATATTTAATCAGGATATTTTGTATATTTGTTTATAGGCAGTGCTCTAGTGTTCTTGTTCTGTATAATGCTCATTTCAAGGGGTTGTACCAGGGGATCAACACACACACACACACACCAGGGAATCCAGACAATATCAAATCATCATACCCATTGGATCATTGGTATAATATCATAATATAGTAAACCCCAAAAAAAATAGTTGATAGAAAAGAAAGTAATTACCATTAATCACCACTATTTTGAAGTAGGAATTTACTCTTCGATCCTTTTTTTGGGGGTTTCTATAATAGTCCAACATATATGATCTGTGATTCCTGGACCCCAAGCATCTCCTCGTTCCCAGTTCAAACAACCCAACGTCCCAGGCCCAGCCCGGGCGAAGCGGGCCGCGTCGGTGAAGCCGAGCGCGACGAGTTCTATGGCTTTCTGGAGAAGTTGCTGTTGAAGATCAGAGATGCCTCAGAGAAACCTGGAAAAGTCCTCATCATCCCATGCAGCTTGGTTTCTGACAAAAAGTTGAGTCGATCTTTTAGATGTTTTCCCAAAAAAAATGGGGGTAAACACCCATGTTTCAAGACTAGATTCTATAGCCGGTGGCCATGGTTTCTGAAGTACCATCATTTACTATACAGTACTTGGTGATAGGTACTTATTAATAGTATATATCTTATTAATTACTTGTTTAGGATGACTTTTTGGGGATGACACGCGAACCCAACCACTTTCATTCGACAAAAAAGGCGGATGGTTGCGCCGGCCTTGTAGCTCTGACGGCCGTGGAGACGACAAGGGGCACTGCGTCCTGTTGGTCCTGCATCGTTGCAGAGATCGGGAGGAATTCCTCATGGGCATTGTGAACACAGGTCCGCTGGTTTTCCTAGTCATGTACTCAATAACTGGATGGTTTAATGCATGGAAAATCCCAAACATTCCCAAACAAGAATGGAGATTTAGGGGTATCTGCATTTTAGGAAACACAAAGGTGGGTACTGGATTTTCGTGTCACTTGAACATGATATAACTACTGATACGATTGGTTTTAGAGTGGGATAGTGGGATAATGTGAGGTTTAACAATCCCCAATCCCTCCAAACAGATCTAGATTCAGGTCGTAAGAAGCCATGCATCATACATTTTCATTTTACTGTCTCTGAATTACAGAGACATAGAGAAAGCCGGTTTTGCTGAGATCCATACCCAATTTCCATCAATTTCCCTAGTCGTTCTTTATTTCTGCAGGTGAAGGTTTGCAATACCATCCTGCAAGCCTATCCCGTTTGCCGCCTAACCCTGAACTACCTTTGCGACAATCTCCTCTCGTCCTCACTGGTGTCAACGTGGATCGTATTCGATCCAGCGGTTTCTGGTACCTGCTGTACCGGCAGATTCTGTATCCGGATCCGGCCAATGGAGTCTGGGCGCTAAACGGTGATTGTGGTGATGATGGGTTCCTTTCATCATTTCCCAATTGTGTTGACCTTTTGAAGGATAAATCCATTGAGGAGATATTCCAAATTCCAGAGCTCTTGAAACACACAAAAATGCCAGCCAGAGAACTGGCCATAACCGGGAGCTCTTTGACAAAATCTTCCTCCAAGGTGCACCACAATAATGCGATTGTTGGTATGAGAATCCCATTATCTATAGAGATCTATCCATCCATTATCTGGATTTTTTTGGGGGTATTTGGAGGGTCTCGGTAGCCGTAAACCCAAGTAAACATCTCCTTTCGGGGCCCTTGTTCTGTTCGACTTCAACCGAGAGGGGCACCACTGCAGGACCTGAGGCCTTCTATGGCCTGTTGCTGCCCTTTCTGAACGAAAAACCTCTGAGTGCCAACGCTTCAGCACTGTTCCCCAAGTGGCTGGAGCATGTGCCCATACCAGTTGCAGGTGGGAACCGGTGCTGATGAAATGATTTTGATATCCTGTGTTGAACATTGCGAAGTTGAAAATGGGCTCCAGTTTTGAAATTTTAGGGGGGCTGCAAATATACAAGGACATGTCCAATCGCCCAAAAACAGGATTTTGTCAACTACACAGGATGTCTAGATTTACAAGTAGGAGGTAAATTGCCAATTTCCAATGGGTGGACCCGCCACATGGTTTCGGATGTCCATTCCTTTGCCTGGGTGGGTGGATCGGTGTTTATGCAGAAAGGGTGGGTGCTCTTTTGAGGCTGCTCCCTACTGCACGCGATCAACAAGATCATCATCATCATCATCATCATCATCATCATCATCATCATCATCATCATCATCATCCTCATCCTCATCCTCATCCTCATCCTCATCGTCATCATCATCATCCATGTGAGGAAACTTATGCATGATCACCAAATGCAAATATCCCAGAAACTGCCTGAGATCTAGATTCTCAGAGCTGTTGCAAAGGAAATGTTCAGGAACCTCCCTTTCTCATTGGCCATTGGTGGCCCCTTACCAAGCATCCTCAAGTACTGTAGACCGGTGGCCATCTGGCAGCGGGCCATCTGGCACCAACCTCTCAGATGGTAGCGACCCCACAAGGACCTCTCCATACCCGATGGTTTGGTGATGTTTGGTGAAATCCCAATTGTGAAAATGAAATCCAATCTGTTCGTTGCACCCCGAGTTTGGCTGGCTAGATCGAATTCATGCTTTGTAGACCACCATTTCCTTTTTTTGTAAAATCTGCAATTTTGTTGGTTAAAGTCCAATTGTTTATTGGTTAGATCACCATCCTGGTGGGTTAATTTCAATTTTTGATTGCAACATCCTTCCCATTTCCCTGGAAAATCCCAGTGAATGGTTAGCAGTGGACTATCACTACAAACTGGTGCATAAAGTGAGTCATTTGACCTTTATACCTCCTCATCTCCCATTCTATGCCGTTTATTCTATATTCTTCTATGGTTTGATCATCAGTTACATCATAATACAAATCCCATTTTTTCCTTCATTGGATACCCATAAAATGTCATCCATGTTCATGACATTTCCACTGGGTAGGCCCTGGGTAGGCTTAACGGGCCATGGCCCACAACAGGCGACCGTTCGGGCGCCATCTGCGTGGAACGCGCGGTGCGTTTCGCCCTGGTGGTGGCGGGGATGGATGCCGCCAGCGCCAGTTGGTGGAGCGGCGTGGGACTCCGTGCCATGGCGAAACGGGATGGGCCGAGTCAGTTGATGAGGCGTCAATGGAAGGATCCCAGAAATCAACCCCATGGTCAGTCAGCTGGTAGGTGAAGTCGCACACTACTAGTTGTACTTTATATCTGTTCTCCCGGCGTGACGTCACTGGAATCATGGCTTCTACATCGCCCTATTTCAGCCTTTTTCAGAGTGAATTATTGTAATTCAGCCAGAACATTAGTGGTATATTGGATTCTATCTGACATTTGGAATGAACCAGAATGATGATTCAACATTGGGATTATTGACCATGATAGTTATGAAGCGTTATACCCAAAATATAGGCAGATGGGTAGCTAAGTGGATGGTAAGACAGCCCACTACATGGAGGTATATGGAGATATATTCTTGGGATGTAAAGTGACAATATCAAATTTGGGTATGAGTGAATGGGTTACTAGGATTTAACCAACACAACCATGCGATGGGGATTCAACTAACACCTCATAGATTCTACGAACCAAGCATTTGATGTGTCTTTTAGATATAACCGGAAAGTAGAGTCAGTTAGCTGGTGATTGCAAGCTGGTTACAACCCACATATCACCCCATGTTATTTCTGGCTGAGCTCGGGGATGTAATCCTTACTAGTCAATTAGCGAACTCCATGGACCATTGGAGTAGGTGGGACCAGTCTCAGGAGGTATCTTCCGATAAACTGAAATAGCTATGGAAAAATGACCATTTGGATGTTTTATCTCTTAGCTATGGTGACTTTCCATAGCTATGTTAGTTTACCAGTGGGTATCCAGTGTGTTATTGCAATCTTGCCCTTGTTTGACCTGCAATGGGTGACCATCCAACATTGCTGGTGACAATCATTTTGAATGTGTACCACAATAAATGATGAGAAAAGGGGGACTTCACCACCAATGAAGTTTCAACCAAGAAATCACGGGGTTGAAGCAGCATGTCACCACGAGAAAAAATGATGGAAGATGTGTGTGCAACATTTCTTGACCCTTTGGCACAGTGGTGGGCCCACACCAGTTGTAAAAGTGATGTCCCAGATATCCCCAAGGGTCAGTATACCCTTGGAAGTGGCTGCCTGGCCGCAGGCCGCGCGTTGTTGGATTGCATGAACGAAGCCCTACAGACCACACAGCTCAGAAGCCCTGCGCCTGCAGAGTTTGCTTTGCTACAGGTGGGATGGACCTTCGAGCTGCGAGCTTTGGGCAAATGTTGATATTCGACCATGCCCTTGTTGGGGTACTGTTGGTCTTTGAGAATCAGCTATACACCACTCAGAGTCCCATGACTTCTGGAGTCTGAGTTTTGAGCCAGAAATGATTTGGCAGGGGTTGACCCCTCAAATCGCACGACGCCATTTCCCAAACTTCATAGTAGAACCATCACGCGATTCCAAAGTGGTATTTGAAAAACAATGTTCCTGTCGCAAATCCTCAATTTGTATTAATTTGTGTGTACCACCAACACCAAACCCTTGTGGTCACCTTCCAAAATGCCGACCCAACCCACTCAAAACTCAAACCACATTACTCAAAAAACGACACCCAAAAGCGAAAAAAACACCTTCAACAAAAACACATCAAAAAACCCAAAGTGGTACTGTAAGTATTTGGGATATTTCAACGCCATGTCCAAGTCAAGTGACCTTTGTAACTTCTTTTTGGGGTCCCCTTTCGGTTCGCCATCGCCCGCTAGGTTGGAATCTCCTCACTGGCGCGCACTGCCGCCGCGATGAGGGGCCATGAGCAGCGGCGAGACGTCGAGGGATGGCTTCAGAAGTGGGCAATCCGATGTTTAGTATATGAATATATCGTTTATGATTGTGGTAAATATGTGGTAAATAAAATATGAGTAAATATGAGTAAATAGACCATCATATTGTATCATAATCCATAACAATCATCCCAAGTATGTGTACATATGTGTACATATTGTGGGTATGTTGTGGTATTTTGTGGTTTTCATCTGGATTTTACCCAACATTGGGATTCGGATTTTTTTTCGCCAACTGTGATGGTTTATGTGGATATCTTGGTGGGGTTCAATGGGATGGTGTTTTGATTAAGCCAACAACATGATGAATTTCGACATCAGAGTTGTACAAAAGCTGGAAGATGTTTGATACATAATTTCAGGTCTTATCAACATCAGATATCTTATGTTTATATCATTTTATATCTTTCGATCCAGTATTTGTATATCTGAGGAACAAGTTGGAACATATAGCATTTGCATGCATATACCCATTTTGATATCTTGGCTAGAACATATGTGAACTATTTGGGATTATGGTTTCATATCAATCACCAGTTGAACCCCAAAGTTTCACCATTTGGTGATATATCCCCTCATCAAATAGTGACAACACATTAAAGAAACCACATCAAACACCAACCAACTTATCTGGTTCTTTGATTGGTATGCTCCACTCTTCTCAACAGAGATTGAACCCAGGTTTTTCAAAACAGAAACCTACCTGTCCATATCGTTTCCCAGATCAACTTCCGGCCACACAGATCGTGTCACCATTTCGTGATATCCTTCCTGTTGATTCTTGGCTATCCCCCCCCCCACAAACCCCAACCAACTTACCCTCTGGTAATTCAACATAGCTCTTGAACATGGCCATCTATAGTGGATTTTCCCATTCAAAATGGTGATTTCTCATAGTTATGTTAGTTTACCAGAGGGTATCTGGATGTTTCTGGATGTTTCAACTTCTCACCCAGGCAGAAGTTGGAACTGCAGAGTTTCATCGAATCCCTCGACTCTCGCGCCCAACACCTGGAGCAGCACCGCCGCAGCAGTCGCTCCGTGCAGCCGCCGAGCTGTGCCGCCGCGGCGGCGACGTCGGCGGCCACGGGCTTCGCGGGCTTCGGCCGGGTGCTGCTGCAGAACGTGGAGCATTTGAAAGGGGAGGCAGCTGGGGAAGATGGAGGAAGTTCATTGAAGAATTGATGGATATTATGATTTATACGTTAAAATTGATTTAATGATCGAATTCACATATGAGACAAGTTGTAATTGAACTTGAAGTTGGGGGAAGTTGGAGTTGTGTTTGACGAATTTCCACCAAGAGCCAACAACAATCTTCCAGGTTCCCGTTGTTTTGGTTTGCAGGTCCTGCTTACTTTTTGAGCCAGCGGGCTACTTACCAACTTAATGCTTACTCAAACAACTGCTGTGGAACCCGAATTCCTTCGCAGCAGGTTCTGTTTACAGGTGAACTTCTGGTTTTCGGATTGTTGGTGGATATTGTTTGGCTGGGGGCTAGAATTATCGACCCAAAAAAATATTTGAACATGAGAATTATCACTTTTTCTTGCCCACTGCAACCAGCTTTGATTCATCCCGATATTTCCCATGCTGTGATGACACAGCCATCCCCAGCGCCGCAGGCAAAGTTTGGCTCCCTGACGTTGCCGTCCTTCCCTTCTGCGCTCCCAACCAAGATTTATAGCGCCACCGAAGCCAGCGAGGTATGTCACCTGGTGCGCAGCATGGTGACGTTGATGATGAACCAGCAAGCACCTTGGCGTCAAATTCAAGCCTCCTGAGAAGGTGGTGAGGAAGGGGGAAATCAGATTGTGAATGGGTAAAAAGTTCGGAACCCCCTTGTAAGGTGTTGCAACGAAAAGAGGAAAAGCCAGTGGACCTCCTTTAAGATTTTGGACAGTGAAAGCGATTGGGTTTCAAACAAACAGATTCCCTTCAATTCAATGTATCCCGGTCATTCACCAAAAAACAGCCCACCATTTCCCAAGTTCCCACAAATTCTATTGTGGAGCGCCACGGCACGAGAGGATCGCTTGCCGCACGCCGCTGCCTCGTCTTTTGCCCTGGTGATTCACCTGGTCTCCCGACTTCTGCCGATGCCATTGGCGGTGGATGATGCCCAGTGGCCCAAAGCATGTTTCTGGGCCGGCGACCAGGCGGGATCTTTCGCCTTTTTGCAGGTCCTGGAGAAGGCTTTTAATGTTGCCCTAGCCTTGCACTAAGTTCCAATGATACTTTCTATTCCACGTGTATCTGAACATGGGGAGAATTCTCTTGTTTGGTCATGTCATATAGTCTTTCATGGGTGACAATGATGATTTAACTGGGCCAATTTGTTGGGTATTCCCATGATATTCCCGTATTTTCCCTCTTTAGGTCAAGTTCAATGTACCCAAATTATATACCCAATGCTACGGCAATTATTATACCCATTGTTACTAGTCTTACCCATTAATATTAACTTAATATGACTTATGACCACTATTACCCATTGTGTAATATATTGTAGTATCATATCCATAAAAATTGTACATCCATCAGTAAGGTAAGTCTAACTTATATCATCTTATATATAAAAACTGTTCTAAACATCCATATTTCCTATATCTATAATACCCCCCCCATTGGTCTCCCCTGGTGCTATACGTAGGCCCTAACCTTCGAGACGAAGCGCGAGCTGCTGCGGAATCTCAGCGGCCTGGCACGCGGGGTCTCGGCCGCGGCCAGTGCCTTGAGCGCCATCCACGCCACGCGAGAGATGGATTCGGCTAGGCCCGGGGGATGGGTTGGGGTTGGGAATCTTCAAGGAGAAATGGGGAAAGACATGGGGAATATAGACAATATAGTGATGTAACGGGGATATAATCAAACATTGGTACTATCACAGTGATACAATGAGGATGTAATCGATAGAATCGGATTTTTGGGGCTGAAAATGCTGGAAACCATACTGAAAATTGCCACTTGAATGGGGAAAATGATAAGAAAACTAGTCGATACAATGGGGTTTTCCATGGCTTTGATAAACGAACAGTGTGCGAACTGGAAAACGTCACCATTTATAACATGTAAATCATCGAGTTTACTGAAGGGTGTGGGGTTGCCGAGGTTAAGTAATAAGTGACAACAAATGGGATTGAAACGGAAAAAAATGGTTGGGGATTGTTGGGGTGGAATTTGGATTTTGCACTGACTATCAGTGACGCCAAGTTGGGGATAGATCAAACAGAGAATGGGGGAACTTTTCTAGCAGAGATCTTCAAACGCGAGGATTCAATTGATACGAAACATCATGTCATACCAATCAGCCAAATGGAGTTTGTCCCCAAACAATTGGGCGCAAGAAGCATGAAGTTTGAACTGATAAAGATGGACACGGATCAAGCTCAAGTCGTTGTGTAACCAGCAATAGGATAATACCGGAATATGTACTTGACCTCCATCTTCCACCCATTCAAATTCATGCTGTAGTCAAGAATCATGGAATTGCAAGATGATCTTTAATCTTCCTGTTGGATTTCTCTTAATACACAATGCCAGTTACTTTGACCCACTTCGTAGGTGCCCAAAAAAAGGACTGCACCACCAGCCCTTCAGATGCTGCTGCTCCAGGACCTGTGTTTGTGCCGCCATCGTGGCCTTGATGGACGCCTTGCTGCGCAGACCTTTGGAGCTCCGAGCTGCCTCGCGAGCGGTGCAGGAACGCCATGGGGATCTCTTCTCCTTGCACTATGCGGGGAAAGCTGGGGGTCCTGAAAGTCCATGTCGACCGTTTATTCTCAGTTTCTTGGTGATGCTTAGCGATTGAACAGTTTGAGTTTAAGCCTGTTTGCTTTTACTGTATTCCCAGTTTCATGCTCAAGTGATTTGAAATGAGCTTTGATTCTCAGTGGTCGGTGACGGTTTAAGAGGATTCTACGAAGAAGTTTCGAGGGGAAGTTGCCCAAGGTTCAAGCTTTGATCCTTGAGTCGTCCCATGGTTACTGACTGATGAGCATCCAAGGTAGCCAGTGGTTTGAAAAGCTGGTCATAGATCACCTACCTGAGCATGAGGATATCACTGATATCTTTATTCTTACCGCCTCATTCATCCTATTATCACCTTTACTACTTCGCAAGCCAGCCGGGCCTGTTCCAGCAGTCACCATGTCTGGGAAAGCCCCCAAAGTTCCATAAAATGACCTTGCTCAACTTCACCATGAGGTTCTTTGAATTTCTTTGAAAACCGGGTCCTTAATCCATTCAGATCCCATTCCCATGGTTTATCTTTTTAAACCTATATTTTTCTCATTGAAGTAGAAACTCAGATTCCCTATCTATTACAGTAGATCTATGAATTTTCCCAATCACATCATGCGGTCTTGTTGATGTTTCCCGTCATACCGTCATACCCATAGAATACAGTATCTCCACAGCATGATACATGTTACTCATCAAAACTTTGTTTTCGTTCACAAGAGATCATCCAGATCTTGCAGTGCCCTCCCTGGAGGCTATATATCTCGTGATATACTATCATCACAAGATCGTATCCCCACTACTTCTGGATTAATACATTGTTACAATAGTATATTTTCCTCCTTCAACCTGTGCTTTTCTATGCTTTTTCTGACAATAACTTTCATAAATCATCCAGACCGCCGGCGCGTTGCCGCCGCCCAGGTTCCAATTCCTTCCGCGACATTTCCAAAGCTTTGCTGCTGCCCCAGCCGGAAATGGCCCTGCTGAGGGCGCAAGCCTTGGTGTCTTGGGCGAACCAGCTTGGTTTGTAGCTGGGTCACTGGTAATCTGGGTACCTTCCAGTATCATCCAACACGGCTGGAAAATCCCCGAACTAGCCATGGAGGTTTATAGCTGGGAATGCTATGGTGACTTGATGGGTTTTCATGGTGATTTAACCATGATTCAATCATGATACCCTCCGGGAGTCAAACGTGGTTTGCTGGAAAATCCACCATTTAATTACTGAATTCCCATATAAAACTAAAACTTTCCCTTTTGTGAATAATTTCCCATTGTCACGTTTGATTGCTGGATGGTATGTAATGTGAAAATCATCTATACATGGGGGAATACATGTCATGTACTTTTACAAATTCTAATGGGCACAAACGAAGGGTCTTGGTATCCCAAAAATGGTTGTGACTGTATAAGTTACCGCAATCATAGGTTGGTTACCGGTTGGTTCCAACTTCGGCCAGCAATTCAATGGAAATGGTTGAAGAACGGACTTGCAGTGGTAAGATTCCACCTGTCCAATCCGTGACTGACTCAAGGACTATTTCGAGAGTTTGGAGAGGTTCTTGGATAAGAGTTCTGCAAGCCAGTCATCCGGTGGCATCGTTTTCAACTTCGACAAGGGCATGAATCTGACAGATGCCGACCGTGGGACTGCTCAGTTGGGACGATTTCGGACCAGCAGGGTGAGAACATCAAGCCTGCAAGTTGAAAGTTGAAAGTTAAGTAGCAATAGAAATGATGGATTCAGAATTCAGAATGGAGAAGTCATCAAATGCTGGATGCTCCAGGTGAATTTCTACTGGTTTCACGGCTTCCTTGAACAATGAATGCAGCATTGCAGACACAACGCAACACCAAGATGTCGTCTTTGGAAACTTCCAGATGCTCAAGCTGGACTGAATCAGCTAAAGTTCTCACATGGTTTGTGCATTTAGCACACCATGGGGGAGATGACCCAATGTTTTGTTTTCACTTTTTTTGTTAGCCTGGTTGTTGTTCAAAACTACTTAGATACAGAGGCCTTACAGATTATAGTATGGCTGACTAGCAATACTGATCAGCTAATCTGCAAGTTTCTGAAGTGTTTGACTCCAGGTCGGACATCTTAATTGAAAGCGTTTGAATTGAAAGTTAAGTAGCAATAGAATTTCTGAAGTGTTTGACTCATACTTCTTTTGTTGGGAAACCTCACCTTCGGATGCAGAGCTCCATATGCTAGGACGCACACGGCCAACGCAGCCTCCTAAATGGTGCGTTGATCTGTTGCCTAACCAACACCAAAGCCATCAAGTTGATGGCGCCACACATCAAATTTCTAATTTGAGATCTATAACAAATATATCATGTATGATATTAATATCCTTACTATTATTAAATAATTTTGATTTTTGTTTTTCTGTTGCGCAACGTTCGCTCATCAGGCCTCTTGGTGGAGCAGCTGTCCTTGAGTATTGGCCTGGATCCGTCTCCGTCGGCTGCCCAGTAGGGATAGAACGAGCAGGTTTTTTGAGGTTTTTCATAGGGATTTCCATGGGTTCCACTTGATTCCACCAAGACTTTCTTGGTGATTTAATGGTGAGATTTAAGGATAATTTAACCAAGAATATTGTTGATAGAACATGAAATGGTGATAAATACCCACAATATGGATGAAATCATAGGGAGAATGGAGATGAACAATATGGATTAATACATAGGGATTTCCTGGAGATTACCCTCCAGTGTCACCAAACATGATGATTTTCCCAGTGAACTAAACCGGCCCAATGGCCGGTTCAGGAATTTCCAATTGCTTTGTTTGACTACCAGAGGGTATAATGGGATAGAACCAACTTGATAGGATCTTTGGATCTGACCTAGATTGGCCTCCGCTGGTGATGTGAAAAAACAAATCCAATTGGCTAATCCACCATGGGGGAATCCACTGAGAATATCATCGTTATTTTTTTTGGGTCGCATCTTAAGCAAATCTAAGATGATGATTGAATCCAAGCTCTCAATGGAGTTGTTACTTTTCTGCAAAAAAAAATCCCCCTGTAAACATGCATGCAGATGTGGAAAACCAACGGTTTCCCAAGGAAAATGATCTACAAATGGTAGGTGTTGGCCATCTATGTCAATGTATTAGGTCACCCCAGGGAAGTGTTGGAATTATCTATGTGTCATTGATTCGCTTTTGTCGTAACCGGTCAGTTCCGAAAGTGCATGTTTGCGGAAGCCTCGAGACTCAGGTAAACTGTGGGTAGGTCAATGCTATTGCTTTCATTTTTTTTTGGAACGTAACTCACATAAATGAAGATAACACAGCGGAAACTAGAGATCAATATTGAATGTAGTACCCAGCTAAACCTTCCAGCTAAACCTTCATCTTTCGTGGCTATTTGTAGGACTTTGTAGGACCATAGTACCCCCAAACAACGTTGTAAACATGTATAATCATCTATCATTACGACTATTTTATTGAAATATGTATGTATAATATATCTATCTTATAGATTGCAGCATTACTAGTTTATGGAGGTGTGCATTACCCTTTGGTAATTCGACATAGCTCTGGAAAATCGCCATTGATTATCACCTATAAATGGGCAATTTTCCATAGCTATCTTAAATCAACAAACAGTATCACTATTTTACCGGCCTATTTTCGAACCTTTGCCCTTGGACATCAGGCAAGCTCTTACAGGAGAGCGGCCAGAGCTCATTGATTTCTTTCCGGAGCTGGCCTGGTTGCGAGATGCCCCTCGACAGAGTGGTGGGAGCGTCTGAGTAATGCAACGCAAACTGCTGGAAAAATACCAGGCCAACCGTGAAAACCTCAAAGTTTGTGAGGAATTTTGCAGGATTTTTAAGTGTTTTGATAGCTGATAGGATCAAAACAACGATTAACATCTGGAAACGTTGTTGCTTCTGTCTACCGTTCCAGTTGCCCCCGTGTTCAACAATCCTGTATGCAGTGGGTGACACATCATAACATATCATAACCATCCCTGACTATATAGGGAGGAAGGGAGTCAGATAGGTAGTTGATTGAATTGGAAAAGCGTAGCAAGACATGCTGCACTCCCAAGACAGACCCAAAGGGCTAGACAATTTCAAGATCCAAGTTGTATGTTTTTCAGATTGGATTGAAAGCATCTGGCTGGGCTCCTGATAGGCCACACCCCTTCAATTACATTTAGAACCCAATGTTCAACAGCAGCTTTGCATCCCGTCGGATAGTGCCCATTTCCGACATCCAGAAACTTCACCAGCGGCTCTGAAAACACCCTCGTCCGTCCAGCGGCTTCACTGCGGGCGATCTCCACCCGAGGCGGTTTTCCTTTGGAAAGTTCTGCTGTTGCCACCTGGTGAGGAGGCTGACAAGGCGGCTGAACTTCCTGTGCTCCCCAAGCCCATTTGAACCCAACAAAAATCCCAAAAAAACCTGAGTTGGGTTTGAACGGAAACAGGCTACCCCCCCAAAAAAGACCGCGTTTTTTTTTCCATACTCTCTGCATTAAACTGGCCATTTGACATTCTCTCTGGCAATCAAACACGGCTAGCTGGACCATCCCCGGCCCCGAACTAAGTAGAGGTTTCTAGCTGGGAAAATCAACGAACTCCATGGTGGATTTCCAGCCAGCCATCCTTCATGACACCGGAGGGTATCATTTCCCTTTATTATTCCAAACAAATGGGCACTCTTTTTTGCTTAGATCCCATTAAACTACCATTAAAATTAAATCACCATTATTGTTGGTTAAATATGGTTATAACTCACCATTTTCTTGGGTAATTCCAGTAATCATCATCAACAAACCATGAATCACCATTATTAATCATGGTTAACCATAGGTAAATCATGGTTTTGAGGTACCACCCTCCAGTGGATCCTGGGACAGAGGCCTCCCGGCGGCCACGGCTCTACACGGTGCCGTTGCAGTGGCGCTTCGTATCCAATAAAGACTCCAAGCACCGGAAATCGCGGAAGTCCAAGGGTGGAGAGGAAGCATGGCAGGTCAACCGTTTGGTTCTGGGGGTTGGGTGTCTAAGTAAAATTGGGGGAGGGATGTCCCTGTGATTGACCGCTATTTTAAATGGTTTTCATTGAAATTCATGGTAATTTTCTAGGAAGCATGCAGTTTTCAACCATCAAATGTGTGGTGTACCTGGGTAGGTTTTGAATGGATCGAAGGGAACATCTACAGGAAAGCATGCCGCTTTAAGCCAATGCTGGGATAGGTGGCTGTCATGTGCCATGTTTTTTGTGGTTTTGTCAGAAAAAAGGGGATGGTTTCTGCATAAGCTACAACCTGTGGATCTTTGTCCCAAAAGAAATCGCCAAAATATGGCTTAACAATGCTAGAGGAACAGTGATGACATTCATCTAGAAACATGCTACCTCTTGAGATACACCAACTCCCCCATCTGCTCAGTGTCTTTGGGATGTCCCAAACTGGTCCAATTGTTTGATCTGAGGATGGGACGTTGGCGGTGCAAGGCTTCGAACTCTCCGGGAAAAAGGCCTTCAGTAGCTGGTGGGCCACCAGCAACTGGCAGGTGCTCCGCGACGGAGTTGAGGGTTTGTGGGTTGATGGTGAGGATGACGGTTGATACTGATACAATTGTGGTATATTGTCATGATGGGGGTCATGGTGATGGTGGTGATGATGATGATGATGTTGTTGTTGTTGTTGGCGGTGGTGGTGATGGTGGTGACGGTGACTGTGACATCTGTGGTGTTGGGGTTGTGGCTTCATGGTTGTTGGCCAGGCACTGCCCAGTCTTTGGAAATCAACTAGACATAACTGTGACGTGGGGATGTCAAGTTGTTGCAACACACCAGACATTATCAATCATTGACCTTTTGGAGGTTCCCCATTTTAATCCAGCTGCCTTTCAACACCCAGGGACTGCAGAGTTTGAAGCGCTGGATCCTGGGACAAGATGGATACAAATCGGATTTCCGGAGCATCAGTCAAGCAAACCCAAGCATCTTGTCCGGAAGCCCTGTGGATTGTGAAGAAGACTCTCGGCCTGGAAGCTAAGGGAAGCAGTAGAGGATCTCTGCCCCAACAAACTTGCAGATTTATTGTCAGGTTCAGTTCTATCATAATTATGTAGATATATAGAATGCATTTCATGGTAGCTGCACTTTGAGCCAAGTTTCAGAGCCCAGCTTTATCGCCATGTGGGATGACCATGCATATGGCACTTAGGTTCTGTTGGGTTTATCGTAGATGATATGATAGATATGGATCATCACAGAAACTTATAGGTAAAATCATGCTTGTGGTTTATAGATGTCATAAAGATCATACAAGTAATAAGCCAATCATGGTATATATGGTTAATCACAAATCGACGGATCATATTACATCACATCGCCAAGGACATTTTGGCGCTGCAGTCGGTGCCCACCTTTGGGTCTTCTCTGAAGCCTTCCGAGTCGGAGCTGCTGCTGACCTATCTGCTGGCGCCCTACATGCGCATCCCGCCCCACGGCGGAAGACCCCTTGTTGGGACCATGGAACCGGGTTCCACTCACCAAGCGTGGCTAAGGTTGAAGGGAACATCTAAGGGGGGTTCTGTAAACTTGAATAGGGTCAGAATCTAAAGTTCGGTCCATCCACGGTGTCTACAGTCTTGTCTGAAAGTCATATTAGTCAGTGTTTAGATACTACTGAAATGATTCCGCCTAACCGTGTTTTTTCGGGAGGGGATGGTGGCTAAACCTTCCACCAGATACTGTCATAGGTGTTGCATTGTGTGCCGCCCCCAGTTTTTTTGCTGAATATCACTTAACAAATCCAATGATCTAGAAACTAATGGGTCATTTGTTCTAGAGGCATAAAATGTTATAATGATTTATAATGTATATCTTAGTCGTATGGTCAGTACTATTACTGCTGTTGCTACTAGTAATTATCATTATCTTACTATTATTACTGGTTCTTGATATATCATGTTCACAGAAAGAACTGCAGGTTGATCCTGAACTTCTTTTGGGACAAGCAGCGGATGACGCTTCTGCAGGAACCGCAGCTTCAGGTGGGGCGTTTTGAAACGTTGGAACCACAGCGTTGGCTGATTCAAACATGGGAATTCAACCAAGAAATATGGAGGTTTTGGCCGGTTTTGGTAGTTGATTTGTGATAGCCAAGTTAGTTTAAACATGGATTAACTGTTAACTAGGACTGAGGCCTTCTGGATGATTATGGTGATTGCTGCCATGATGGGGTACTTGTAAACCAATTGAACATAGCTTCCCTTGTGGTGGTTTTGTTCTACCCGAATCTACCCAGACCAGCACTATATGACCCCCAAAAAAATAGTGCCAACACCCCAACAAAATTAATGTGTGTTGCATTTTTTATCCTTTTTTAGAAGTGCTTTGAGTGTCAAGGAAGCTCTTTGTTTGGATAAAATCCGCCATGCGGGTAAAATCGCCGCCAGCCTATGAACAGTTTACGAGGTCGCTTCACCAAAGTCGGCATGGGTCAAGAAATGCGGAACGGTTGTGAACCCACAAAGGGCTGGTCATGTTTACTGTGTAGCAATCACAAAAAAATTGGGGCCAAGTCCTGTGTAGCAATCCCAAAATTGAGGTCAATGACGTTGAGCAATAGCCACTTTTTTAAAGAGTGGAAGCGAGAAATCATCCGATGTTCTGTCATTTTCACTGGGTCAAATGGATTTGGGCTACTGTATGCGAAGTTGGTGAAACTCGCGCACTTTTGGGAATTTTCCCATAGATACCTTGTTTCTTCACCATTTACTTCTTCCCAAAATATTCCCCAGTATATATGTATCTGTATATGTTCATAATGTTCATATCCCTCACATCTTAAAGGCCTAGACCATCCGATTATACCCATCAAAATTGTATTTTACCCCATAAATAACAATGTACTTTTACCAATTGGTTCAGGTCCACACAGATGGTCTAAGTATATAACCATGGTATACCATAGTTAAGTCTGGAGGTTGCTGTCTTTCTATCCCAACTGATAGGGCTTCGAATCCCATAGCTCTACCAAAAAAGGCAGTTGGACTTTTTTTGTTTACAACTATAGTTATACCTCTATATGACTCTATATCCTATAATTAGGGTTAATCCAATAGTTATATCATGTTATATCCACTAATTAATCATAGCTATCAACCCCTATAGTTATGGTTAATCCTATAGTTATATCCACTCATTAAGTATATCCATTCACCCCACCAGTTGGCACTACCAGGCCATCCTCGAGGCGGTCCTCTTTGAGCCTGGCCCGTGGCTTGGTGGTCGTCCCAACATGTCTTGGTGTCACACTCCCAAAAGGTGTAGGTAAGTTGGGGAACTCAAAAAAAAACATGTTAAAGATATGGACTCCCACCATGTTTAGGTAATTTGGGTAACTTTTGTTTTTAGTGTTAATGGTATGATCTGGACTAAGAATCCTTTGGGAGTGTTAGGGGCATAACCAATTTGGGTCGCCAATTACCTGTGTACTACTATTGGTATCCATAGGGTGTATTAAACCCAGTTGTTTCTTTTCCAGGAGGACAACAAATTCCCGGTATGTCAATTCTACCCCGCAGAAAAAAATATGTTGATCCCAGCTGCCTGGCCTAGCAGAATTTCATTTATAAAAGGTTACTATCTTGAGGTATATATACTTACGTAGATAATAGCGTTTTAATAGCTGTGGAAAATTCGATTTCCTGGCGCCCCAGAAAATCATTCCATAATATTCCATATATTTTTCATTATTTTTCTATGTTTACTCCAGTATTCTGTCACATGCTACAACCTACATCAAGAATCATCAAGAAATATCACTGCAACTGTTTGAAACCTGATATTTTTGCTGGTTAGTTCTATCCCATCATATATCCCCACTTTCCCATTGTATCCCCATCAGATCCTGTTCTTAATTAACCATGATCGTCCAACTATTAAAAAAATAGCTGGTGAGTTATCTCCCATGACATATCCCCATATCCCCAACATCCCCCCAGGTTTTCTCCTGAAATCGGGGCCGATCCCATCGCAGCCGCCTCAGGTGGCTCTCGCAGAAGGAAGCGCTGGAAGAGCTGCCGAAGACCATCCCTGCCGACTCAGCGGCATATCTGTCGACGCGCGCGGGGCTGCTCTTCAACGAGATGCAGTACTCACCGGAACCGGTGCCCTGGGGCTTGGGGGGGGGATATGGGGGGTGGGGAGATGATAGTTGGCTTGGCTTAGACATATATTAGGGTTTTGGTAGATATCAGATGGTCGGCTTGATTTACATAGCCCTCTTTTTTTGCTCTGACCTGATTTCTGCCTTGAGGTATAGGGTTGGGAAGGGAGGGATGGGGCAGATGGGATGCTGGCTATTAGTTGATGGTAAAAAGTTGAGTGGATGGGATGGGAATTGCAGAAAACAAATGACGCCAATGTGTGTAGAATTGAGTGGTGAATGGTGTAAATTGATTTGTGAAGATGGAGGATGGGGATGCATAGGATGACATACCTGTTAAGTGAGGCAATATGTATCTAATTGATAGGAACCATGAAACCAGCTATCATTGTATGTAGTAGCACAATAAAGCTAGATTGACTGGTGACGGATGGATTAAGATGACTATGGGGGTGAATGTTCATATAGCCATACAAACAATGTCTTGCTTAAGACGGACTTTGTTGCAAGGGTATTTTGAGGTTTGCCATGGCCCTAGCGGTGGTATAGAACGCGGTCAAACAGAAATCACGAACGTAGCTGTTGAAAATGACATTTTTTTTCCCATTAAAAATGGTGATTTCCTATAATTATGTTGTTTACCAGAGGGTACCCCATGCTTTTTTAATATATTGCAAACAAAGACAAACATTTCAGGTTCGCCATCACACAAATGGCTCTGGCAACCTAAGCAGGTTTTTGTACCTCTTTGGATTCCAGAACGAGTTTTTTTGGACTTCAACCGTTTATCATTGGATGGGTTAATGGGAAATTTTACAGGAAACCCCTACTGTATCATGGGAAAATCGATGGTTTCCTGTGAATATTCCACCAATCCATTGACACAAGCATTTTTGTCTATCCCTGTCTTGCAGTTGTTTGACCTATAGTCATTTCTTTCTGGGGTGATTGCCTGGGCCTATCAGTCGAAACATGCTGAGTTCTCATGGTCTCTCTGGCTTTGGTGGTTTCAATTCCTCCATGTTTATTGTTCAACACTTGGGATCACCCAGTCCCAAGAAAGAAAGTTGGGTTGCATGGCCCACCACATACTGCAGGTATATGGGTTTGTCTGAAAATGGGGTAAAATGATGATCAACCAGACAAACCCATTTAACATTGTTGGTGAATACCCCTTATAAACTAACCACAACCATAACATCACTATGTAACTATCAATTATCAATACACTTTTCGTGGTTAAAACCCATATCATTAGTGATTCAATCCGATATGTGCCATGGTCAAAACAGGTTCCGTCTCAACAGAGTAGTGATCAATGAACTGTGTCTTCTTCACAGGCTTCATGCAGGTAACGCTGTGGTTCAATTCCTGAACGGTAAGATTTGGCTGTTGCCACAGGATCAAATCGAAGCGGCACAGTATGACACCACAAATTTGCTGGATCTTTCACTGTCCACAATTCCTGCGGGAGACGCGCAGGCCTTGGATGGCCCACCTGAGATTGAATCTGCCTCCGACCTGGAAATTGATCCCACATGTCCATTTGTTTGTGGCTATCAAGTCCATTGTACAGTGGATGGTGTTCAGCATGTCCTTGCTGCCGATGGTTCTCAGTGTCTTGCAGATGTTTTGAACACACATGACATGTCATACGTTTGCGACCTTGTTGCCATCAACCCTCTTGGAAAGATTCTCAAAATGAACACATTGATTGACCACGACATGCACATCACTTTCCATCGCCTTCCTGCCAAAGGCAAAACTCTGTGTGAGCAAGGCCTGACATGGGCAGTGTGCAAAGCTGACACCCGGAGGGACTTGTTGGGTACCCTTGCCTTCTTGCCAGTTGCAGCATGGGACATTGCTTTGTGGCCTATGAACCCTCTGTTCCATGTAGATCAGGATACACCTTTTCTCCTCACCCTGGAAGACAAACGTGAAGAAAGAATGCGCCTGGGGGATTTTTCCTCACTGCACAGGCCACATGACGAGGCACCCCAGTGGACCAGCTTAGATGATCTGCCGAACATTGCCACGCACCCTGACACAGTTCAGATCCATGCCACTCATCTGCATTCGTCCCACAGAACAAAGACACTCATGCACCACGTAGTGGCCGCACTTGACAAAGCCTTGATTGCAATTGACTGGGAATGGAAGTCTGCAGGACCATCCATGGGTCTTTTCATTGGTAATTTCCAGCCAAGAAGCGAAGCATCAACACCTGTCAGGGTTTTGGTCAACGTCTTGCTGCGTTCTCTTTTTGAGATTGCTATGTCATTCCTTTCACAGGCTGTCGGTACACATGTGGTCCTCAAGTACAACGGTCTTCTGTTTTGGTGTGGTCTGCTTGATGAAAACCTTGACCTGAAGACCCTAGGAAAAGCTGTCCACACCGTCTTGACCTGCATCGGCGACCCACATCCAAGTTGGACCCAGGGCGCACGGAGAATCCACCTTGAAGGTAAGCTCAGTGACTGCAAGTTCAACAGCCGAGGAAACATCAATTTCTACCTTTGCTCACCGATGTCAGGTGGAGGCGGCAAGATTGATACGTGGAAAGAAGCGAAATCGCTCCTTGGAAAGTTGTTGATTGAGAAGGGATGGCCCGTTAAGGGCTTGGATGATGTCACTACCAAATGGGTCCGAGCAATCAGTGCGAACAAAATCTTTGCGATCCTCAAACAGAACCAGGGGGAAAAGCAATGGAGTGCCATCACTGAAGCTGCAAAATGGCATGGAATCCAGGTTGAACCTGACGAGCCAATCCGATTGAAAGCCATCCAAAAGATCCAACGTGCCATCAGACAGAATGCTCCTGCAAATCTCTCTGCCACAGGTTTTCAGCTGGTGTCAGGTTACTTTGCTGATGACAATGGCAGCCCGGTGAAGATTTTAGGTTTGATGAGCCTCCAAGCTTCTGGAATTTGCCTCATGGAATGGGAAGATGCCTTGCCCTGGCTGAAAAAGGGGGTAGATCTAGTTCCTGATGAGCTTGCAGTACTTACCCTCATTCAAGAGAAGCTGCCTGTGGACTTGCCTCAGCCGACAGAGGTTACCTTCCCAGCTCTTGATACGCACGGTAGGAAAGTTGTCCTGCGTGGCCACTTATGGCAGCTTGGTGAGAAGAAAATCAAGATGGCTACGCATGACCATGGCATCGCCATGGAAAGCTCTATGGTCATGGCCTTCACAGTTTGGAAGGATGAATGCAAGGACGAGCAGTGGGCTCTTGCAAGCACCAGCCTGGTCAAGTTTGCATTCTCTTGCTTCGACACCCCCATGAAAGAGGCCACAATCCAAGTTTGGGGAAGATCTTTTCGTGATCACAAAGGCAAAACTGCACCGGAAAATGCCTGCTCTGCTCAATTTCATTGTCGTTTGTTGTCAACTTACGTTGAACAAATCCTCAAAGAAAGTGGCAAAGGCCCTGTCTATGCAACACCAAAGAGCGAAAACAGTTTGTCGCACCCTGACTGGGGAATGATCTGGTTACGTGACAAAATCGAGCTTGAGTTGGCAGCATCCAGAGCCACCCAGCACAGTGGCTTTGCTCGCACCAAAGATCGCTTTGCACTCAGAGTGAAGGCATCCCTGATTGAGCAGGTGGCCAAAGAAGTCCGACCAAATGACCCACCGCGTCAGAATATTCCTGTCAGCCACATGTTCAAGATTCAGCCACTTCCGAAGGGCTTGCTTGTGGACCAGTTGGTCAAATGGGCTGAAGCACTCAAATGGAACATCAGAGTAATCAAGAAGCTTGGACATGATGCTGTACTGGTTGGTTCCAACACTGTGCCACCCCACGAGCATATGACCATGAATGGTTCCCTTGTTCTCATCAAGCCAGTCTCGCCCAAGAAGAGCATGCCGCCCAAAGCCTCTGCCCTAGTTGCTGGACCCAGGCAACCGATCAAGAGCCAAGCCAGTCCTGGCATTGCCAAAGCGAGTGCGGATCCTATGGGGGATCCTTGGGCCAACTATCATGCCACGCAACCAGCCCCGAGAAACGGTGGTTTGCCTGCACATGCCTCAACAGCTAATTCAACACCAGCCAATGTTGCAAGACAAGTCGACGCTCCCATTGCTGCGAAGTTTACCGCCCTGGAAAATCGTCTTGCGAAGTTTGAAGCTGGACTTGATGAAATCAAGAGTGAACAAAAGCATTACACAAATGCCATCACACTTGCAACAAAGCAATCTGAAGCCACTGCCAAGCGTGTAGGTGACATTGAAAACAATGTCAAGACCATGAATGTACAGATGCAAGCCGCAGTTGAAACAGCAATTTGCAAAGGGCTGGCAAATCAAGAAAAGAAGCTGGATGCGAAATTCCAATCCTTGCTTGACATGTTGTCAAAGGGTTCCAGTTCCCAAGGATCCAAGCGCCAGACCGTTGATGAGGAGGGAGATGCTCCTATGGAATCGCCTGTGAAACAGCCAGCAAAGAAGTAGCCTCAAACTGCTGCTGCGATGTTCACGGTCGGAATTGCAAATCCGACCTCCATGTCAAACAATGCATCCAAATTCAAGCGTTTGCCTTTCGACATTTGCTTGGTCTCCGAAACCAGTGCCACAGCGGCAATGCAGAAAAAACACTCAAAAACCTATAAAAAATGAGGGGATCAAGGTTGTTTGGGGTCATCCTTCCCCGTCGCAAAGAATTTGTTTAGACAACACTGGATCCCAAAGAGGAGTTGCTTGTGGGGTCTGTGTTTTGGCCAAGTCCAGTGTAACCATCCGTCCAAACCGTGATTCACTGCCAGGCCATTGGGATGAGACATGTAGAGTTATGGTGGCCTACGTACAGCTTCCCACTTTGACTGTCCGTGTCATTTCTGTTTACGGAGTTCAGCATTGTGCCCCAAATGCCTCTGCTAAGAACAGGAGCCTGTGGTTGATGCTTTTGGAACTTCTTGCTACTTCAAACCTCCCCACCTTTTAGGGGGGGATTTCAACATGAGACCTCAGAACTCAGATGTTTGGTCAGAGTTAAGATCGCGTGGTTTTGCGGAAGTTTTTGAACATCATCAATGTGTGTATGGTGACTTGCTTCCCCCAACATGTGATCAATCCACCCGCAATGATACCTTGCTTTTCAGTTGGCATTTTGCCAGTTTATATCGTTCAGCGCATGTGGACCAGAGCCATGTTTTCCCGAGACATGATCCGCTACTTGCTTCCTTTGAAATCCCAAAATGGAACTTTGTCCACAGGGCACTTGCAATGCCAGAGCCCCTTGTAGATTCAGTACTCACCTCCGATGCCTTCCAATGGTAACAACAGCAGTGCTGTGAAAAGCTTCCGGCAGTGCCGGATATGCTGTGTACCCAGTCACAGAACGCACCCATGAATGCGCCTCAGCCTGACGCTGATGTCAATGCCATCCACAAAGGCATCTCAAAAGTGCTACGACAAGTAGGTACTGCCTTTGAGAAAGCTTATGACAACACTGTCTCCATGTTTAACATGCAAAGTGGTCATAACTCATGTCCTGTCCGCAATGTAACTTCCAAGCCCAGACTGCACAAGCGTACGGTCCAGAAGACAGCTGCAAAAATGTCACCTTGTCAAGCCCGACAAGGAGAATACGAACCGCCTTGTGAAGTCTTTTGGGTCAGAAACCTTCAGATGGTGAAGCAAGTCAGGCGATTGGAAGCCTTGGTCCGAAGAATGTCCAAAAAGCAGGACCCTTGTGCTGCACATGTACATTGCCAAAACTTGCGTGAATGGAACACCATTTGTTATGCGAAAGGCTTCCAACCATCTTTCCAAAAGTGGGCTCTTTCCTTAAAGCTTATTGACGTTTGGTATGCTTGTGATTTACCCCCTGTAGAGTGGCTTAAAACCCTACTAGATGCTCTCCGAGTCTGTGCAGATTGGAGTGCCAAAAAAGAGCAACGTGTCCGATCAGCCCAGTTTCAGCACCACGTAGACTTGAGTTTGCTACATTTTGGGGGCACCCTGGCCCATGCACTTATCAAGCCTCCGAGATGCGAGGAACCGCATTGCTTTGAGATTGATGTTTGTGCTGAAGCGACATTGATGCGAAACCATGGCAAACAAAAGCCTTCCATTTGCATCAAGGAGCCTGACAAACTACGGTTTCATGAGCCTATCCTCATTAACAATAAGCCTTGTAATATAGTCCACTGTCACCCTGATGGTAAGTTTGAAATTGACCACATGCCAGCCACGGCCAGTTCCAACTTTCAGGTTTGGCAAAAACAGATCTCAAGCGACCCGGAAGCCATCACCAAAGCCTTCTTTGAGTTCTGGGCGCCCTACTGGTTAAGGGATAATGAACATGAGTTGACAGACATCACTGCCTGGAGTGATTTTCTTAACTTATTGGAGCAGATCCCCAATCTCTCCACCCCTGACCTTTCGGGTGACCATTCGCTCCAAGAATGGAAAACTGCAATCAAGATGACCAAAACAGAAACTGCCAGAGGTGTTTGTGCCCTTTCGCAGCCAGAACTCCAGTACATGCATGATGATCTCCTGTCAAGAATCATCGCTGCTTGTAACCTTGCGAAACATGCGGGTCTTCCTCCATGGTTAATGCTTGCTAAGGTTTTTCTTGTCCCCAAAAACAATGAAGCCAAAAGTTTTGATCAGATGAGACCCATAACTGTTTTTGCGCTGGTTTTCAGAATCTGGACAAAGGTAGCTGCCAGACGCTTGCTACTCCAGTGGAAAAATATCCTGCCAAAAAATGTTGTTGGAGCAATTCCAGGTAGATCCAGCACTACTTTGACGCTTGAAAACGGTCTGCAAATCGAAAAATATCTTAGACTTGGAACCGATGCAGGTGGTTTTAATCTTGATATTTCCAAATGCTTTAATCGTTTTGGGCGCCTCCCAATTTCCGTCCTGCTCAAGCGAAATGGGTTTGACGAAGTCAGTTGTGCGTTTTGGTTTAACTCCTTGCATGGCATGTCACGTACGGCCTTTGTGCTTGGTTGCGCCAGTGAACCCTCAAAAGCCACAACGGGGCTTGCAGAAGGTGATCCCCTTAGTGTTTGCGGAATGATCCTCGTTGGCTACGGGTGGCATGCCCTGATTTCCAAAACAGGTGCCATCACTGCAGTCTTTGCAGATGACTGGTCATGGATGGCAGAAGGGGCAAGGATACACATTGCAGCCATGCAAATGACCCATAGATACTTGGACGCTTTGAAACTTGTTTCTGATCCTGCGAAATGCTGGTGTTGGGGTACTTCCAAGACTGCCCGCAAAGCATGGCATGAGATTTGCACGGCAGTTGTTGGTGCACCGAAGCACTTTAACATTACCCTTGCAGAAAGAGAACTAGGAGTTTTCATGCACTACTCAAAAATTACCCACCTTGGCTGTCAGAAAAAAAGAGTTGAGGTTGCCACTGCCAAGCTTCAGAGGTTGTCGAAGCTTACCATCTCTATCCCAGATAAGGCCAAGTTGATCCAGAGTAGTGTTTGGCCCTCTGCCTTCTTTGGAGTTGAAGGGGTTTACGTTGGCCAGAAACATTTCTCTACTTTGCGATCCCAAGCTACCGGTGTTCTCACCACAAAAACCAAAGCTACGAGCACTTTGTTGTGTTTGTCAGCATGCCATAAGTTTGTCATGGATCCTTTCTTTTTTGCACTCTTGCGGGTTTTGTTGACCTGGAGACGGTTGATGTTGCTGGACCCCGACAATTGCGAATGTTTCCAACACATCCTGATTGCTGCAACCGATGATCCAAATAAAGCATATGGCCCTGCTGCTGCTTTGAAGTGTTACATGGACAATGTTGGTTGGACCATTAGTGATAATGGTTTTTTCCTTGACCACTACCAACAAGAATTTCAATTGCAAAAAGTCACCACACAATGGCTTGTCAAGCGACTGTGGTCTGCATGGGATCGGGTCGTTACCCAGTCCATCAATAAGAGAAATGGGATGCAAGATTGGCCAGAGATTGGCCTTGAACATACCCGTCAGATAGCCCTTCCTTGCGACCAACGTGATGCGGCAGTCTTGCTGATTCAGCGGTCACTGGGCACTCTTTTTGCCACACAAAGAGATCACTGGGGTAACGAGGAATATCCTGAGCACACTACATGCCCTCTTTGTGATGGGCCAGATGATAGATCCCATTTTCCCATGCAATGTGAAGCACTTGCTGATTTACGAGATGAGTTTGCAGTTCCTCTCAATAAAGCCATTAATGGTTTTCCTCACCTGTGTTTCCTCCCAGTTGTTTATAAGCACCCTAAGTCACAGCTACTACAATCGTTACAGGACGATTGGGCGTTGCCAGATGCTTTCAGCTTGAGTGAATACGGGAAGTCCTCACCAACTGTTCCAGTCTTCTACACAGATGGATCTTGTCCTTTCCCCCAGCTTAAGGGTGAAGGACTTTGTACATGGTCTGTTGTATGGGATTCACTTGACAGTGATGCTGAAAGATGCCGTGCTGCTATTTCTGCGAGAGATTTACATGCTACACCTGCATCCCTGGTTCCCATCCAGGTGTCTCTTGTCCAGGGTTTACAGACCATAAATAGAGCAGAGTTGATGGCAATAATCCAAATCATTCGCTCTACAGACAGCGCTGTAATTTTCTCTGACTCTGCATGGGCCATTTCTGCATTCGAAAGCATTCGTGATGACCCTTTCCCGGATTCCCATGCCAGTAAGCCTAACTCAGACCTTTTGCTGTGGCTTTGTGAACTTGCTTGCGAAAAGGAACTTAGTAACTTTACACTGCACAAAATCAAATCTCACCTTGAGGATGATGATGATGCTCGTGATTCTCTTCACCTTTATCACATTCTTGGCAACAGGTTTGCTGATGAACTTGCAGTGAAAGGAGCTAAAGCATGTCGATCACCTCTCCATGCAACTTGCTGGGAAGTTGCTGCATGGTACCAAGATCAAATTGACCTTCTCAAATCGCTCGCACCTTTTTTTCACTAAATCCTACACGCGACGTCTTGATGCTTTTCAAGGTGTTGATAAAGAAGGGAAGGAACAACGAAGTAAACGGTTTCGTGCCCATGACCTGGCTGGTTGGGATGTCCCTGCAACACCTTGTGTCACCGAGTTTGAGGTCCCACATGAAATTTTAACTGCCTTTTTGCCTGGGCCAAGTGTTTTGCAGTGCATTATCAAATGGTGCTCCCTGCTCAAATGGCCGAGTGAAGATAATTTTTCTGGTGGCATTTCTTTGTACGAGTTGGCAGTCAATTTTGTTGGCACAACAGCTTGTCCTATGCCTAGAAAAGTGAAAGGCAAGTTTCTTTCGAAATATGTGGATCCTCTGGTGTCCCCTGAGGGGGCACTTCTGCCACATACGCAGTGGGATGACGTGAGAATCCTTGAGATGGCAGTGACTTTTTGCCATAAATACCTGAAGATAAACCTTTTTCCGAAAGAATTGCACTCCAAACGGCTTTATTTATCCTTCCTTGGCTATAAGAAATACATCTCAGGCTACAGTGTACGTCCTGTTTTACCTTGTCAAGAAGTCCATAGTGCAGCTTTACAGTCTATGGTACAGGGTGATGCTCTTGCGGTACCTTGTCCATTTAACACTGCGCACATTGGTGAAAGATATATAACTGCTTTGGATCATTTCCCTCACGAGAAGAGGGTGCTTCAGGCCAAACGAATAGACAACAGACTGCGAAAGTTTGGAACGGTGTGAACAGACCTACAAGATCGGACAATCCCACATGTGCTGACGTTTTCTTTTGAGCTGTCCTGCAAGGTGTTTCCTTTTTGCAAGTGTTGCTTGGCGCTTGCCGTTTCTTTTTCACCATCTTCTCCATTGCCCGCAAATTTGCAAGCTTGGAGATAGGCATCTCGTGCGCCAGGTGGAGTCAAAACAGGGTTTGTATTCCCATAAAAGAGGATGGTCATCCATCAATACGGATTTTTATATATATAATATAGTGATTCACATATGCATGGATTCCGAATATGGAATAGATTATCATACCCCTAGTTTCGACCATGGCATACATGGAAGTTTCCCAAAATGGAGGGTACCCCAATATCATCCAAGTCATGGATGACCATGAATTAGTATTGAAATCCATGGTAACTTGGGGATCTCCCGTTATATTCCATCAATAAATATCCCACTAGTATCCCAGTGCTATCCGGGTATCATCCCATATGATGAATATTTTCCCATTATATTCCCATTTGAATCCCATTTGAATCCCATTTGAATCCCATTAAATCCCCATAAATCCCAATAAATCCCAATAAATCCCCATAGATCACCATTTTTCCAATACAAATCTCAGGGTGTTTTTTTTAAAGCTCCCCTGGTGATTCTCCGCAGGTGATGGCCTCCATGCATCGCTTGCTGCGCTTTGCACTGGAGCAAGACCCAGGACGTGCAGAGACGCCACGGGAGGCAGGAGAAATATCTGCTGGATGCAACAGTTAATGATTTTATTAATGTGTATATTGATAACTATACAACTATAAGTATAACTATCACTATGACCAAAACTATAACCACAACCAAATATCAAAGTTAATATATAAGTATAACAAGTTATGTTGTTAATGGTTATAGCTGAACATAACAACATGTGAAAAATGTTCATGTGGATAAGCCAATGCCATAAACTTACCATTTGGGGATGGTATACCACCCGTAGGAATGGCGATTTTGTTGCTGGTTTATTCTTGGGTTTGCCACATTAAATTCTGTATCGTACCAACTATATAACCATCTTTTGACAACAGTTGTTAGTTGAACATGACACTTGGTTTCATTTTACAATGAATAACAACTATTTCACAACAACAGTTCATAACTGTTGAAGATAACGACACCCCATGGATCCAGATACGTCCTTGGAACCCAATACAAAGCCCAAATAATCCCATCCCCCTATTACTAAACGCCCCCTAGAAACCATGCTTAAGTAGAGAATTTCAACATAATTGGGACCATCTAGGGGGTGTTTGATATTAGGGGAATGGGATTGTAGACTTTCCAGAGGATACGGCTGGATCCAAAGGGACATGTTCACGTGATTGTTGTTGAACATTGTTTGGGTATACGTCATGATAATGTTTGTGATTGTTATCATGATTATTATAGAGTTTGATCGTCACGATTATGATGGTGCTGATAAAGATGATGCAACTGTTTGGGGAACATGTACAATAAAATGATGGCACAATGATGACACTTATTTGGAATAAAAAGGGCAGTACACAATGAATACCAGTCAAGCAACAAGGCATGCAATGATGATAACAAATAACACACCATTGACACATGAATCTCAAGTATCAGTTGCAAGATGCACAGAGGTACTGTTACTAAAGTTTGTCAACAACTTGCTTACTTAAACTTGTGCTGCAGATCCGTTTCACCCAAATCCCTTTACAGTGTTTCCACTAGTATGAACGTTCAGGAAAAGTTTTCAAGTTCAGGTTTTTGGGTGTTCTACCATCCCGTGATCAAGTGCCCAATTAAGACCGGGGGTGTTTGGTGTTTAAGGACCCACATTTTGAACCCTGGGAGGGCCTGATTCTGTTCCTCGTGCGGCTGGCGATTCGCGTGGAAAGCTATGGCCGGTTGGTGGTGGAGCAAAGACATCGGGTGGGCAGAAGACAGGTGGATGCCAAGCAGACGAACTTGGACAGGAACCTTGGAAGAGAGACCCACAGATGGTGAGGATTGGGAACATCATCCCCAAATGGCCGAAACAATCTGGTTTAGGAAAGTTTTTTTTTCAGATGGTTGGTTTTTGGTAGAACCATCGACAACTGGAATCAATGTGGACACCCAATTGTTGCAGTACTAGTCATTGAATTATTGCATTATTCCTAGATATTCTTGATATATCTCTCAAGCCGCAAACAAATACCGATCTCACTGCTGGGAATCGACAGTTCCTGTGAGTCGAGAAATCTATGCCAGGATTCTGTATTTTGTACCTCAAGGCCGTTTGCATACGCTACCATTGGTATTGTTGGTTTCGTTTTCCACATGATGGCCAAGAGCTGGATTGTAAACCCAGGTTGGGGGATGGTAATCAATCCATTAGGGAATACACTGTGGTGAACTAACAGTTTGCTATTGAAAATGGCCATTGAAATAGTGGATGTTCATGGATTTTCCCATTAAAAATGGTGATTTTCCAGTTCGCTATGTTAGGCAATACCAGAGGGTATACAGTACCCATTATAAGGAATCCCTGATGGGTGGGATGACCACCAGCGCTTCAAAAATCATGTCTTGACGCCACGTGTGTCCCACGAACCTGTGGGTTGAAATTCTCAAATCTTGGGATGTGGATAACGCCTTTTTTGGATGGGGGATATGAAATCCAAAGAACATCCTCTATACTGGTCCCCAACAAGTTGGTTTGAAAAAAGTATGTCCCTATCTAATGTCGGAAATCCAATTGTAAACCTTCCCCATATTTTCATAAATGGTGAAAACTATCTTTAAATGGTAGGCTAATGCATCGCTGCTTTACCAGATTAACCAGCTAATACATCCATGATGATAAATAAAAACATCTATATTGATCGACAAGGAACAAGATGAACAGGTAACTACAATTATTCTATCTATCATAACTATTGTAAATTAAATGATTCATAACAAGCCATAATTATCCACCTGTTGTTTTATGTTGTTCTTCCACATTTCGACCGCTGGGGTCAGCCGAGGATCCGCAAAGGCTTAGATGATCTGAGCCGAGTCTTGCACCAAGACATCCTGCAGATGCTGTTGGAATGGGCCACCCAGGCGCCGCCTGGGTCCGAGAGCAGTGGGAAGGAATTGACACATGGTGACAGTGGCCGGACAGGCCTTGGGATTCAATCACAGATTAGATCAAAGGGATTCGAAGATTAGAAGATCAGCTTGAATCTTCAGAAATGGCCATGCACTGACATGCACAGTGCCGGGCTCCTTGAGCCCATCTGTGAGATCCCGCTGTTTGAAGGTCATTGTTGACCCCAGCATTCACGTAAGCCTTACATGTTCGTAAGACGGCCATTATATATAACTATTATATACTAAGGACTCAGGACCTAGAAATATTGTAAATGGAACAAATGTTTCACCACTTTGGGTGGTTGAAGCATGTTGAAACAACTCGACAATGTGTAAGTATACAATGATAGTACATGGAAACTGATGAGCTAGGTCACCATTTGTTGTATTCAAATGTATATTTATAATATATTCAGAAATATCTCATACTAAATTATCACTAATTATCATTCTCACACAATATTATTATAAGTAACAAAACATTATGACCAATTATCTAAATGATCACTAAGTATAGCTATATAATACTAATACAGTACCAGACATGAATATCACTCACACCCTTGCATGGCTTCCAAATGGCCCCGTTGTGTGCAATCGATTCGCGCAGGCGGTGAGGCGAAGGCCCCGTAGCATGGCCACCATTTGTCGGATCCACGCGCACATTGCCTTCCTTTTCAAGAATCATGTGCCAGAAAGCAAGGAGGTGCCATGGGATAAATATATGGGATGTGAACATTTGCAATTGTATCAAATTGTATCATTGATTTTATCTATAGTTTATCGGTATGTTTTGATGGTGGTTTCTTGCCATTCGATGACTGATTTCTATTTGTTATTGTTTTGATTGACATTATATTTTATTCAACACGTATTAATTTATATGTATTTGTTGGCGTATTGTCATATCACGGTGCTTTGCATGAACGTGCAATAAACAAAAAGCAGTCTCGAGATGTGTGGCTTTTGATATTTATGGACCATATGGCACATCAAACGCTTAAACCATTTTATGTCACCCTCGAATCATCTTTAAATCAGCACCTTGAACATAATTAAACACAGTTATGTATAATTATTCATAACTTTGAATCATCAGCGTCGAATCATCTGCAGGACATTGCCATTTTCCTTTCTTCCCAAATCTTCATCATCAACAACGCCACCGCGGGTGTCGGCGAGTCCTCCACCACAAAATCTGCCTCGTTGGGTGTGGGGGAATTCGAACTCTTCGACCTATTTGAGATGCGACCCTGGGTTGGTGCTTAGCCATAGAAATAGTTTGGTTTAACATGAAACCACTTTGCAAGTGAGGTTCGGGATTCTGATAGGGGTTACATTATATATATATATACATCTTAATGAGGTTGGATGGATTTCAAGAGAAGTACTCAAGAACACAAATGGAGTCATGTGCCTTTTGGTGTTTAAGCGTTTCCAATGATGTTTCTCTTTGTTGACAATTCGATGATCCATTTGTGGGATCAACAACCAAGGAAGATACGGCTTGGCCAAGTGGCTCAGAGAACATAGAAAGGAGGCCGCGGTTGGTCGTGAACTGAACATGGGGTTGGTTTCAAGTTGCAATCTGTTGTGTAAGCAACAGAAGCCTCAGTAAATTCACGTGGCACTAAAGTTTTCCTGTTTACTATATACATATTCAACACATGGGCGAACAATCACAGGGTTTACGGTAGAAACAGGAGGGATTTTGAGGGTGTGGCCGAGAACTATTGTTGGGGAGTGCCTGAATTTTGCTGAGATTAGATTTACAAACATTGGGATATGACGAAGGAAAATCAGGGAGCATGTGGGTGTTTCTTGAAACCGGGGACTCTCCAATTCCACCAAACTTGCTAACATTGACAGTATTAGAAGCTAGAACCCAGCGGGCTTGGGATAGCCGTTGTAACCCCTTGTTCTTTTTTGCCTACCCACAATCTAGCGCAGCCCCCATCGCACCATTCTGAGAAGGTGTTAGACCCGTTTTGCACATGTCTCGTGCTTTGCGTTTTTTCACCTCTGACCTATTTGAAGCTGGTCAAAAACTAGTTGACCTTCACTCAACATGAATTCGTCGCTTGTTTCAGGCATCGGTGATCATGGAAAACGTGGAGCAAGTGGTCACCTGTCAGGGTGTGGCCTTCATCGACATCCCCACCGCTCGGAGTTGGAGCGAACTTCCGCACGAGCCTGGCAACTGGACCTTGAGCCATGAATTGGAGAACTCGCGACCTCCAGCCTGGGCATCTTATCGCGAATGGCTACAACTCTACGACTCCAGTAGTGTGGTGGTGTCCATCAATCAGGCGCCTCAGTTCGGAATTATTCAATGGAAGCAGTGTGTTTTCTTGTAATGTAGGTAAAACAATAATAAACCACCAATATTTTGATGGTTTATACCATCTATTTATGGTGAAATTGAGGATGGTTCATTGTTGGTTTACCAACATTAGACTGCATAAGACTCTGAAGAAGCAGAAAATCATGGTGTGCCTTTGAGAAGGTTTGCTAAGTACAGAGGTTTGATAAGGTCTCCTACCAGCTTGAATGCTGTGTTTCAAGACATGTTAGACATTGATCACTTATAACAGGAATGATGAACCTCGGCTGACAAAACCTGATACCATGACACTACAGGATTGTGCTAAGAACCATCAGGCATCCCCTACCCTCGGAACCAAATCTGACTTTATTCATTTTTTTTATTTGCTTACAACGTGATGCCGCCAGTCAGAAGTTGGATTGTAATTGATAACCCCATCAAGTCAGACCTATCTACCACATGCCCTAGTTATAGAGTCATGTGTAGTTCTAAACCAACTTAGCTAACTATTCAAATCATCTCTAATCAAAACTGGAGATCATCCCTTCCAGCAAAAGGGCGAGCTCCAGTTCTAGTCCGCCGAGTTCATAACGAGCCGACTAGTGTCTCCAGTTATATCATCACTTCTTTTGGGCTTTGCTGTAGGGTTTTTAAGACCGGCCAAAATGGTTCATGACTAGGTACAGGGGGAATATGGGGGAATGGTTTACTATTCAATACTGGTAGTTGGGCCGAAACCTATACTATTAATGTAACCTCACAAATAGTATGGGGTGCTCCCCAAATAATTGGCTTTACAAAAAGTCTGCCATTCAATGCTCGATTAAACAAAGCTAAAGACCAGATTATATATAAATCCTCCATGTATAGCTACCTATGAAGTGGATATCCTGTGCATCTGTAATAGTGGGATTCCCTTCGCCGCTTCATACACCGACCATAGAGGGATAAATGGGGCGTTTGCGCAAAAAACATGCCCTTGGACCTACGGAGATGACTTTATAGAACGGGTTTGGGGTGAAATTTTCTATGCAATCATGTTGATATCTCTATCGACGTGATTGATGACACCATTGATACTATAACGATCGTTGTTTGCTAGCTAGTCCACATTACAGTATCACTGTTCTAATTACATCCGTATTTTTGCTTGGATGTTGCACATTTCACTTGCTAGATATGGGATATGTTCACACATACCTTCAAACATCCTCATCGAGATTTTTGCTTTTACGCGGCCAGGCCATTTTATACACCGTTGGTTTGTGCCATTATAGCCAAAACATGTTGGTTTTCCATTTTATACACCCCGATACTGTGGCCATTCCAGTTTATACCAGGCTATTTTGTATAGACTCAGCCCCAAAGCATCTGCGGGGCTATACATGGGATAAATATATATATATAGATAAATACATATATAATACTATTGAACCCAACTAGAAATTATTCATGGATACCAACAGTATAGCAATCCCCTAACAGATGGAAAAGTCAAATCCTACTAGAATCCTGTTTAATATTGACCTTTCTATTTGCTTTTTGGTGGGTACTATACATCATATCCAATCAAGTATTCTGTGACATAGGCATTATTCCAACATGTCCAGTATCCAGAATATTATATATATATATACACATGATTACAGATGTATACTATATCATGCATATATATATATACATACATTATGTAACAGCATATCTGGGTGAACCCTACCAGTCTTTTGCCCCTAGGGTCGATATCACTGCCGCGACGCCGGTCTCGGATTGCTGCCGCGCGATGTCTTGACCTCTGCACACTTAACGGAGGCACCGGGAAAGTGGCAACCGGGAAAGATGTGGGTGACCAGTATGCTGTATGGCAAGTGGCTTATATATTGAGTGCTTGATATATTTCAATATTAGTGGGAAGGGATTAGTTACAGTAGGTGAGTTATAGACCAGCATATTGGTTTGTTCCGCACCACTCTATACCCATGAATATCCCATGAAAGCGCCATTCAATCTATCAATGTATGATCCCATTTCATAGATTGGTATTAATATATATATATATAGAGAGAGAGATTGGAAAGTCATTAATAATCCATTCAATATAATCCATTAATCCATTCAATATAATCTATCTATTATTGATCCATATTGTTCCTATATAATCCCATTAATACCATTAGTCCCACAATTCCATATGATATGTATATACGATCCTTTTAATTATCCTATTGCAAATAGCTCCCATTTACCAACAATACCATAAATCGTTCCAAGATATTGATGCTATTGATATCAATTAAGGGGACCTTACTGTATCCCATGCTTTATCTTTACATTGATAGGATGATTATATATCAAGGTTTAGGAATATCATCTATCATGCAATACTATATTAATCCAATTAATGGGACATTAAACCCATTATATTTATAGGATATTACACTATATATAATATTATGGATTATAAAATGATTACCTACTATTCTTCATAGGATTAGTATATATCATGGTTTGGGACTATCATATCATTTTTGTAGTATTGTCCCATTTTTGACATTACTGATAGGTAATTCTTATATGATTACATTATGGATTACATAATTAATCCCAGTACATTATTATGGATTACCTAACAATATGGATTATCCATATCATATATTAAATGGTTATAATCCATTATAATCCTATTATTAAATCTATCATTTTACATTATTACATGATTATGGATAATAATCATAAATCATCATCATATCATTAATGGGACATTACGGGTATCCCATTTTTCCATTAAATATATCCCATTACTTATATATTAGGATTATATAGGACAATCATAATCCCATTATTATGGATTATTGTCCCATTAATGTTCCATTATATCCCATTAGATATATCCCATAATCCATTATTCATGGGATATATCATAATATCTATAGATGGGATATATAATAATCATAATAGATAATCCCATAATCCCATTAGATATATTATAATCCCACTATCATAATCCATTATTATCCTACAGTGTGAGGCCCCCTAGTTATAAGTTGGTTTATAAACCCCATTAAGTATAGTTATTTGCATATCATAAACCATAGTTATTGGAGTTATGTTCACCAACTTAGCTATTTAGGGGGCCTCACATTGTATCATTAAAACTGCTCAGTTTCAGGCCTTTGGCAGCTTGACGGACAGCCAAGTGGTGGTGCGCGAGGAGACGGCGCATCGTCGCTGCTTCGAACTCGTGGGCCAGAAATACGAGGCAGGCAGCCGGGGCAGAACCGGGGCTGGGGGGAAGAAAACATGGGAAAATCCCGGAAAATCTGTTTTTTTCGTGGTTTTATGGATTTTGGATCGTTTTACCAGGTTTTGTATGGTTTTATGATGTTTTGCTATAGTAGAACCCCCTTTTTCTGATTGACCAAGTGTTTTGTGTTGTTTTAGATTTGCTCGGATGGGAGTGGGTAGGTCGTTGATCACCCATTTCGAAGCGGGAGAAATTCCAGTTGTGTAGATGAACATGTTCTGCTTCATGTAGGACTCAATGCCATAACCTACCATTGGGGGATGGTTTATACCACCCATCAAAAAGTTGATTTTGCTGATGGTTCATGGCACTGGGTGAATCCCACATTTGTCACGTATATCGCTGGGATGCATGTCCCATTGAGAATGCTGGTGTGTTTGTTCTTGAGGGTCCCAACTGACATAATATGGGGAAGATGTGGGTGCTGCGGAGTGTCAAAATATTGAACAAAAGAGCAGAACTTGAATCTGAGGAGTTGTTTTTTCTTTTGGGGGTATGCCAACAAATATGTGGTGAAGATGTGGAATTTCGGCTCAACATCAAGAGCCAGCGGCTGGAAAGATGGGGAAAAACCTCCAGGATGAAGCGACCTATGTTCCCCATCCATACCCTATTGACAGCGAGCGTCCAGGTCCATGTTTGGGACGAAGATCCACGCTTGGAAAACGGGCCTCTGAATGTCAACAGCCTGGAGAAAGTCACGGGTGGCTGGTGGATGGAGGTGGGCGACGTGTTTTCCTGGTGTTTTCGTGGAGTTTCTTGTTGCATGGACTCAGGCAAAATAAGCATCACTTCAGTTCCATACAATGCACATCGCAACACCAATGGGAAGAAATAAACAGAAACACCAACGTCTTCTTTGTGGAGCATATCATTATTGAATCATCAACCACATCATCACCTCGTCGCAGGTCTTGGAGCCCATCTTGTCGCGCTGGCGGCTGAAAGATTTGACGTTTTACAAAATCTCCGAGGGCTCATCCTCGGCGGATTTGTGGCTGCTGGCGGTGGCTCCGAATCTGTGCCTGGGAAATGCAGAGAGAATGGGGGCGAAGATGAAAATGGGGGAAGTTACTGAAGATGAACATCTTTGAGTTGAAGGTCATAGGTACATCATGGAGTTGATGAGGACGAGATTGAGCTGGATATCATTAGATCGATTTTGGAGCTATCACTTGATATCTATGTGGCAAGGTTGTGACATGTTGCTGCCTTCCCACTCAGATTCTTCTAGAGTTGGTGGCAAAATCGCCAGGAACCACAGTGATTCCCATAGAGTTTATACCCCCAATGATGGGACCTCTACTCCCATAATTTTCCCATACTATTGGGGTCCCTATAAAAATCCATCTACACCCATCGGGATGCCACTAGTGGCAAGGTGATGCCCGAGAAGTAGCTAAGTTGGTTTATAACTACATCAATCGTTAAGTTTATGGCGATGAAATGATGAAATAAGTATTAGTTTGATGGGGTTACTATAACCAACCAACAGGTTCATCAAGTTTTAAAGCCCATTTACTATGTAATTATTCAATATCTATACTTAAATATGTCTATCATAAACCATTGCAGACCTGGCTATGAAACAACCAACTTCGCTTTTCTGACAAACACCAGGGCAGCACCAGCCAGTTGTGCTATCCCCTTAGGCAGTTAGAGATTGGCGTTTGGCGGCAAACGCCCCTGGTGGAAATCTACGACCTGCCCAGTCACGGACGACAGATCTATCGTCGCCACTGGGTGGCAGAAGGACATAGAGTTAGTTGGTGACTTTTCACATATGGGGATGGATCAAGACCTATTTTCTTGGCCATCGAGTTGGGGGGATGAACATCCAGTTGCTAGTCAGGGTGCCAGGGTTTTGATAGCCATAAGAGATCATGTAAGAATACATGAGGTTCAGATATGTACAGACATCATTTGTACTGGATTCCGGTATGCTTCTGTTCCGCTTGGACATGTAAGTATCCTGTGTTCTCAAGATTCTTTTCCACTAAAGAAGTTGCCAAGAAAACTAGTCGATGTTAGTTACTAGATTGAAATTGACTGGAGGATATTCCTTCCACTGCATGAGTTCTGAATCATCAACTTGCAAAGATTGGCACAGTGGCTTTATACGCTTCTTTTTTCCCACTAATCATTCTTCTATAGCGGTTATTCCATCCCTTTCCTAGCCTTTGATTAACCCAAGTTGGGAAACACATGTCATGATATTGTTTTGCGACAGGACCTTCATTCAAGTCACAGAGACGAGGGAGCGACCGTTCAATCTGAATGTGGGTCCGAGGGAAAACAGAAATCGGTCGAAGGTAAAGACTGGGCCCAAAACTACCATGGTTTCCTGAAGGATTCCTGTCATTTCCTTTTAATCCAGTAGCATTAATTTAATCGTTGAGGTTGGAACCCCCACGAAGAGTGCATTTGTGCAACACTCCTTCAACATTTCTCAGGTCTCATTTTTACCTCGGACATGACGTGGTCTTTGCATAGCCCGGAGGGACCGGAGGCAGCCCTTTATTCAGTTCAAACCGCAGGACCTGATATTGGCATCAGGGAAAACGAAAGTCTGAAAGGCAATCAAGAATCAGTGACAGATACCCAAAATCAGCTTGAGTAGAATTGGATTAATTGTTGGATTTTTGATTATTATTGATGATTATTTATGATTATTGATGATCTTTGTCTATCTCGATACCTGTACAGTGCAGCTGAAAAATACATGGAAAAAAGATGAAAAAAACTGCAGGATGGAGTCTGGGCAAAGGCACCCTTCCCTCCGAAAATTCCAAGCCGGAGCAGAGCGTGCGCGTCTTTCGCTACCTGTCCTCAGCACAAGGCCAGGATTGGAGTTGATGGATGAGCTCATCGATTCAATAAGCAAACCATGTGGCATTTTACCATAATACTAAGGTGATAGTCGTTGTAAAACCAAGAAGATTGATACAATCACCAAACGATGGTAGATGTCCCATGTTTCTTTTCACTATTGGGTTAATGAAAGAGGGGCAGGAACTCATTTTCCAGAACATAGTGGTAAGTGGTACCAAATCGACCTCTGTCCCTAGGTCTTTGTTCCCAAAGGCAAATCGTTGTTGGTTTGTTGGGCAGGTGAAGCCTCTTGCTGTCAACTTTCATGATCTGTCACCAACCAGTTGCCATTTGGGCCCCCAAGATGTTTCATGCTGCAATTTCATAACTGTTGTGGATATGCCACACACTTCAATCGATGAAGATGAACCAACAAACACAGCAGGGGGAGCCGCATTGTACTGACCCACTTAACTTGAAATAAGCCATGATAAACCTCATTATTTCAACCAACTTGGCTATCCTTTGGGGGCCCCACCTTGAAAGGATTTATCCCAATTTATACTACACATCAATGAGATTATGTTTAATGGTTTAATGATGTTTAATGTATAATCATGTATACATTTAACGGGTAAGTGTATCATCCATTATATCATCCAACAATCTCCCCATGACCGATGATCCTCGGCTGCCGAACTCCGCGCAGGTCGTGAGGAGTTCGTCCCCGCCGAGATGCTTCGTGGACTTCTGCCGGACGCCTTGTTGGAGCGCTACAAATTCTGGCGCCACAAGGTGCAGATGTGGCGGGTGCTGAGTTTTTAAGGAGGTCATGGAAAGGATGGGGTTTGGTTGGGTGAAATCGTAATCCCAGAAACTGGATGGTTTTTTTTTCATCCAAATAGAATATATGTGGGGGTTCTGCCAATTTTTCCTTCAACTTATTCTAAGATGTCCTTAAAATCTGGATGTCAGATCCCTTTGGCGCGCCACCGCGCAGGGTGAGTCGGAAACGCTGCTGGCGGAGGAGCGTTATGAGGTGGATCAACCCACCCGGCTGCGGGTGAAATTCCTCTCGCTGCTCGGGCAGAAACGGGGGGGGCGGTGGTTTTCCTTTGGGGAAAAATATGGAAATACTCAATCACCCTTTGGCAAACAAACATAGCTATGGAAATCACATTAAATTCTCATGTTAAAAAGTAGGTAAATCAGGTAAATCGTGTGCCATAGCTTTGTTAGTTTACTGGAGGGGAAAGGTAAAACACACAAGGTGGTAACTTGATACAAGTAAATTGATTTACAATCAATAAATTCGCTACCAAATCTTACAATGTTTCGGGTGATTTTTGAAAGCCAATTCAGATTTATTTTCGGGCTTACCATATATAACTGCGTGTAGCTCGTTAGTGGCGTTGCTGGTTTGGTTGTTTGCATTAGTGTGCGTGGTTGCCAATCAAACATTAAAATATTTACTGGGTGTGCACACGATTGTCCATCTATGTGGCATCACAACGTGAGGATGAGGTTACCAATTGATTAAAGAAACGAAGAGGACCGAAGAGGCCTGTATGTTTTGGGTACAATCTACTTTGTGCACAAGGGGCCAACCTGGTGATTTGCTTCTTATGCTATTTGTTCCCTTTTCTACTTCACAACCTGACTGGGTCATTCTTGGTGTGAATGTTGGAATCTTCGACTATATTATATTCATCAATATTTGATACATGGAGCAAGAGGGCTTCAATTGTTCTTTGCCTCCTTCCTTTTGCTTTAGTAGGTACAAGGTGGTGCCCCCTAGTTACACGTTGGTAGCTAAGCCCACAAACTACAATCACCATAAGCCCTAGCTAATCTATAGTTTTGAACCAACTTCACGATTTGGGGCTCATTTTGAACCGTCATTTATCAGTTATATCATATCGTATCATATGACCATATAGAGGTTTCCTAAAATAGGGGTACCCCCAAAATCATCCATTTTCAATCCGGATTCTCCATTATAAACCATCCATTTTTGGGGTACCACCATTTCAGGAAACCTCCATATTGATGATTGGAACCCATAAAACTCATGACCCAAATGTCATCGTTTTCGTCCCCCAAAACCGTGCCCTTCACGTGTTCACCTAGGCCGCAACTGGGCCTCTTTCCAGAGGCCCTGACCACGGTGAAACGCTGCAAGTTAAGGAGGTTGGACCCCACATCTCCGAGGTGCGGTTGATGGTGGTGGGGGGTATCTTCATTGGATTGGTTAATGGGAAAATTTACAGGAAACCCCTATATTTCATAGGAATATCTATGGTTTCCTGTAAATTTTCCCATTAACCAATCCAATGATATCTGAGAAGTCTGATAAGTGGTATGTTGATGATTTTATTGTGGGAGATATAACATGATATAACCAGTTAGAGAAATACACGATGTGAGAATCCCTTATAGGCAGTACTTTTCTTTCACTCCTCAGAGGTGGACGGGGCAGTTTGGTTGCTGTGGATTGCTATGGTAGGACTGTGACGCTGGGACAGTGAAGATGATGATGCTGCAATGCTTTACTAATAGCTACGATAAATTACGATTCAAATTGATTCATATATATATATATATAACCACCATCATCAAAGGCAAATCTATTTCCCCTGCACCTCTCCCCAATGCCATGATCATCCCAAAACTCCAGGTCCAACGGAGGCTGGGAGGAGGGCGCGGCGGATTTCTTGGTGAATACCAAGCTAGGCATGAACGGCCTCACCGAGCTGTTGGCGCGCCTGGAGAACTTGTCTCATATCCTGGCATGGAGTGACCGTGTCGCTTGGATTTTTCACTGGCACTAGTGGAGGGAGTGGTTGCTGAGTGGTTGCTTGGTATTTCCAAGAAATCACTTGAGGAATAAGATGGCAAAATTCCTTCATGATCAATCTGTGTTCAAGGGGAAAGTACTTTGGAGTATGTTTTGGGATCCTTGCTTTAGCACATCCGTCCGAGATGTCCGGCAGATATTTTTCTTACTGAAATCCCAATTTCTTGTTGCGGGTACCCTCTGGTAAACTAACATAAAGCTATTGAAAATGGCCATTTATAGTGGATTTTCCGATGAAACATGGTGATTTTCCATAGCTATGTTAGTTTACCAGAGGTTATCTCCCGCAATTTTGCACCGTCCCGAATCTGACCTTCGCAGGTCCATCCTTTGCATATGTTCTGTTGTTTTATATTGTCCCATTTCTTGTGCCTACCATAAATGGAGGATCCCCAAAATGGATGGTTTATATAATGGAAGATCCCAAACAAAAATGGATGATCTAGGGGTACTTCCATTTCAGGAAACCCGCATTTTTGTGCCTACCCACAAGGACACAACTTCCCAGGTGGATGGCAAGGGTGGTGTCTATCGCATCGAGCTGCCACGCCTCTCGCTGTCCTTCACACGTTCCGACGGCGATGGAGGCGGACGCTTCTACTGCGACCAGTTGGCCGGTCATTGGAAGCTCGGCAGCAGTGTAGCATTGCCCATGTTTGACGGCACAGTATTTGATTGGGTAAGTGACTATATGGTATTTACTATAGTTTTTGACTGTGGTATTTGATATGGTATTTGACTCTATGACAATGGCACTTATTTGACTAGATGGTATCATCAGTTTAGGGTTTTCCCTTCATTTTGTCTTTGGTCTTGAGGGTTTAATATCTCAGGACTGAGGACAAATCCGGATTTCAGCAAGTGAGCATGGGTAAAAAATGGTAAAAACTTGGCCACCCAATCAATTTGGATCCTTTTACGCTGAACAATGAACATTCCATCTGCGTCCCAGGGGCCTCATTCTTGACCCATTCACATGCCCAACTTCTGGCCAAATCTGGAATGATTGCGATGGTTGCAGAAAAAAAATGACAAGAACTCTGAAGGTCCTTTGTATTTTTCATAAACATAACGCAACTCATGTCACATTCGCAGTACATTCACCTACATTTGCCCCCCAAAAAAACAGTCACATCATGTCACATCTGTGCAGCAAGCAAAATGACGGCAAAACACCACAATTTCCCTGAGGCATTCTCAAAACACTGTAAATAGTGGATCGTTGGGGTTTTCCTGAAAAGCTCAAGAGATATCCGATGTGTTTCCCGTGTGTTTCCCATGTGTTTCCCAATGAATGTAGCAATTTTTGTCCCATAGATCCCGAGGGTATCCCCATGGTGATGAAATCTTAGTGTCTTGATGCAGGATCTTGGAAAATCCCGAGTCCACTTCGGTGCCGGTGCACAAACTTTTGGCGCATTTCGGCGGTGGCTCAGTGCTCCTGGGCACAGGCTGGAATGTGTAATACTGTAAGTCGGGGAAATTCACTTTTTGACGTTGTCTTCATGACTATACTTGGAGGGTCTAGGTTGATATTTGGATCATAGATCAGTGAATGAGGAAATTCTCAAATCAATATACAATCAATGGTTAATCAGGGATTTTATTGACAGATAATAATATCATACGCACCTTTTGCACCCATGAATGAGGTGATTTTCAATATGAGTGGAACATCCCACTTGGATGATCTTCCCAGGAATTCTTCAGGCTGCCATTTTTCAAACAATTTCGGGGTTTCCAAAAATGGGACTGTTTTGGGGGTATACCACCCATTTTAGGAAAATTATGGAAACAAAATTTCAAGTCAGGCATATACATATATATATATATATACATATACAGTATCATATACAGTATATATACATAAATATACATATATTGCCAATCTGTTTGGTTCTGGTTCCCAAAGCAAACATCTGAACAAGACACAGCCAATAAGCCTCCCAACAAACTGCGGAAAACATAGCTGGATCCTCATCATCCACTTAAAGTGCAGTTGGGCTTAACAAACTGCCTATATAACCATAGTGCCTGAGTGGTATAGGGGTTATATCAGTTATATCTCCCAACTCATGGGTAAAATCACCATGGTCTTTGACCCATCCGCAGGCGATGGAAATCTGGCCATCTTGGTGAGTGCTTTGGCGCAACCCTTGCGCCCCTGGGCCCTACGAGGTGCCAGCAGCGCCGCCGGCAGCGGCCCCGCCGAAGAGTTTCTGCCGGGGCAGTTGCTGCTGCGCCGCGCCAGCGGCGCGTGGGTGGAGCGCCTGAGGGAAGGCGGGAAAGGACTGGGGAAACCCGGGGTCAACTTTGAAGCTTTGTGAATGTATGGGAAAATGGTGTATTTTATAATCTTCCTGAAGTAGATAGAAAATCAACAATTCAATGATCTCCGCGTTTTTTTGAGGATTTGTTGAAATATCCATACTCTATCTACTCGATGACTAGAAGTGTTTCATGGTGCTACGGGGAGTATGTTGAACTTTGCTAGGATGATCATTTGTGAGGCCTAGGTGCCTGATGCAAGGCTCAACATGGTACAGATTCAGAACATGGTCTTGACTTGGCAGATGTGAAATAGGCTACCACTTTTGTCAAAAGAGATGATCTGTTGGGACGATTTAAGCAATTCTGAACCAGCGATGCAAACCCAAGTGTGTACCACATGTGACTGGGAGTTCTGGAGTTGAAACGGTGGTTAGCAACTGGGTTTTTGCCCCCGATAATTATCTCAGATATAGCAGGATATACCAAAGTTAGATGAACAAATGCCAAAGTCCATCCTTCTCTTGTTGGAGTGTTGAACTGTTGCCCCTTGATGGTGCAGTAGTGTCAACCTCCAAAGATGATGTTGATACACAGGAAAGGGACACCCGTAGTGGTTAGATCCAAGGTTCCAGTGATGCCAAATGGTGAGTAGCTGGGGTGTATCCCCAAACAGGTGGGGTTACAAGCCACTTAGAAACCAAGATCACTAAAATAATGTAGACCTACAGATTGATTGGCAGTGTATACTTCCTTCCACAGCTATCACAGCCTGCTTTTGTTTCAGCTTTTCGTTCCTCAGAATGGACACCCCAAATTCCGGCACCATGGGATTTTCCCCGCACGGAGCTCGGTTGGAGGTTCCAGATATTATTGCTATCCACTTCACCGCTGCAGCATGATGGTCCCTCGGCGCTGCTACGACATGACGACATGATCTGGTTCTGTTGGGAACTGCGAATGGTGGAGGCTTTTGGTGTGCAGAAACACCAATATCCAGAGAACATGGGAGACCATTTCATAGTGTCATAGACTCTGTTGGAAGAAGGGCATTGTACTTAGAGAGATTGTTGGGAATGGCCGTTTTTGTCACAGGTTCAAGCAAGGGGGATGATGACGATGGTATTAGCTAGTTTCCGCAACGAAAGACATGGACCCTTCATTGTTCGGTTGTAAAATGATATAAAATACACATTTAATGTATTTTAATTTGATGGTTAAATCAGTTGAAATATCAAGCCTCTACCCCTCTAACTTTGGCGAAACAATCACATCTGACTATCTTGGTATCAACTATAGATTTCGACCCATTTAAAAATCGGGTGACTTAAGTTGATCACAGCTTTTAGTACCCACTTTCTCCCACTTTGACTCTTCGGCCGAGCACCTCCTCTAGGTGTTCACCCCAACTCCAGCAGCGGCACTGTGCCTTGCGGCAAATCAGTTCCACTGGTGTCTGAAAAATTCGGGGGATTTTAAACTCCGTTAGCCAAGCGTGGCTAGCTGGAAATTCCCCCATCAATGAGTATCTTTACCGAATTCCTCATGGCCATAGCTTGATTAGCTGGGGGTAATTACCAGTGCCCAATTTCTGCGGAAGCTGGGACCATTGGAATTTGGAGCTGAAGTTTATGGCCATTGAATACGGACAATTTTCTGTTTTGCAGTTTTAATCCATTGGAACCGGAGTTTGGGGGCCCTATTTTCTGAATGTACTGGCGATGGAAGAGTCACCATTTCGAATGGGGAAATACTGAGAGATGATTGATTGCATCTTTAAATGGGCAATGCATGGCAATGCTATTAGGCTACTCGATGGCAAACCCTCTAGGACCCTAGGATCTATACAGTGCTTAAATGGTGGGTGTGCCGCAAACATGGCAAGGGGATCGCCTGGAAAATCCCAATGTTCAATACTAGTAACTTAAAACATCAGGTGAACATGGGAGGCAGCTGCAGGAAATGATTTTGCCACCAGAACCTTTACAGATTTAACCTACTTTCATGGGGAACCTTGCCGTTTTACTGGCACGTTGTCTACCATCCTTGGGGCGGTTTGCCCCAGCTGGTTTGTGCCACTGCTTTCAAACAACATGGCTGTAATTCTCAGGTATGAATATGGCTATAATAATTTGTCTCTACAATGATAGTGGTAGTAATGTATTAATATCATAATAGCAATACGTTGTTTATTGGGCCTAACAGCCAGGTATTTGTTGCTCTGTCGTTACCTCACCTGGCACTTTGAAGAAGTGGTGGCCATGGCCGGGGCCATTTGCGAAGTCGTGCGACCAGAGGAACAGCAGCTGTGGGAATGTCGCTGGGGCCAAAAAATCTGCACGGGGAGAACTTGGTATGGCGTCATAAGATGGGAACAATGATTGTTTTGGTCACTGTGAGTATCTGGGGGTTTCCTAAAATGGGGGTACCCAAAAATGGATGGTTGATTTCATGGAAAATCCATCTAAAAATGGATGATTTGGGGGTACCCCTATTTTAGGAAACCTCCATTTACTATGTTCTTTTCTGTTCGGGGTATGTTCTGTGTGATGTTGAGCTAAATTGTTCTCTTACTGGAGATGGATGATATGGAAGAGACAGAAAAGCCAGAAGGACAGTCGGACAGGGCCTTGAGAATCTGAAAAGGGCCACACGGGGATGATCCCTTCATTTTGGGGTCCTATACAGTGCCATTGGAGGGTAAATTGCTATTGATGGGATTAGTACTTTACTTGTAAGATCATAGACCTGAATCATTTCAAGTGTTTGGTCCCCCTAAGTTAGGATGACCCGCAACCGTCTTTTGCTCAAATTAGCACAACTCAAGCTTTCATGTCGCGCCCCTGTGTCCAGTGCAGCCNAGTGTTTGGTCCCCCTAAGTTAGGATGACCCGCAACCGTCTTTTGCTCAAATTAGCACAACTCAAGCTTTCATGTCGCGCCCCTGTGTCCAGTGCAGCCGGTGGGACGAAGCGCGCGACGGGTTGTGTTTGCTGTGCCGGGCTGGGCTTGGGATAGTGCAGATAGCCCAGCAGCCTGGCTTCAAAAAGGGTGACTTTGACTACGCTGTTGATCAGCTGAACCAACTGCTAGGGAATTTGACATCCCGGGCAGTTGCAGCTCCTCTCAAAGGAAAGAGAGGAGCATCCCCGAGAGAAAGTCCTCGGGTTTCGCCGGACTCCCGGCCTTCAGGTAGCGCCTCCTTAGCTCATCAGGAAGGTGCTCCTCCGCTCCCCCCGTCAAGCCGTGACAAGGCTAAGAGGGAACGTATTGACCCACCAAATATTAAATCATTTCCTTTGGTCCCTCCTGATCCACGAGACAGAGGCAGGGATACATCACGAGAGCGGCACCATANAGAGGGAACGTATTGACCCACCAAATATTAAATCATTTCCTTTGGTCCCTCCTGATCCACGAGACAGAGGCAGGGATACATCACGAGAGCGGCACCATAAGGAACGAAGTTCCAGAGGCCGGGATAGGTCAGATCTCTCTCATTCGAGAGAAAGGTCACGTAGGAGGCGTCGAACGTCTCCTGAAGCCCCTGAGAGGCGAGAGGAAGACAAAAAACCTCCTGGGACGTGGAAACCGGCTTTAAGGCTTTTACATATCGAGAGGAGGGAGCCAGCCGCAAAGGCAAAGGCAGCATCACCCCCTCCTAGGGTTGAATTAGTGGAAAGGAGCGACCGGGGTGGAGACGCTCCGCGGTCTCCTGCATCTCCTCCCAGGCGAGAGGTGACCGCCAAGAGTGTCCCTCCTGAACGGCCGGGCGAGCGGGCCGAGGAAGGGACACCTGAGTCTGCCGAGGCAGACGAACCCTACTTTGAGGGTGATTGGGACTGGGCTCCTCAAGGGAAAGGTGACCAGTTCAAAGGGAAGAAAGGAAAGTTCAAAGGTTTCAAAGGAAAAGGAAAAGGGAAATATTACCCTTTTGATCCCTGGGCGTTCCAGGACTTTTGGTGGACTCCTCCGCCTCCCCAAAAGAAGAAAAACAGGGGATTGAAGCGGATTGACTGGTGGGCTGAGCGCGGGGGCAAGGGGAAAGGTAAGACTCCCCCAAAATCTGCCGCAGCACCCAAAGCAGGGGAACCGGCTGCTCCTGAGGCAGCGCCTCCTACCACCACTCCGACCGGAGAGGCTGGTGAAGGAGGTGCTCCTGCTGCCTCAGCTGTGGCAGCTAATCCCCCAGCCGAATCAGGCAGGGAAGAAAGCGAGAGAGCAGTAGCCGAGCGGGAGAGATCCTGGGCGGATGCCTCCGATTAGGAGGCCTGCAGCCCGTGCTCCCCGAGCTAAAGCAAAACCTAAAGTAAGAGCGAGGGGCGTTCTGCGGCGCCCCGCCCAAGAAGGCAGCCCTCCTGAGGCTCCTGTTTCAGAATGGACGAGAGTAGAAGACATCACCCCTGGTCAGTTCCCTTTAGGGACCAAGATCATAGCAAAGACCTGGTATGCAGGCGAGGAAGGAATGATCTGTGGGGTTTTGAGAGACGAGACGAGGGATTCAGAAGGGCGTTGGATAGGCCTGAAGCTGTTGGGGACTACAATAGCTCAGCTTCGAAACTGGGCCGTCACGCAAGGGTCCCAGTATGCCTTCTACCTAGGGCAAGATCCCACTCCTGTCGACCAGAGACGTCAGATAGAAGGAGTGGGATATCTTCTGGAAGCTCGGATAGCCAAAGAAGATCAGATCGAGCCCTGGATGAACAACTGCTCACCAGAAGGAGGTGTGGTCGACGAGACCAGAGATCTCCTCGAGGCGGCAAATCGTTTTCGAGGTCCTCCTCTCGCCCGACCTCCTGGAGCCCCCCTAGAAGAGGAGGAAGGTCGGCAGGAGGTACCAGCCCCCCAGAAGCGATTGTCGTCAAGACAGAAGGTGAAGCAGATGATAGAAAAGGCAAAATGGAGCGCCTTGGGTACTCCAGTAGACCCCAAATTCAAACGCCCCATCAAGTTGAAGGTGAAGCGGAAGAAGAGCAGCAGCAGCAGCAGCAACGAATCTCGCTCGCTGGATTCATCCCAGTCATCGGATGGCGGATTGGGAACGGAGCATCGGTTGAAGACAATCAGCCGGAAATTGCCCGGGTATCTGACCAGGCAATCAGCAAAGGAAGCGATCAAGCTCCTAGCTGCTCAGAGTGGAAAGGATTTGAAAAACTATCAAGTCTTCAACCGTTACTATCGCCAGATAGTTCAAGGCAGGGGGGGGGCCGCGGTTTGCAACGCGAGCTCCTGACCCTCTCCTCGGTTGTAGACACGCTGTTGGGAGGCGACGTCCTGACAGCTTTGGATGTCCTGTGTCAGAGAATCAAAAGCTTGGAACTGCTTCAGCAGGGAGCAGAAGCGAATCTAGCAATGCAGGTGGAGCTGCTGCCTCGCGAACAACTAGGTCTGACTCAAGACGTAGAAGGAAGGTTTGCGCACAAAGAGTTCGCAGCCGAGTCCAAGCTGATGAGAGAACTGAAAGCAACTCCCCAGTACGGCGGAAAGGGGAGTTGGCACAGTTTTCCCAAGGATTCCCAGACACCGCCTCAGACTGGCAAAGGGAAGAAGGGCAAGTCATGTGACAAGTCAAAGAAAGGGGGCGGAGGAAAGAAGACCGGAGAGACCCCAGTGGTCCCCGTGCCCCCTCAGACTTGAGGAATCCAGATGTGGAATCCCCCCGGAAGGAAGCCCTCAGACGGCTCCTGGCCCAAAAGAAGGCATCCTTGGCCTTAGCTGGGGCGGGGGAAAAGACAATTCAAGAGGAAGGGTTTACATTCCCTCCTGAACCACCTCCAATCGGAGCTTTGGAGCGCTTGGACATAATTCCAAGTTTTTCTCCTGAGCAGGGAGCGACCGGTGCTGTCAGCCCTAGCCATGGAGCGCTGCATACGGTGTTGCCAGTCTCTGGATGAGGCTTTTGCAGCTGAAACAGGACCGCAGGAGGGGGTGCCCTCACTGTTGAGTCTAGGTTTAGAGCAGGGACCTGGGTTCAGACACTCTGAAGCATGGATTCGGGGGGTGGTGCTCAGTTTGAATTGGTTAACAGGGAATGGTTTTAAACTTGGACCCTCACCCCCAACATCTAAGCAAGCTAGGCTGTTGGCAGGGGTCCTAAGGAGCCTTAGCTCGCTAGATCAGTGGGAAGGGTTGTATATAGATAACTTCGACCCTAAGGACATGCTCCACCAAAGGTGGGTTAATGCATACGGGGAAGAAGTTCACGTAGCGCAACCGGTGAGGTGGGATAATATCACTGATAGCCTTCCAAAGGAAGGGTTAGCAGGTGTAGTTCCAGCGGTTGACATTTGCGAGGGAGGAATTCGGGATTTTTTAATAAACCTTCAAAGATGGCTAAAACCCCCTGAAAGCCGAGTTTGGGTCAAACCCCCTAGGATTATGATAGATAGGGATGAGTGGCCCTTGATTGCCCAAGGGCTTTTGGATCGAGGAATTTGTGGGATGATGCCGCTTTCTGAAGCGTTTGAAGTGAATGGAGGAAAAATTTTAGGGGGAATGTTTGGAGTTCCAAAAAATGAGGCGCGCCCTGACGGCACGCCTATCCTCAGGTTGATTATGGACTTTCGACCAATTAATGAAAATTTCTTGAATATTGGGGGGGATCTTAGTACCCTACCGGTCTTATCGCAGCTGTTCCAGCTGGAATTGCGTCCTCACGAAGATGTGGTCATATCCAGCGAGGATATCAGGGCCATGTTTTATATCATTGGACTTCCTTCGGTTTGGAACAAGTTTCTAGGTTTCGGTAGGGTCCTCCCACGTTCAATGAATCCAGTTGGAGCCCCTGAAGAAGACCACATCTTATTCAGTAAGGTTCTTCCCATGGGATTCGTAAACAGTGTGGCAGTCGCCCAACATCTCCACAGGCGACTTGTCATCAAGGCATTCAAGGGGACCATTTCTTCCGCCCAGGAAATTCGGAGAGACCGGGAACTTCCCAAGACCCCCCTGTATTTTAGAACTTACCTGGACAATTTCGATGTTCTCTCAGTACGGTCAAAAGAAATTCTTGAAACTCAAGAACCTGGGTTGATCAGCCTGCTTCAGAAAACGTATGAGCAGCTGAATGTGCCCAGGAACGAAAAGAAGGCAGTCTTCGAGGAGAGAGCAGCGGAAATTCAGGGGGCTTGGTTGGATGGAGAGAGGGGGATTTGTCGGGCTAAAGGGACAAAAACTGCCAAGTACCTTGCGGGCCTGAACTATCTCCTACAACGGGGTAAAGCCTCCCAGAAAGAAATCCAGATGATTGCCGGGGGATTAGTGTATCTGTTTAGTTTTAGGAGGCCAATCATGAGTCTCCTCAATGAAGTTTGGCAGTTTGTAGCTAGTTTTAAAAATCCCCTCCAAATCAAATCTATCCCCATGTGTGTGAAAGAAGAATTGTTTGCTGCTTTCTTCCTTACCAGTTTGGCTTTTATCGATTTCAGAGTAAACGCCAGTCCAGTTGTGACTGCCTCAGATGCTTCCGAGCAAGGAGGCGGCTTGTGTGCGAGCGTTGCGCTGAGCTCCTGGGGTTTGACAGCGAGCCGTGGCGCAGTTAGGGGGGAAAAGTTTGAGGAATTCCAAGAACTGGGTATCCTGGTTATTTCTTTGTTTGATGGGGTTGGTACTCTGCGGGTCTGTTTGGATGCTCTTAATATCCCCTTGGCGGGTTACGTCGCTGTTGAAAAAGATGAGGCAGCCCAAAGAGTTTTGGAAAGCCATTACCCGGGGTGTACGCTGGTGTCCGATGTTTCCCAGGTAACACCTGCCATGGTACAGGAATGGGCTGCCAAGTACCCCAATTGCTTGGCAGTCCTAGTGGCAGGAGGACCTCCTTGTCAGGGGGTATCCTCCTTAAATGCATCCAAGAAAGGAGCAGAATTGGATCCACGCTCCTCCCTTCATCATAAGTTCAAAGAAATCAGGGGATACTGTCGTGACTGTTTCACCTGGTGTCAAATTTTCTTCCTTATGGAAAGCGTCGCTTCAATGTCCCCAGAAGATAGGAGCATTTATACCCAAACCGCCGGAGTTATCCCCTACAAAGTGGATGCCCAGTATTTGTCATTATGTAGGAGACCCAGGTTGTGGTGGTTCAACTGGTCAATCCCGGCCGGTGAAGCCTGCGAAATCTTTCCCCCAAAAACCAATCATGTTGAAGATTGGGGTGAAATCCGTTTCCACCATGAAGTCTCCTATAAAGGGTTTCTCCGACCTGGATGGGTCCCTGTAGCTCAGGACCAACCTTTTTCGACCTTCACCACGGCGCAGCCTTCGCGTTCGCCGCGGTACAAACCCGCTGGCCTAGACAGAGCCACCGAGGTTGACAGAGCAAAATGGGAACAGGATCGGTACCGCTTCCCTCCGTTTGCCTATGCTTTTAAGAATGGAGTTCAACACCCTAAAAAAGGTTGGCGCATGTTGGCTATTGAGGAAAAGGAACTAATCATGGGTTTACCTTTTAATTATACCGAGCAATGCAAAAGCAAAGCTTTCCGTTCTTCAAACCCTGTGGCCACAGATGACATCCGCATGTCGCTGGTGGGAAATGGATGGCATGCGGGGGTAGTCAGTTGCTTGCTTCAGCCTTTGTGTCAACAGTTGGGACTTGCCCCCAAACGAGATGTAGCTCAAGTTCTCCAGTTGCTTCATCCAGGGGGCTCCGATGATTTGGCGTCCATTTTACTCAAAGAAGGACATGACAAACCCTTACCGTTTGTGAAACCCCCAACTGATCCTGAGGCACCCACGCGTTTGGTTTCAAAAATTTGTCATCTTGTTTCTTGCAAGGGGTCCGATGTACTTCTTTCAGCGGGTAACGAGCCACTTCCAAAACATCATCGTTTACGCAACTCTCTTTCCCCCAAGTTGTGGAAGTGGAAAATTTTATGTGGTTGGCGTTGGAAAGCTCACCAAGGAAACTGCCCAGAACACATTAACAAACTTGAACTCAGGGCAGTACAAACAGCACTGCGCTGGAGGCTGTTTCGGCACAAGGAGACAAATTCCAGGGTTCTGCATTTAGTGGACAGCATGGTCTCTTTACAGGTTCTCAACAAAGGACGTAGCAGCAGTTTCAAGTTGCGTTCTGTTTGCAAAAAGATTGCTGCATTGCAGCTTTTGGGGAATTTCATGCTTGTCCTTGCATATACAAACACAAAAACCAACCCAGCCGATCGGCCTAGCCGTACCAGTGTCAAGCGGAAATGGTCAAGCGTCAGATAGTGGAAGCACGTGATGTCTCTGATCGAAAATCCAGGAGGCAGGAGCTAGGCAGCCTCAAATCCCTGCTAATCCGACCAACTACAGTCATCAGATATCAAAGGGCCTTCACCTCTTTCTTGCGATACTTACAAGACCAAGGAGACTCTTTGTCTCCTACTATTCAGGGAGTCGATCACCAGGCCTCTGAATATTTGAATTGGTTATGGGAGGAAGGCCATTCTTTGAGCCAAGCAGGTGACTGTCTTTCCGCTTTGCAGCATTTTCAACCTAGCTGCCGTAAGCGTTTGCAGGGATCGTGGCGCCTCCTAAAGGTTTGGCAATTGCATGAGCTGCCGGCTCGAGCCCCTCCTTTTACACTCCAAATTTTGGAAGTGGTTATGGGCCGCATGAGTCAGATCCTTCCTCAAGCCGCTTTGGCTCTGTTTGTGGCTTTCAGATTTTTGCTCCGCACAGGGGAGTTGTTGAATTTGGAAAACAGAGACATCCTTATTTCCGAGAGCACTATTATCCTTTTCTTGGGAATCACCAAGACAGGTCCGCGAAATCCCCACTCCGGAAGTGTCAATTTAGTTGACTTGCAGCTCTCAAAGCTATTGAGACAATGGAAAGCCTCCTCCTCTCCTTCAGCAAAGCTTATTACTTGGTCCCAACAACGTTTTCGAAGTACTTTTCAGCAAGTACTGACAGATTGCAATTTGCTCACGTTCGGCTTTAAGCCTTACTCACTTAGGAGGGGAGGAGCAACCAATTTATGGCTCGCAACTCGTAATTACTCCGCAGTTTGCCAACTAGGGAGATGGTCTAATGAGCGTACAATGCGCATTTATGTCCAAGACTCCTTGGCCCTGTTGAACGATTTGAAATTTCGGCTCACGCCTCAGTTGGCTACTTTTGTGGCAGCTTGGCGTCAAATGAGTTGTGTTGAGCCTGCCCTGAAGGGCAAAGGTAGGGGTCGTGGAAGGAACAAATGATTAATCATCAATCCTTCACCCCTCCTTCTTTTTCTGCTTTGCAAGTTGTTTCAAAGCTGTCCAAGAAAAATTCTCGGACAGAGNTGGAAGGAACAAATGATTAATCATCAATCCTTCACCCCTCCTTCTTTTTCTGCTTTGCAAGTTGTTTCAAAGCTGTCCAAGAAAAATTCTCGGACAGAGAGCAAAGGACGGGTACTGGGGATTGGATTCATCTTTGTTTCTACTACCAACAGTCCTGCTTGACAAAAAGAGGGAGCGGCGGCATCCTANTCGGACAGAGAGCAAAGGACGGGTACTGGGGATTGGATTCATCTTTGTTTCTACTACCAACAGTCCTGCTTGACAAAAAGAGGGAGCGGCGGCATCCTAGTGTTTGGTCCCCCTAAGTTAGGATGACCCGCAACCGTCTTTTGCTCAAATTAGCACAACTCAAGCTTCCCACCTCACCCCAACCCTCAGTACCTGGAAGGAACAAATGATTAATCATCAATCCTTCACCCCTCCTTCTTTTTCTGCTTTGCAAGTTGTTTCAAAGCTGTCCAAGAAAAATTCTCGGACAGAGNGGACAGAGAGCAAAGGACGGGTACTGGGGATTGGATTCATCTTTGTTTCTACTACCAACAGTCCTGCTTGACAAAAAGAGGGAGCGGCGGCATCCTATACTTTGGATGGTTTAGTACTATCAACATGACCAAACTTCAGGATAAACCTGCATTGTTTTGTTGTGCTAGCTTGTTCTTGCTAGTTTGATTGGAATACATGCTAGCCAGCCTTTTTTGCCGGATATGTACGATTAGCCATCTTATGGAGAAGTTTCATTCCACTTTTGAAAAGTTATATGGTTTCAATACTTACCTCACTTCTATTGTATTTATAAGATGTATCATGATATGTCTAATTTCCACTGGATATTTTTCAAATAAGCCATCCGCAATCCACGTAACCCACGTAATAGTTCTGGTGTGGCTCCAGTAGCTGAACCACCTGGAGCACGCAATGTGGCTGCGCCAGGAAGCCAGTTGAAGCGGACCGGGTCGCAGCAGCGGCATTGGAAAAAGAGAACGAAGGCTGCAGAGGAAACGTCTTTGATGGACTTGAAGTTATATCAATGGCCATTTCAGGTACCTAATTTCGGGTACCTAATATTGATGGACTTGACCTTAGGTCGTGTTGCAGGACAGTGATGGATTGTTTCCGACGATGCATCCCAGATGGCAGATGGTTATGGCTCAAAATTGGGTAGCCTATACAAAAAAAATCAAAAAAACTAGTGTTGTGTTACTAAACTTCCACTAAACAGGACCAAACATTACCATTTGAGGATTAGTTATTTTGAACCAAACTGATCCCATAATCCCATATGGGGGTGAATTACTTTGAACCATACCCAAAAGGATCCCATGTGCATGGTTGATCAGTGACCGGTGGCCATGCCCTGGTTGATCGATGTTGATCGTGTTCCTGGCACTCCATCCGCTCCCTCCGACACCGGTTCCATCGCCATGGCCCGGTGCCTCGCCTTAGTGGCGTTGTTGGCTGCGGCGTCGTGTGTCCTGATCGCCGTCTGCCCCCGTGAAGTGCACCGGGTGGAGCAGATGCCGGGGGACTGGGTGAAGAACTGGCAGAAGACGCTGGGATGTACAGTGATGAGGATGAGGGTGATTGATGAAGATCAATGATGGATGACTTGAAGACTTTATGACTTTATGACTTGATGAGTGATGGTTGATGATGGATGATGAATGATTATTATGATTATGACGATCATGATACATGTGCAACGACGGGGTCCGTCCAGTGTCGTCAGGAGTCATGAACTTCAAGAATCATATATAACCCATGAGGTGCCATATCAAAAGTCAAGTTCAGCAGTTGGGGTTCGTGTGGGTTCATTATTTTGGGCTCATTCAAGACAAAACCCACTTAGGGGGTCCTGGATTTGGGTTGATTTAGGTATTCAACAGCGTTTCCCCTGGGATGGAACCATTGAAATTTCGAGGGATCCGGGTGCTTGGGCCTTATGATGATCTGTAATGTTTCAGTGGTGCAATTGAAGGAATGACCCATTTGGATCTTGCAAATGTGAGCTCCTATCGTTTTGCCGCTGGAAGCTAAGCCATGCATTTTAATTTGACAGAGATGCGCTCGGCATCATGGATGTTGTCGACCATTGGCACCCGCATTTTGTTGAGAATTGCAAGACATAGGTTGTTTGCATGGAGATGTTGTTGAGGAGGGGACATGGTCTTTGATACACAAAATATCCGCGAAACATTGGCTCATCACTGCATGGATAGGATATGATGTGTTCAAATTGGTTATTTCACATCTAAATATGCTTCAATCACAAGGCTTCTATCATCAATGTGGGAACTGTTGGGCGCTGCTCTTCTTGTACATCATCAAGTATGTTGGTGTTGGCTGTTTGAACCGGCATTTCATATACCCGGCCTTTCCCATCCAGCCTCTATAATGACAGAGTTTTTTCTGGGGGGTCGGTCCCTCTGTATTTCGATTCAATGAAACATGTTTCTCACTGTATGCAGTATGATTTCTATATGAAATCTGATGGATTGTGTGTTTATAAAACAGAGGTTTCTCACCGTGCGCCGTTCCATCCTTTACTGTGTGAACCGGCCATCCCCCGAGCCAGCAGGGATGAGAGGACTTAGTAGGACTTAGCCATGGTGGGAAAGGGGCATCGGTCATGAAGCAACTCTGAGGACAAAGTTCTTGCCCAACATGTTCCACCCTTTCGAGTGCGAGGAGTGGCACCGGATCCCCATGACCCTGGCAACGCAGTGCATCGTTTGGGTCGTTTCCTTCGGATACTACGCCATGGCGTCTTATTTTGTCATTTTCAGTATCGTCGGTCGGGTCGCCACGTCTCCTCATCTGGGCCTGTGCCTGCCGCCACTTCCGGAGTCGCTTTCCCAAAATTGTAAGTACATGCTAGTGGCTGCTCTGGTGGCCATCTCCGGATATCTTGGGATTGCTGGAGCCATGTGGATCATGCAGGTGCTGAATCCGCACCTCCATTGGAGTGTCTTCGTACCGAAGCACATCCAGAGTTGCGAAATACAGCTTCTCCAAATGCCTCCCCTCTTTCCNCTTTCCATCAGAAGCAGGAGCGACCCTAGAGCCCACCCAGTTGACATTCCGTCAACACTTTTTTCTGTCTCTGTTAACCCTCCAACTCCTCACTGCCTGTCTGCTCGGCACGTCATTGACCTTTTTAGCCAGAATTTGTCGGGCTTGCCGAAGGAGCCCCCAGCCATCTTATGCACCCATGGAACCGGAAGTACAGTTCAACTTCACATTGGTTGACCACCTCTCCTTCCACGCTTTTTTTGCCGGCATGACCTGCTTAGGTGTGATGACCGACAGTTTCAGTGTGACAACCGGCACCAGCTGGGAACTTTACGTTCTCTTTGTGGGTACCCAGACAGCAAGTAATGTGCTGGAAGCCCTGTATTGGGCACTGCACTTACCACCTGATGCAGGTGTACCATCGTTTGGCTGGCCAGTGGTGAGCTCAGTGCTCCCACTGCTGGGAGAACCGTTGGACACTTGCAAAGATTACTTCTTCGTCGGGATCGCCTTGAGCACTGGCAGTTGGCAAGGGCTCTTCTTTGCCGCAATTGCCATAGGCATCCTGGTTTTTTCCAACATATACCTGCGCAACAAGCACAGGCACGCACTAGGCAGAGACCTATTAGCGGTCAGAAAAGCGTGCTTTCCCAGCAAAGCCGAAGGCTTTCTGGCTACACAAACATCACCGACCAAGCTGGCGATTGCTCTGAGCGAAGACCTTCCACAGGCAGTGTTACAATCCCTGTTTGTATTGACCTGTGGCGGAAGCCCGACGCAATTCGCCTTCATTGGTCTGAGCATCGCGAAGATTACCTGCTGCCTTTCTCTCAGGGCAATGGCCCTCAGACAGGATGACCGACATGGCGAAGCATCAGCGGCCAACATCGAGTTCTTCCAGATGATGATCTTTGCGCTGTCCTTCGTAGTGGGACCTCAGCACTCCTGGATGCTGCGCTGGAAATTCTGGCTGGCAGTAAGCTTGGGCGAGGTCGGCCGACGTGTTTTGTCTGTTCTTGGGCTATTGTCCCGGTGAACTTCCGGTGCCACTGATGGTCTATTGCGGTCTGTTTCAAGTGGTTCGTCGATGTTCTTTGTGTTCACAGGTAGGTAGTCATCTTTTCCAAACACATCAGGACCTTGATGAACCCTTTTGAACCCTGTTTTCTTGCGTCTGGTATTGGCGTTTCTAGTGCGGGTGCAGTGTGGTGAGGTGGCTCTGCTAGACATGTTGAACCCGTTCGCCATTCATCCGAACTGGATGTGGAGACGCGATGCATCAATGTACAAAACAATTCGTTCAAAACTAAAACTAAATTCATTTTAATTCCATGCTTTGCCCATCATCCCCCCAAAAAAACAGGGTGATACGGAGAAAGGCAGGGAGAGAGAGAGGGAGCGGGTTTCCATGTTTTGTTGCAGGGGGTTACACTATGTTACACTGATATGTTTTTACGCAAGAAATAGTTGTTCTATTTAGTGCAGTCTGCGTTTAACTACTCAGATTACCCTGTTTGAGGTTCCATGATTTTGTATGTTTACTTGAACATCCTGTAGATTCATTTCGCCTCTTGTTTTTGTTTGTTTGTGTTTTGTTGGCTGTTTTTGAGATTGATGGTTGTTTGACCATGTTTTTCTGGAAGCGTTCGTGTTGGTTAAAAACTGTCCGAGGGGGACTTTGCTTTACATATCGGCCGCTATAGCTGCTTTTGGTCCAAAATGAACCTTTGATCGTAATTAAATTTGATGCTGTGTACGAAGTGGCAAGGGCAGCTGAAACTGCACTGCTCACATGACCTATGAAACCTTCGCCAGCCCAACAGCTGAGCGAACACAGTTGACCCCATTTCACCCAGAGCATCTCTGCGCTAAATCTTCTACCGAACGAATATAATATAATAGAAGCAGCTTTTGCCTTCACAAGTTCAGTTGATGAATTATCAGTTGAAATGGTTGAACGATGACCTGTTGGGATCACATTTGGGTGCCCCAAATACTCACATGACATTTTTGTCAAATTTGCTCTCGGTTGCGGGGTTTTTGCGTCCGTTTTTGGTTTCTCTCGTGTCCGGTTTGCGGGCAACTGTCCGAGCATATTTGTATACAAAATGCTCATGTTAAGATCTCCAGAGTAATAGTGGGACATACTTCTGCCCACTAAGCCGGTTTGAAAGCTTTTCGCGTTTCAACAGTTCGGGACAGTCAAACGCTTGCACAACCACAGGTACAATGTGGCACCCCTAACTTAAGTTGGATTTATGTTACATATAATTAGACATAGGGAACTTAACTTGAAGTTATGTTAAGTTATTTTAGAGGATTTG